>OZ012741.1:416581915-416931915 GCA_963859935.3 Lathyrus sativus | reverse complement strand
TGGATAAACAAATAACATAAGTATTATCACAGAAGATAGGAATGTTACTCTCATGTATTTGAAAATCTTCTAGTTGATTCTTGATCCATTGTATCTAAGTGCTGCACAGTGACGCTGAGATGTATTTTGCCTCTGCAGTAGATAATGTAATGGTTGATTGCCTTTTGCTTGCCCAAGAAACGTGGTTGTTACCTAGAAACTGACAGTTTTCAGAGGTGCTTTTCCTTTCTAATCTGTCTCCAGCATAATCTGTATCACAATAACCAGAAAGCTTATACTCTGATGTTTTCTTATACATCAAGCCAAGGTTAGTTGTTCCTTTTAGATACCTTAAAATTCTCTTAACAGATGTTAAGTGAGTTTCCCTTGGATCTGATTGGAAACAAGCACAAAGATATACACTAA
The DNA here is from genome assembly GCA_963859935.3 of Lathyrus sativus. Taxonomy (NCBI): domain Eukaryota; kingdom Viridiplantae; phylum Streptophyta; class Magnoliopsida; order Fabales; family Fabaceae; genus Lathyrus; species Lathyrus sativus. Next base: position 416,931,510 of record OZ012741.1, on the reverse strand, counting down.
ACAAAATATCTGGACGAGAAGCAGTTAGATACAGAAGAAAGCCTATCATACCACGATAAAGTTTCTGACAAACCTTTTTACTTACTTCTTCTTTCTCCAGAATGCATGTAGGATGCATATGAGTCTTTGCAGGTTTACTATATGACGTATTAAACTTCTTCAGAAGTTCTCTTGCATGCTTGCTCTGATGAATGTACGTTTCTTTTGGACATTGCTCAATCTAAATTCCTAAAAAAAATCTGAGTTCTCCCATCAGACTCATTTCAAATTCTGTCTGCATTAAATTAGAGAATTCCTTGTACAAGGGAGTATTAGAATAACCAAATATAATATCATCAACATAAATTTGCACAACCAAAATGTCATTTTTAAAGGTTTTGCAAAAGAGTGTTGTATCCACTTTTCCTCTGGTAAAATTATTTTCCAAAAGAAAGTTACTTAGCCTTTCATACTAAGCTCTGGGAGTCTGTTTCAGACCATACAACAATTTTTTAAGTTTGAAAACAAAATCATGGTTTTTATAACTTTCAAAAATAGGAGGTTGGTGTACATACACTTCTTCTAAAATATACCCATTTAAGAATGCACTCTTAACATCCATCTGATAAAGAATGATGTTATGATTAATAGAAAAAGAAACTAATAAGCGTATAGATTCTAATCTGGCAACTGGTGCAAAGGTTTCTGTATAGCCTATCCCTTCTTGTTGACTATAACCTTGTGCTACCAGTCGTGCTTTGTTTCATACAATCTCACCTTTCTCATTGAGCTTGTTTCTAAATACCCATTTTGTTCCAATGACGTGGACACCTTTTGGTTTCAAAACATGATCCCAAAAATCATTTTGGTGAATTGATTCAGTTCTTCTTGCATGGCCAAAATCCACTCATTCTCTAAAAGAGCTTCATCAATTGATGTTGGCTCTATCCATGACACCAAACCCAAAAGAGTTTCTTCAAACTGTTTGAATGATGAATGAGTTCTGACTAGATCAGCTTTGTCTCCCATAATCAATTCTTCAATATGAGAAGTCCTTAGTCTATTCTTCTTCTGATGAGATGGACTATTTTCTGTTTCTGATGAATTTGCATCTGATTTTGTAGTTTTTGCAGCTTTTTCTTCTTCGTTAGAGTCTTCCTCCTTGGGTTCTGATAAAGTAATATTCAAATCTGCAAACTTTTCAATTAGCTTTGACTTTTCAAGGTCAAGCTTATCATCGAATCTAACATGAATTGATTCCTCAAAAATTCGTGTTTCTGTGTTATATATTCTGTAGCCTTTAAAGTGTTCAGAGTATCCTAACAACAAACACTTTTGAGCTTTGGAATCAAACTTACCAAGATTCTCTTTAGTGTTCAACATAAAGCAAATACAACCAAAAGGATAAAAATAAGAAATGTTGGATTTTCTATTCTTCCATAATTCATAAGGAGTCTTACCCATAATAGGTCTGATAGAAATCCTGTTTTGAATATAACACGTTGTGTTTACTGCCTCTGCCCAGAAGTGCTTAGCCATGTCAGTTTCTTGGATCATGCTGCGAGCCATTTCTTGTACAATCCTATTCTTTCTTTTGACTACCCCATTCTGTTGTGGAGTTCTAGGATAGGAGAAATCATGGGAAATGCCATGGGAATCAAAAATATTCTCAAAGTATCTATTCTTGAATTTTCTCCACCATGATCACTTCTGAATCTGACAATTTTGCAATCCTTCTCTGTTTGCACTTGTGGGAAAAAGGTAGAGAACACAGAATGTGACTCATCCTTGTGTTTCGAAAATTTTACCTATGTACAATGACTATAATCATCTACGATGACTAATCCATATTTCTTATCATTGATTGAGGCGATTTTCACTGGAACAAACAGATTAATGTGCAGAAGTTCTAATGGTCTAGAAGTAGAAACAACATTTTTCCCTCCAAAAGAGGTTTTGAAAAACTTTCCTTTCTGACATGCTTCACAAAAAACATCTAAAGAAAACTTTAGATTTGGCAAGCCTTTGACTAATTCAAGCTTATTTAGATGAGAAATATTTCTCATGCTAACATGGTCCAAAAGTCTATACCATACCCATTGCTCTTCATTTACATACATCAGACATTTAACATTTTGGTCCTTAAGATCCAAAAGTCTGATTTTGTGAATGTTGTTTTTCCTGTTTCCATTAAAAAGGATTGAGTCATCCTTCTAACTAATAGCCTTGCAGGACTTTTGATTAAAAATGATATCATAACCATTGTCACTAAGTTGGATAACTGATAATAAGTTATGCATCAAACCATCGACCAGAAGAACATTAGTAATAGAAGGAAGTTTACCATTACCAACAATTCTAGAGCCAATGATCTTACCCTTCTGGTTTCCTCTGAAACCGATGAAGCCTTCAGGCTTAAGTTCTAGACTTTGGAACATAAGCCTTATTCCCATCATGTGTCGCAAGCAACCACGGTCCAGGTACCATGATTGGAGTTTCAACTGAGCTGCTAAGGATATCTGCAACATAGATTATCTTATCCTTAGGAACCCACTTTCTGGGTCCTCTTTTGTTAGCTTTCCTAGAGTATCTAATAACATTGGGTTTATGTGCAACAGGATAATCAAGTGGAATTTATTCATGAAACTTAGGCTTAGAAATAGATTTATGTGCCGGTGGGGGTTTCTGTGCAAGCTCAGTTCCAGAAGGCACAAAATGATCATAGAGAGGTTTTGGTTTTACAGGTCGACTTTTGTCATTTTCAAATGTTTTTGTACAGTCCAAACCTTTCTTCTCATTTATGCTAACTCCATAGATCATGGAAGCAATCTTACTTCTATCTATGCTTTTAGCCAGAAAATGCTGGAATGCTCTATCATACTTGTTGACACAATTAGTGTCAGAGATGTTTGAGACTAATTCTTCTTCTAATTTAGAAACTTTTCTTTTCAAAGCACAATTACTAATTTTTAAAGAGAAAGTATTTTCATTCTAAGAAGAATTATTCTGTTCATGCTTATCTCTGGCTTCAGAAGTAATTACATGGGATTTTTTAAGATCCCTGTATTTACTTTGAAGAGTTTGATATCTTTACAGCATTTCTGAAAGACACGACTCTAGTTCACAACGAGAGTTTAGATAATACCTCTGAGTCTGAGTCTGATTCTGATTCTGATAGCATTTTGTCTTCTAGTTCTCCAGAGACTTCAGCGTTAATTGTTGTTGCCACTAGTGCAACATTTGCCTATTCTTCATCAGATTCTTCTTCTTCAGAATCAGAGTCGTCCCAAGTTGCCATGAGTCTCTTCTTGACTTTGGTGAAGTTCTTCTTAGGCTTCTAGTCTTTCTTAAGCTTTGGACACTCATTCTTATAATGACCTGGCTTATTACACTCATAGCAGATGACTTCTTTTCCAAAACTCTACTTCTGCAGACTGAATGATAAGTCAGAACGACCAATGTTTCTTCTTGATCCTCTGAACTTCCCTTCCCTATGTTTCCAAAGTTTTTTTATTCTTTTGGAGATAAGTGATAGCTCATGTTTTGAGTCTTCATCAAAAATCTTCTGATTCTTCCTCAACTTGATAAGCCTTTTCCTTTTCAGACTTATACTTAAGAGCAATATATTTACTCTTCTTCTGAGGTTCGTCTTCCTCTAGCTTTATCTCATGACTTCTTAAAGAACTAACATGTTCTTCAAGACTTATACTACTCAGATCCTTGGATAGTTTAAGAGCAATTACCATAGGTCTCCATTTCTTGGGAAGGCTTTCGATGATCTTTTTGAAATGATCAGTAGTTGAGTATCTTTTGTCCAGAACTTTTAGTCCCGCGACTAGCATTTGAAACCTTGAAAACATATTCTCAATTTTTTCATCATCCTCCATTATGAATGCCTCATATGGATTAAGGCAAGCGCCTTTGTCTCCTTAACTTGAGCATTTCCTTCATGAGTCATTCTTAGAGAATCAAAAATGGACTTGGCAGTATCTTTACTTGTTATCTTCTCATACTCAGTGTAAGAGATAACATTTAGTAGTATAGTTCTTGCCTTGTTATTATTCTTGTAATCTTTCTTTTGTTGGTTGGTCATAGCATTTCTAGACACTTTTACTCTTGTATCATCAACTGAGTGAGTGTAGCCATTAATTACAAGATCCCAAAGATCTACGTCATAACCAAGAAAGAAACATTCAATTCTATCTTTCCAATAGTCAAACTTTTCACCATCAAAGACGGGTGGTTTGGCACTGTAATGATCTTTTTCTGCTTGAATAAGATTAACATTAGCTGCAACCATGATATCTCACACAAATACTGGATCGGTACTGAACACGGTGAAGTGTTGATAAAACTTTTATCACAATCAGAACCGGAGCTCTGATGCCAATTGTAGGTGTGAAAAAACACAAGATATGGGGTTTGAATTGGGTTCTCAAAAAATGAAAGCTTTTTGTGAAACTCAAACAAATATCAGAAATATACTAACAAGAGAGAAAGACACATGATATATCCTGGTTCATTTGAAAACTATCAAGCTAATCTAGTCCAACCGCCAAGGTGATTTCTCCTTATATTTAAGGACTTAATCCACTATAATCAACTGATTACACTGCACTAGCAACCGCTGGTGACTAACAACCAAAAGACCAAATGTCTCTTCATAAGGATTCTGACCTAACTGGTCCATTAAGGAATCACAAACAATTGTTCGAACAATTTTTTTTACAATGAATTACTTCTACACAAGCAGATATAAACATTATTAATAGCTCAAATGACTTAAAGAAACTTTTACAGTATGAACAATGTTCTTTCTTTGAATTATGGTGCTTAGATACTTTTGCTTCATTTTTTCATAGTCCGTTTGATTCTTATCATTCATTCTTCTTTTTCTCTTCAAGTAATCAAGTCCTTATATTTCCAAACAAAAATCCGTTGGAGGGCAGATCAGGAGTATCCTTTAGATAGTTGACGAGTTGAAATAATATCATTGCGCAGGGATGAAAATCATGCACAAAAGTTGTCTTTTGTACCACAAAATTAGGATAGTGGAATGGTAGTGGAATAGAACGTGTTTGATATGTACTATGTATTATTTCCCTCGTAAAGTTTGATCTTATCTTTTGTACATCAGAGGCTTCTAAATAAAGATGATTGAAGCATGAGTAGAAGAGTTGATCACTGGGTCTTCAGAGTCTTGAGTCTTCAGAACTTGTTCACCAGAATCTTGTCTTTAGAGTCTTAAGCACTCAGTCTTTAGAACCCTTGGTCTTTAGTAGCTTAATTCTTCAGAGTCTTCAGAAAGTTGTTCAACAGAACTTTTCCTTCAGAGTCTTAAGCACTCAGTCTTTAGAACCCTTGGTCTTTAGTAGTGTCGCAACTGCGAAAAACAACTGGCGGAAAAACAGAAGAGTCGCCACCTTTCGTTATTTATCCCATAGAGAGGGAAAAGAAACGATCAGAAAAACCTGACGGAAAAGGGAAAGACAAGGTCATCGCAACCATGTCTGGATTCGGGAGTCGGTTACGCAAGGGGAAGGTATTAGCACCCCTCACGTCCATCGTACTCGACGGGATCCACGCATTGTTGTCTATCTAAAAGAGTGTGTTGAAACTATCTAGCTAAGGGCCAAGGGATAAAAGAAAAAGAAAGGAAGGACTCGACAGAGCATCACTGCTCTGGGCCTATGTATTCCCGTCTGGTACGAGAAATCAGAGTCAATGTAGTTCGGCTAACTACGGGTGAAAGGGGGGAAGGTTGCTCGCTAAGACATCGCGTCTTGTGCCTACGTACTTTCATCTAGTATGAAATATCAGAGCAAACGTAGTTCGGGCTAAAAAGAACACCGGTTTGGTTCAAAAGTTTTTTAGGCCCGAGTAGGGTTAACAATCAGTTCTAGCAGTTGGTGTATGCAGCTCGAGCATGGGAGACTTAGGCGTTACCGTTTGCGATAGAACTAAGATTTAACAACACTCTTTTTATCTGAAAAGATTTTCTTGAATAAGATCCCGAAGGATGAAAAAGGTTTGAAGTATTTTTTGTGTTTTTTAGAGAAGAAGTATTTTGAACTTGATTTGTAACTCATGCCGCACTAGAGATTATGACCTAAGAGCGAATGCGTCGTATATCACCCAAAGGGTGTATACTAAACACTCTAGGTCATTTAGAGGAAGCCCCCCAATCACCATTTCTCAAGTAGCTTAAGGCTCGTAGTGTGTCACACTTGTCATTATTTATTAGATGTTTTATGGGTATTTGAAGATGAGAAGAGAAGAAAGGGCACTAATGGGAGACTAATCAATCCTAAAAGTTATCATGCAAAGTGAACTTAAAGTTTGGATACACAAGGGAACTACCTAATGTTATCATGCATGGTTAGGCACCTAATGTCTATCATAACCTCAAGAGTGTCGCTACTGCGAAAATCAAAGGCCGACAATGACAGAAGAGTCGCCACCGTGCGTTATTTATCCAAAGAGAGGGAAAGGAAACACTCAGAGAAAACCTAACGAAAAGAGGGATAAGATCGGTCATCGCAACCGAATCTCGGGTTCGGGAGTCGGTTACGCAAGGGGAAGGTATTAGCACCCCTCACGTCCGTCGTACTCGACGGGATCCACGCTTGTTGTCCATCTAAAAGGGTGATTGAAACTATCTAGCTAAAGGCTTGAGGCTAAAAGAAAAAGAAATGACTCGGAAAAGCAACAGCGCTTTGTGCCTACGTATCTCATTTGGAATGAGAAGTCCGAGTCAACGTAGTTCGACTAACTACGGGTGAAAGGGGGGAGGTTGCTCGTCAAGACATCGCGTCTTATGTCTACGTACTTTCATCTGGTATGAAAGATCAGCGCAAACGTAGTTCAGGCTAATGGGGAACACAGGTTTGTTCAACTGTTTTTAGACGAGTAGGGTTAACAAGTTGTTCTAGCAGTTGGTGTATGCAGCTCGAGCATGAGAGACTTAGGCGTTACCGTTTGTGATAGAACTAAGAGTTAACAACACTCTTGTTATGAAAATGGTTTCTCAAAGGTTAAAGGCCACAAAGGGAAAAAGAAATTTGAATGATAGTTTTTGTGTTTTTTAGAGAAGAAGTGTTTTTGAATTGGTTTGCAATTCATATCGCACTAGAGACTATGACTTAGGAGTGATTGCGTCGCATATCACCCAAAGGGTGCTATACTAAACAATCAAGCCATTGAAAAGAAACCCTTCAACAACTATTTCCCAAATAGCTTAAGGCTCGTAATGTACAATATTCATTAACCTTTATTAGATGTTTTGGATTGTTTAGGAGATGAGAAAAGAAAGACACAAACTAAGGGGAAACTGGACCCTAAAGTTGTCATGCATAATGCTCCTAAAGTTGGGATGAAAGGGGAATGAAACTATCCTAATGTTGTCATACATGGTTAAGATCTTGATGTCTATCATAATCTCTCTTGAACAAGATAGATTAGAGGTCCTAAGGGAAAAGAGCAAACAGAGGAAACAAGAACAACATAAACAATACAAGATTGTAAACATGGGATGAGGGAGGAAATTGGTGTGGAGCAAAGACCACCACAAGCTCATCTCAACCTCAAACAACAATATGAAATATGCAAGAGAAGCAATAACAATAAAATGCACCAAAGGAAACACACAAGTGTACAAAAATGGGATGAAAGGGCCTAAATCAAACAACGTCAACCATAAGGCACAAAGCAAAATACAAATGAAATATAAACAAGACCTAAGGAAAAGTGAGTATGGGAGATCATGTGAGGACAACAAGGAACTCACAATAGACACTCAACCATGAGCATCACAAGCAAAATACAAAGAAGCACAAAGAAATCACCAAGAAAAGTCCTCAAGGATTCCATCATTTTAGGTATGTTTCAAGTACCTCCAAAGGAGAGACTAAACCATCTTAAATGATACTCCTAGGTCATTGGACAACAAGGGACATAAACTAAAAGCTCTCAAAAGCCAAAGCAAAACAAAGCACAAAGGAGTGCAAGTCAATTCCCAAAGGGAATCACATGTGTTTTACAAAGAAACCCTAATTGAAAACTCAAAAGTAAGCAACCAAAAGTGTAAGTACAGAGTATGCCTAAGAGGGGGGGGGGGGGGGTGAATTAGGCTTTAGGAACTTTTTCCGGTTTTTCGGTATTCTTCAATTTTACTTCTTTAAGAATGTTGGTGATGAAAGCGGTAAATGCAGAAAAGGAAAGAACACAGAGAATTATAGTGGTTCCCCTTACAATCCGAGAGTACTCCACTCCCCTTTCAACATGAAAGAGAATTTACTATAGTTTTAGAATTGTACAACCTATCACACCATCAACCGGTGAGGCCTACTTTCTAACAACTATACAGCAACTTAGTGTGCAAGAACAATCCTCTTGCAAGCACTAACCCTTGTGTCCAACAGTCCTGGATCACAAGTCACAATACAAGTAATTTTTGAATGAATTGATTTGAGAGTAATAGCAATGATATCAATACATAGATTGATCTTCTCCTTTTGATCAGAATTCACTCTTTAGTATCAATACAAGTGTTCAATGCTATGGATATGAAAAATATGAACAATATGAACACTTTGAGAAAATTTGAAAATATTTGAATTTGAGTGAATTTGATTCAATGAATATTTGTGAAAATTGTAGGAGGTGTTTTTCAATTTTGAAATAATCAGAATTTATATGAGCCAAAACACCTATTCAAACAGGTTTAATTGAGAATAGAACAAACAATGAAAAGGTATAACATTCAAACAAAATTTGAACTTGAAAGGAAGCAATTTTTCAAAATACGTTCAGTGTTAATCGGTTAACCATATAGGTTAATCGGTTAACACTGTAACGTTAGCTCAAAGAATTCAAATTTTAAGGGCGTTAACTGATTAACCCATATGGTTAATCGGTTAACACTGTAAAAACTTTGAAAAATATTTAAGTTTTAAGTGATATACCAATTCTAAAGAGTTTAAAAACATGCCAATAAAGTATGCAAAAATTATGGATTGTTTGAACACTTGTATATCAAATTAAAGAGGGAATTTTGATATACCAGCCTTGTGTCCAAGTCTTGACAGATGAAGAATAATTTGCACAACAGCTTGACTTGTAAGTTATAATTGCATAGACTTGATTAGTTTGAAAGCCTTCACTTTTTGCAATCATGAAGTGAGCTTGAGTTGAGTTGACATCAAAACTTGAGATATTGAAGTATGCTTGCTTCTACATTCTCCCCCTTTTGATGATGACAAACAAAAGCATCTGTGCCATGTTTTTGACGATGTTTTGAACTGATCTTGGTTTGCTTCTCCCCCTATGTCCAGCAACTCCCCCTATCTAAATAGAAGGCAAAAAAATCTGCACAGAGAGATATTAGAAGCACAAAGCTCTTCTCCCCCTTTGTTATCAGCAAAAAGGAAGAGGCTTTCAAACCAGAGAAAAGATAGGCACAAAAGGCAGCAAACAATCAAGTAAACAAGAAAACAAACATAATACATAAAAATGCAGCACATAGAACATGCATCACAAGTATTGTACGATTACATAGAAATGAAACTAAGCAACATAAACATAATGAAAAACAAAAGTAAACAACATCAACAAGTATTTCCTAAAAATCGTCATCAGCCATATCCTCTTCTTCTGCTTCCTCTTCATCTTCACCTTCTTCATCCTCTTCAACAAAGTTGCCGGTGTGGGTACGGCGAGAAGTAAGCATAAGGTTTCGGAGAGAGGCAATAGCCCTGGAGGTTTCTCTATGTTGGGTCATCATAATTTGGTAGAGAAACTCATTCGTAATACCTCCTTCTGGTACTGGATAGGCTTGGTTCGAGGCTACTCCTTCATCAGCATACTTGAAGGTGCCATCAACGTCTTTGATGATGCCGGTGTTATTTACAATTGTTATCTCATTTATCTCATTGGTTGTAGACTTCATCTTGGTACAAGGTTCTTGTTTAAGATCCAATTCAGACAATTCAAGAATTCTTGACACCAGTCGAGCACAAGGAAGACGGGTCTGAAGATCAAGCTGTTGTCGAAGATGATACATTATAGTCAGAATCCAATTTACCCGAATCTTGTTCTTGATAGCAAACAGAAGTTGCATTTCCAGATCGTTGATCTGAGCGTGATTGGAGTCTTTCAGAATGAGAACATAGCAGATGACATAATGTAACATTCGATCAGATACCTTCAAATTCTTTGCGTAACACAGCATGCTGATTAGCAATAATCGTCTCTTTTAGGAACCTGCAAATCCGGTAATAATATTCCATTTTGTCGTAGTTAGCCCATGGTCCTTCATCGTGGTTAACCCCTTTTCGGAGAAAATATCCGGTAGATGGAATCTGCAGCTTCGAAGCAATATCAGACGATTTTTCCTTCAGCTGACAGTCGCGAATAACCGTTTCCAGAACATGTTCACCATTACCATCCAGATATACAAAAAGCTTATTCAAGAAGGTCTTAACCAAATCCGGGTAGCAGTTACCAGAGTTAGAGACAAACTTATCTATCTTTTAGTATTTCAGCAAAGCAGGAAAATCAAAAGAAGATACCGGAAAAGCTTTAAGATTGACATATTTTACCGGTAGGATGTGGCGAACGCAAACCTTGAAGTCCATGCGACGTTTCTTGGTGGTCTCCATGGGGATGCTATCTTCCTTTGATGCAGAGTCATATTCTGGAAGCTTGCCCTTTCCCTTGTGAGAAGAAGCCATGGAAGTTTGTTGAGAGATTCTGAAGGTTTTGGGGTTGCTGAGTTTTTAGGGTTTGAGATGCTGAGAGAGAGAGAGAGAGATGAAGTGAACCCACAATATATAGGAGGGAGTTTGTAATGGGTTTTAATGTTAGGGTTTGAAGAGGGAAACCCAAAAGTACTTGTAGTCAAAGAAGAAGAAATAGAGTTCCAAGGATATATTGAATTTGATTTTTAAGAAAACATGGACCACATATAAACACATTAAAAACACACAATTTTCCAAAATTTAAAAGAATTTTTCATTTCTGATTTTTGCCCATTTTGACAGTGTTAATCGGTTAACCATATAGGTTAATCGATTAACATATTAAAAAATTTAATTTTTCAGAAAAATTTACAGTGTTAATCGGTTAACCATATAGGTTAATCGATTAACACATTAAAAAATTCAATCAGAACTGAAAAACTTACAGTGTTAATCGGTTAACCCATATGGTTAATCGGTTAACACATGCGAATTTTGGAAAAATGCTTAAAAACAGAATGCATACACATGAAAACATAACACAAATTATGTATACACACATTAGAGAAACGGTCAGATGTCACCTTCATCAAGAATCCCAAGTTCTTCATCAAGATGTCGGTGAGTTGATTGTGCGTGTCGATGAAAGTAACATCTACATCTCCATTCAATACGTGATCTTGAAGGAAGTGATGCCGGATATCTATGTGATTTGTTCTTGAATGCATGACCGGGTTCTTTGTAATGTTAATGGCAGTTGTATTATCACATCGAAGAGGAATGCAACCGAGATCTACACCGTAATCCAGGAGTTGTTGCTTGAGCCACAGAATTTGTGCACAGCAACTTCCTGCTACAATATATTCTACTTCAGTTCTACTGAGTGCCACACACGCTTGCTTCTTGCAGGCCCATGACACTAGTGCATTCCCGAGAATGTGACATGTACCACTTGTGCTTTTTCTATCGGTATTACATCCTGCATAGTCAGCGTCAGAGTAACCAACTAAAGAACAAGTACTACCTTTAGGATACCATAATCCGACGTTTATTGTCCCTTTGAGATACTTTATAATTCTCTTCACGGCGGTGAGATGCGATTCCTTCGGACTTGCTTTAAAGCGTGCACACAAACAAACGCTAAACATAATGTCAGGACGGCTTGCCATCAAATATAATAATGAACCGATCATACCTCGATATTTTGTAATATCAATTGGAATACCGGATTCATCTTGATCAACGTACGTTTCGGATCTCATAGGAGTGGACATCACCTTGCAACTATCCATATCGAATTTCTTCAACAATTTCTTGCAATACTTGGATTGGTTGAGGAAGATGCCATCCTTTGTTTGCTTGATTTGTAGTCCAAGAAAATAATTCAATTTTCCCATCATGGACATCTCGAATTCTCCTTGTATCATAAGTGAAAATTCTTCGCAAAGCTCTTTGTTTGTTGATCCGAAGATGATGTCATCGACATAGACTTGAACCAATAAGGTGTTTCCTTTGACCTTCTTTATGAACAGCGTCTTGTCAACCTTTCCTTTTGTAAATCCCTTTTCACATAAGAAATTGCTAAGGCGGTCATACCATGCTCTTGGTGCTTGTTTCAGTCCGTAGAGTGCCTTTTTCAGTTTGTACACATGCGAGGGATTCTTGAAGTCTTCAAAACCCGGAGGTTGTTTGACGTAGACTTCTTCATTGATATATCCATTCAGGAAAGCGCTTTTGACATCCATCTCGAACAACTGAAAATTCATAGAACAAGCGTAAGCAAGTAATAATCTAATTGCTTCTAACCTTGCTACCGGAGCGAATGTTTCATCAAAATCAATTCCTTCCTCCTGGTTGTAGCCTTGTGCTACCAATCTTGCTTTGTTACGAACTATGATCCCATTCTCGTCAAGTTTGTTCTTAAACACCCATCTCGTTCCTATGATGTGCTTGTTGTCCAGTCTTGGTACGAGATTCCAAACTTGATTCCTTTCGAATTGGTTGAGTTCTTCTTGCATCACTACAATCCATTGGTCGTCGCCTAAGGCTTCATCAATTTTGGTTGGTTCAATTTGAGACACAAAAGCCATGTTGAGACAAGCATCCTTAAGATTTAGTCGAGTTGCAACGCCTTGGCTAATATCACCAATAACTTTATCTATCGGGTGACCTCTATGAGTTCTCCATTCCTTCGGAAGATCTTGATGTTCTTCGATGATTTGAGTGACATCTTCTTGTGGTATTGCTCGATTTTCTGAAGTTTCTTCTTGTTGTTGTGAAGAACCTACTATATCATCATCATCATCCACAATAATATTATCCTCTTTCGAGGGGTTAGTCTCATCAAAAGAAACATGAATGGATTCTTCAATTGTAAGAGTTCTTTTATTAAAAATTCTAAAAGCTCTACTAGAAAGCGAGTAACCAAGAAATATACCTTCGTCGGACTTCTCATCAAACTTACCGAGATTGTCCTTATTGTTGTTGAGAACAAAAAATTTGCATTCGAATATGTGGAAAAATGCTATGTTTGGTTTCCTACCCTTGAACAACTCATACGGAGTCTTCTAGAGAATTGGTTGAATATTCACACGGTTGCTTACGAAACATGCCGTGCTTACCGCCTCTGCCCAAAAGTACTTAGGAAGATTCGAGTCGCTAAGCATTGTTCTAGCAAGCTCCACCAGTGATCGATTCTTCCGTTCTACGACACCGTTTTGTTGAGGAGTCCTTGGTGAGGAAATATTATGAGAAATTCCATGCTCTTCGCAAAAGTCTTCAAAATCTGAATTTTGGAATTCTCCACCATGGTCGCTTCTTATGGAGGCTATGGTGAGTGATTTCTCGTTTTGAATTTGCTTCGCATACTTCTTGAATGCTTTGAAAGCATCATTTTTATGCACTAAAAACATTATCCATGTGCATCGAGAGAAATCATCAACAATAACTAAAGCATAAATACTACCTCCGAAGCTTTTCGTTCTTAATGGACCAAAGAGATCCATATGCAAAAATTGCAGTGGTCTTGATGTAGAAACCACTTGCTTGGATTTGAAAGTTGTCTTGGTCTGTTTTCCCTTTTGACATGCATCGCATAATTTATCCTTGATGAATTTTATCTTTGGAAGACCAACAACTAGATCATGCTTTATCAACTTATTTAAATGCTCCATGTGAATGTGAGCAAATCTTTTATGCCAAAGCCACGCCTCGTTGTTGTTCGCCATAAGACATTTTACCTTCAAGAAAGATTCATCAAAAGAGATCATAAAAATATTATTAAATCTTTTACCTTTTAGCAAGATGTCATGGGTGACTTCATGTTCTATCAAGCATTCATCCTTTGTGAAGTTGATTCGGAACCCTTTGTCACACAATTGACTTATGCTAAGTAAGTCGTGTTTAAGGCCTTCCACATAAAGAACGTCTTCGATGATTGTACATGGAGGTGCACCAACGGTTCCAACTCCAAGAATTTTTCCTTTATTATCATCATCGTAAGTAACGTATCCTTTGGCCTTTAATGATAGACTTGAAAATTTGTTTATGTCTCCCGTCATATGCTTAGAACAACCGCTATCAAGATACCATTGATTAGAAGTTGTCTTCAAGCATACCTACAACACAAAATCAAGTAGTATTAGGTACCCAAATTGCTTTGGGTCCTTGATAGTTAGTACCTTTTTCAACCCACACATAATGCCCTTTAGCAACACCAAAGTTGCGCACATAGCAAGCATTAGGTGTATGGCCCTTAATTCCACAATAAAAATAAGTAGGTTGAAAATGACTTCTATATCTAGGAACATAATTTTTTTTCTTCACAATTCTTTTCTTTTTATGACTTTGATGCACATCATTAGAATTGTTTACCTTTTCTTTAACAATTAGTTCACTTGCTTTTACAAAAATGGTTTCATTTGTGCTTGGCTTGGAAAACTTAGAATATCCTAGTACACTTTTATCATTAGGATATCTTTGGTGCCTAAGCATTTCCTCCAAGCCAACTTGGTCTTTTTTGTATCTTTCTAAAACTCTTTTAAGTTGAACAATTTGAAAAGATAAAGATTCACAATTTTTGCATACAAGACTTTGTTTTTCATCCATCAATTTTTGTTTTTCATTTTCAATATTTTTTATAAAAACAGTGTTTTGATCTTCTAAAAATGAAATTCTTTTCTTTTGGGATGAGATGCTTTTATACAAAGTCTTGCATTCTTTTAGAAGTTCATCTATGACTTCTTGTGCATCATTTTCATAAATTGAAAAGTTGTTACTAACCTCATCAATGTCTTCATCGGAATGATGTGATGCCATAAGAGCCATATTTGCACATTCGTTGCTTTCCGATTCCGATGATGAACTTATCTCATTATCATCCCAAGCAACATAGGCCTTCTTATTTTTGAAATCCTTTTTGCCTTTGAATTTTCCTTTATTTGCGAGTTTCGGGCAATCCGACTTTATATGACCTTGCTTCCCACATTCGTAACATGTGACTTCTTGATTTGGTGCGGATGCATCCTTTTTCCTGAAATGTCTATTCTTTTTAGGAAAAGAGGAATTTTTATTATTATTAAAAAACTTACCAAGCTTCTTTACTAGAAGCATGAAATTCTCATATTCGGAAGATTCGTCGTTTTTGTCATCCTTCGTGTCAATCTTCAAGGCAATTCCTTTGGACTTTTTATCTTGACTGTCATGCTTCTCAAGCCTTCCAAGTTCCAATTCATGCTCTTGAAGTTTGCCAAATAAAGAAGCGGATGTCATCGTTGAGAGACTCTTCTTTTCCGAAATAGTGGCCACCTTTGGTTGCCATTCTCTTGTTAAGGATCTTAGGACTTTCAAGTTGAGATCATCATTGGTGAAGGTCTTCCAGAGAGCAATCAAATGATTTGTTAGATGAACGAATCTTTTTTGTAAGGCAACAATAGATTCACCGGGCTGCATACGGAACATCTCATATTCTTGACTTAACGTGTTGAGTCTTGATCTTTTTACTTTTGTTGTCCCTTCATGCGTTTCTACCAAGGTGTCCCAAATTTCTTTTGACGATCTACACTGTGATATACGGAAGAATTCGTCCATACTGAGAGCGCTTTAAAGTATGTTGGTTGCTTTCTTTTCATTTAAGATTCTCTTCTTGTCATCTTCATCATAAGAGGATTTTATCTTTGGAGTGCCTACGTTGTTTATGACACTCATAGGAACATGCGGACCGTTTTCCACGGTTTTCCATATGCCGTCTCCTTGAGCCTCAAGATGTGCTTTCATACGGATTTTCCAAAAATAGAAATATTCTCCAGAAAAGAGTGGTGGTATGTTACTACTTCCACCATCTTTGAAAACCGGGTTGGTACTAGCAGAAGCCATACTGAATCGTTAGGAACAGGTTACCTTAACCTGCTCTGATGCCAATTGTAAGTACAGAGTATGCCTAAGAGGTGGGGGGGAGGGTGAATTAGGCTTTAGGAACTTTTTCCGGTTTTTTTGGTATTCTTGAATTTTACTTCTTTAAGAATGTTGGTGATGAAAGCGGTAAATGCAGAAAAGGAAAGAACAAAGAGAATTATAGTGGTTCCCCTCACAATCCGAGAGTACTCCACTCCCCTTTCAACATGAAAGAGAATTTACTATAGTTTTAGAATTGTACAACCTATCACACCATCAACCGGTGGGGCCTACTTTCTAACAACTATACAGCAACTTAGTGTGCAAGAACAATCCTCTTGCAAGCACTAACCCTTGTGTCCAACAGTCCTGGATCACAAGTCACAATACAAGTAATTTTTGAATGAATTGATTTGAGAGTAATAACAATGATATCAATACATAGATTGATCTTCTCCTTTTGATCAGAATTCACTCTTTAGTATCAGTACAAGTGTTCAATGCTATGGATATGAAAAATATGAACACTTTGAGAAAATTTGAAAATATTTGAATTTGAGTGAATTTGATTCAATGAATATTTTTGAAAATTGTAGGAGGTGTTTTTCAATTTTGAAATAATCAGAATTTATATGAGCCAAAACATCTATTCAAACAGGTTTAATTGAGAATAGAACAAACAATGAAAAGGTATAACATTCAAACAAAATTTGAACTTGAAAGGAAGCAATTTTCCAAAATACTTTCAGTGTTAATCGGTTAACCATATAGGTTAATCGGTTAACACTGTAACGTTAGCTCAAAGAATTCAAATTTTAAGGGCGTTAACTGACTAACCCATATGGTTAATCGGTTAACACTGTAAAAACTTTGAAAACTATTTAAGTTTTAAGTGTTATAACAATTCTAAAGCGTTTAAAAACATGCCAATGCAGTATGCAAAAATTATGGATTGTTTGAACACTTGTATATCAAATTAAAGAGGGAATTTTGATATACCAGCCTTGTGTCCAAGTCTTGACAGATGAAGAATAATTTGCACAGCAGCTTAACTTGTAAGTTATAATTGCATAGACTTGATTAGTTTGAAAGCCTTCACTTTTTGCAATCATGAAGTGGGCTTGAGTTGAGTTGACATCATCAAAACTTGAGATATTGAAGTATGCTTGCTTCTACAAAAAGAACATGCTAAACACAATATAATGACCTAAAAATGAACAAGCATCATCCTTGACATGTTATCAACATGAATCAAAAGGAAATGATGGCTCAAAGGATCCAAAAATGTCATATCCAAAGCAAACTAGGTCAACATGTTTGTATGGACCTTCCTTTAAATAGCTTGACTTGCAAGCTACTCTAAAAATAGGAAAATGATCCAAAAATTATCAAATAAAATGCAAGAAGACCATAAATGTATTGGCAATCAGAGGCCAAAAGAACTCAATCAAATTCACTTCACAAACTCACCATAGAAATTGATTCACAAGGGTGCTCCATTGTGAAGGAGGATTGCATAGGGACAAATGTAAGGCAACAAAAGTCAACTCAAAAGTCAACAAGTCAGGGGCAAAATGGTCCTCAAAAATTCACCAACTCATCATTGATATGAGGATTGAATCTTATTCATTGGATCAAAGGGACATGAGAGAAACAAAATAAAAAGCAAGCAATGTCACCATTTAATTCAATTAAAATAGTTCCAATATTTAATTTATTTTTAAATTGAAAATAAAATCAAAAAATAAAATAAAAATATCTAGAAAATACTAGACATCTCAAAGTTCATAAAAAATATTTTTGTGTATTTTTATGGATATTAGAACTATTTTATTTGATTTAAAATGAAACATCATTAAAACAAAAATAAAAAAGAAATATTAAGTAAATGAGAAAAAAAGTGGTGCCAATAGTAACAAAAACAAGGCAAAAAAAGTGGACTGGGCCTAAAGGGGGTGTCAATAGCGCGCGTGGTTTAGGCCCAATAGAAAAAATCAAGAAAAATAAATAAATCCTGGCAATCGTGTATGCTGAGGTCAAACCAAGACCATCATGGAACTCAACCAGGAACGTGTGATCATCCAGTAATCCAATCATGTGGCTATGCATGTGACAACTCATTTAATGAAAATTTAAAAGTGAACAAAATGGTTCAAGTCAAAGAGAGACCACCATGGGTCTTAATCATAACCATCTAAACGAAAAGTAATCGAATCGTGCGCCTGTGGGGATGACACCTAAGCATCTTCAACCTCAAACATGGAAGGAAAGCTCAGACGGCCGAAAAACACCTCCAGTCGTCTTCCTCGCAAGCTCCGGCCACCGCGCGGACAACAACCCCATACAGTTTCATCATTTCTCCACCGTTTTGCACGTTTTTTATGTCAAAATTCATCTACTTCTCATGAGGATCTCATTTCTACCATTAAAAAGACTTAAAAGCTCATGAATAAATAAAAACGAAAGCCACAAGTTTGGAGCTCAAAACTTAAAGTTCAGCAAACAACCACCAAATGATACCAGAAATGAACTATGATATGCAAGGATTATAAATATGTAAAAATGGCACGAAAATAATGCTTAAACAGTGCAAAAATTTGAAAGAAAGAAACCTAAGAAAAAAGCTTCCACAGAGCTGGATGTGCTATCAAAGCTTGCAAATAAGCAACCAGACACGTTCTAATAAGCTCAAGGAAAGTTTTTGGATGTTTAAAAATGATTGAAACTCAATGAAACATCAAAAACGATTTTCACTCTCACCCTCACTTTTTTCAAACTGTTCTTGCTCTCTCTCTCTCTCTCACCAAAATCACTTCTGAGACAATGGAAATGTTCCTTAGCTTAAGTATGTTGGATTCAGATCAAGAGGAGGCCCAATGACAGCTCCTTAAGCCCAAACCAAATTTCACTTTTTCAAACTTTTCCCACTTGCAAGGTACACGAATCTGTACTTTCCCAGTTGTAAAGATGGCATGGCTGACTTGCATAATGTCAATGCTGATCCAAGGGCTGAGGATTGCCCCTTGGTTTGGCCTTATGGTGTGTTTTTGAGATGTTGCTTACCATTGAAGAAAGTGTGAAAATGGCCATTAATTTGAGTTCAAACTCCCCATCCAAGATTGGCATAGTATTTGAAATGTCATTGGTACTCAAAAAATGCACAAAGTTGATCCAAAATGTTTCCAAATGAATTAATTATGAATTTCCCTTTTTAAAGCTTTTTTCATGGAAATTGCATTGGGGGTTCTTCAATCCAAGCCAAATCTTTGATACCTTGATGTTTGACAATGCAAATGACCCCATTTGGAGAAAGTTTGATGTTGGAAAGATTTTCATTTGAAGTGTGCAAAGTGGTGAAATGGACCTATAATGAAAATGACCTGTAATCTTACTTTCCCAAAATACCCCTGCCTTGCAAGCCTCATAACATGAGTTCTACAAATCAGGTGAAAGACTTCTAGTACTTTTTGAAAAGCTAAGACCATGCCCTACAACTTTCATGTTGGCCAAAAGTTTAGGAGAAACATCCTTCTAGGTCAAAAATGGCTTGGAAGTTGGTTGACTTTTGTTGACCAAAATCACATCCCTCTGATGACCTGTAACTTGTCTGGATCATAACTTGAGTTCTATAAATCCAATCAAGGACTTCTAGTACTCAAATTAAAGCTAAGAACATGCTCTACAAGTTCCATGTTGGCCAAAATTTGAGATGAGACTTGTATCTTGAGATAGGTGGTCTTGAAGTTAAGCACTGAACAGGGGGTTTTACCCTGAGAACCCTAATTCAGTCACTTCTCATACTCTTGATTCTTGATGAATTGATCTTGAAATGATATCCCATGTACCTTAACACAAAATTCCTTTACCATAAAGACTTGGAATTGAGTCTTAATCTCCTTCAATTTCACAGTTGACTCAAGGTTGACCAGATGAAAACTCTAATTGCACAATCTTCAATTGTAGCTCTTCACACTTGTCATAAACACTTGAATGAAATCTACAATGAATCTCAAGGCCTCCAATGAGCTTAAATGACGATCTCCCCTCATGACCATGAGCTTGGGATCCTCAGGTGACCTTCAAATGGCCTCCTAGACAGGAGGTGAACCACATACACTTATCTGCTTGTTCAAAGGGCTTTGCCTTGTCTCTGATGATGATAACTTTCTTGTTGACTTGAATATAACCTCTTGATTAGGTTTAGAACCTTTGGCACATCTCTTTTGTTGCTCACACATATCTTGATCCCCTGTAAAAATGCAAAATGCTATGCAATGCAATGTGCTAGAACAAATGAAACATAAACCAAGTAAAGGAAAGGTTGGGCAAATTTTGGGGTACAACAAAGAGGTTAGAGAACTTATGGGGAACATGGCAAAGAAGAGCCAAAGAAGAAGAAGAGATAACATGCAAATGAAAATGCAAACATGCAAACATAAGATGCAACACATAGAATGAAAGTGCGAGGAAAATAGTGTGGGGCAGTAGCCTCCACAAGCTCATCTCAACCAAGCATGCATATGGGAAATGCAAAGAAGAAGGGATGAGAAGAAATGCATAAAAATAAACCACACAAAAAGAGATATCACACAAACAATGCAAACATAAGACATATGGAAACCCTAAATGGAAGTAACAAAAGGAATGCACAAAACAACAAGCAATGAACATGATTTTGAACTAAAAATAATCATACAACAACCTCAACATGTCTTATATATGAAACAAAAGGAGTTGAGAGATTATTTGATCTACAAAGGTCATTTCCAACTCAAACTAGGTCATACACTTATCTGAGCCACCTTAGGAAATGACTTGACTTGCAAGTCATATCAAAATTAGGAAAAAGGCTCAAACATTACCAAATAAAATACAAGAGGTGCACAAACAAGTTGGCAACCAGAGGCCAAAAGCTCAATTCAAATATCCCCTCAAAGCACCATCAAAATAAAATAATATTCAAGATGTACCACTTTGAAATGGGAGAATCAAGGGTCAAAAGAAAAGCACCCAAAGTCAACCCTAAAGTCAACAACACAGGGGCAAAATGGTCCTCACAAATTGATCAACTCATCATTGAGATGGGGATTAACTTTCAATCATTGGATCCAAAAGAATGGAGAGAAACAAATCAAGAAGCAAGCAATATCACAATTTAACTCATTCAAAACAACTCCAATGTTTAATTCCAATTTTAATTGAAAATAAAACCAAAAAATAAAATAAAAATATCCTAAAAATAAAGGACGTCTCAATGTTTCTAAAAAATATTTTTGTGGAATTTTTGGGACATTGGAACTATTTTAAATGAATTAAATTCAAACAGATAACAAAACAAAAATGAAAAGAAAATAAAAAGAAAATGAGAAAACAAAAGGTTCAAATAGCAAAGAAGTCACGTTCAAAATGGCAATGGGGTCAGCAGGGGGGCGTGATTAGCAATGGGAGCCCAGGTCCACAACCGAATAAGACAAAAATAAAAATAAATCTGGTAATCATGTGTGGCAAGACAAACAAGGTGTAGCGTGGAAAGCAAGATAAGCAGTTGGATAAGAAAGCAAAACAATCAAATGGATCACAACAAGCCACGTCAATTAATGAATTTCAAATATAATCAAGTGTGTGCAAGTCAACAAGGCGCATGGTGTTTCTTAATCGTGACCGTGAGTGCAAAAAGTAAGCAGATCGCGTGGATGAAAGCGTGACACATCATCATCCTCAACCTTCAAACTGGGAGGGAAACCAGACGGCCGAAAAACGCCTCTGGTCGTCTTCTCAAAAACTCCGGCCACCACAACAGTGCCACCAAAACACACAGTCATCAAAACTGAACCAAATTTGACAAAATTTATATACAAATTCATCTACTCATCACGTAGAACACGAACCATGATCCATTTTCATTAATTGTGCACACATAATCCAAATCGAAGCAAAACAGTTTGATGCATCAAAAAGAAAAGTTTACAAACATCAACCAATTGAACCCAGAAATCATCTACACGTTACATAGATCATGAATCAAGCAATATTTAAGCATTAAACCTCAAGAATAAATCAAATCGTGCCAAAATAATTTGGAGCTTCAACCAACAATCATCAGAAATGCCAGTTCATTTTATTTATTAATGATCAACATACTTCCTAGGTCTCAATGATGCAAAAATGGCAAGAAATCATGGCATAAATAGAGAGATATGGTGAAATGAAGATACCTAGTGGAGAACTTCCACTGAGCCTTCAAATGTTGTTGAAGCTTACAGAAAATCAACCAGAAATGTTCCACAATCCTCAATAAAGCTTTTGCAATCCTCAATTTTGCTTGAAATGAAGTAAATCTCAGAATTCGTATTTCAAATTTTCTTCACTTTTTCAAAGTTGCTCTTGAGCCAATTCTGCACCAAAACAAATTTTGAGGCATTGTACATGATAGAAAACTTTTATATGATGGATTGTGATAGAAAGAAAGCCCAATGGCAGCCTACACAGCCCAATTGCAAATCCATGAAATTTGAGTTTTTTGCTTTGGCCATGTGCACGAATTTGCCTCCAAACAACTCCAAATTGAGTTCTTCAGGTTGCTTGAGGTGTAAGGAACTTGAATGGCCAGGATTAATCCCTTGTTTGATCTTAATGGTGAACATTGAAAGTGTAACTTAAGCTTGAAGTAATCTTGAAATGGTACATCAAAAATCACCTAATTCAAACTCTAAAATTTCCATTGTGTTTGAAATATGTTTTTCACTCAAAATATGTACTCACTTGCACAAAAATGATCCAAAATGAAATAATTGCATTTTTGTGCTTTAAAGCTTTTTCCCATGAAAACTTCTCCACCAATTCTCCATTCCAAGCCAAATCCATGACTTCTAAATGTTTGGTTGAGAAAATGACACCATTTGGAGCAAGTTTGATGTTGGAAAAAACTCCATTTGAAGTGTGCAAGCTGGTGAAATGGACCTATAATTTTATGACCTATAATCTCACTTTCCCAAAATACCCCTGACTTGTAAGCCTCATAACTTGAGTTCTACAAATCAGATGAAATACTTCTAGTACTCTTTAGAAAGCTAAGATCATGAGGAACAAATTTCATGTTCATACAAAGTTGAGGAGAAACATCCTTCTAGGTCAAAAATGGCTTGGAAGTCGATTGACTTTTGTTGACCAAAATCACATTCATCCGAGGACCTGTAACTTGTCAGCATCATAACTTGAGTTCTAGAAATCAAATGAATGACTTCTAGTACTCAAACGAAAGCTAAGAACATGCTCTACAAGTTTCATGTTGGGGTCAAGATGAAATGAGACTTCTATCTTGAGAAAGGTGGTCTTGAAGTTGGGGACTAAATAGGGGATTTTACACTAAGAACCCTAATTTAGTAACTTCTCACACTCTTGATTCTTGATGAATTGATCTTGAAATGATATATTAGACATCTCAACACAACATCACATGACCATAGAGACTTGGAATTGAGTCTTAATCTCCTTTGATCTCACAATTGATTGAGGATTAACCAGATGAAAACCCTAGATGCAACATTCTTGACTGTGGCTTCTTCCACATCACACAACAACTTGAATAAGCTCCAACATGGCTCTCAAAACACTCAATGAGCTCTCTCAACATCCCACATCCATAATCATGCATTCACAACCTTCTGATGATCTTTAATTGGCCTCCAAGTTAGGAGCTGACCCACATACATCCATCAATCCTTTCACAAGACTTTGACCACCTCTAGATGACCTGATGACCATTCAAACTTGAATAACACCCCTTACTTAGGCTCAACACTCTGAGTAGACTCCTCTTTCTATG
Source organism: Lathyrus sativus (assembly GCA_963859935.3). Lineage (NCBI taxonomy): Eukaryota > Viridiplantae > Streptophyta > Magnoliopsida > Fabales > Fabaceae > Lathyrus > Lathyrus sativus. The sequence goes on along the minus strand of OZ012741.1, from coordinate 416,907,579 downwards.
CACAACCTCTTGATCCCCTATTAAATGAAAATGCTATGCAATGCAAATTCTAGAACAATGCAAAGAAACAAAAGCCAGCTAAAGAAAAAGGTTGGGCAAATTTTGGGGTGCAACAAGTAGCTTAAGTCTTTAGAACATTGTTCAACAGAAATTTGTCTTTAGAGTCTTCAGCACTTAATCTTCAAAAACTCAAGTCTTCAGAGTCTTTAGAACTTTGTTTAACAAAATCTTGTCTTTAGAGTCTTTAGCACTAAGTCTTCAGAAGATAATGACTTCAGAATCTAGACAACCTTCAGAATTAAAACATCAGAGTCACACTCAGAACTAGAATCTAAGAGAGCATTGTAGCAGCAATATATTATCTTCTTAGAATCTGTCTGAATGTGAGTCGATCAAAAGCATACATGCTTTTATGGCGCAGAAGCGACTTTGGTCAAGTCAGAGTGATGTTGCACATGGTCTCTATCAGAGTCATAGCTTTCTCTATCAGAGTTAGAACCTATTTATTAATTCTTCAGAAAAACAAGCGTTAGAGTACCAAAATTGTTCTCACATAAATACTACTTAGTTATTATTAAAACTTAGAGATATCTTATAGAACCAAATCTTGTTCTAACACGGAGGCCAAGCAAGGACTTGGACTTTTACCCGTATGATCTTAGATACAATGCTTCATGAGCTTTGTCATAATGCACATGGTCCTCATAAGAGCAGCTTCTACAAACTCTAGTGAATTGAAATAATGTCGTTACGCAGGGATGAAAATCGTACACAAAAGTTGTCCTTTATACCACTAAATCAAGGTAGTGGCATGGTAGTGGAATATAACGTGTTTGATATGTACTACGTACTATTTCTCTCATAAACATTTGATCTTATCTTCTGAATAGAGATGATTGAAGCATGAGTAGAAGAATTGATCACTGGGTCTTCAGAGTCTTTAGAACTTATTCACCAGAACCTTGTCTTCAGAGTCTTAAGCACTCAGTCTTTACAACCCTTGGTCTTTAGTAGCCTAATTCTTCAGAGTCTTCAGAAAGTTGTTCAACAGAACTTTTTCTTCAGAGTCTTAAGCACTCGGTCTTTAGAACCCTTGGTCTTTAGTAGCTTAAGTCTTCAAAACATTGTTCAGCATAACTTTGTCTTCAGAGTCTTCAGCACTTAATCTTCAGAAACTCAAGTCTTCAGAGTCTTCAGAACTTTGTTCAATAGAACCTTGTCTTCAGAGTCTTCAGCCCTTAGTTTTTAGAAGATAATGACTTTAGAATCTAGAAAACCTTTAGAAGTAAAACATCAGAGTCAAGCTCAGAACTAGAATCCAAGAGAGCATTGTAGCAGCAATATGTTGTCTTCTTAGAATCTTTCTGAATGTGAGTCGATCAAAAGCAGACATGCTTTTATGGCGCAGAAGCGACTTTGGTCAAGTCAGAGTGATGTTGCACATGGTCTCTATCAGAGTCAGAGCTTTCTCTATCAGAGTTAGAACCTATTTGTTAATTCTTCAGAAAAACAAACGTTATAGTACCAAAATTGTTCTCACACAAATATTACTTAGTTATTATCAAAACTTAGAGATATCTTGCAGAACCAAATCTTGTTCTAACACGGAGGCCAAGAAAGGACTCAGACTTTTACCTGTATGATTAAGTCTTAGATACAATGCTTCATGAGCTTTGTCATAATGCACATGGTCCTCATAAGAGAAACTTTTACAAACTCTGGCGACTTGAAATAATGTCGTTACGCAGGGATGAAAATCGTACACAAAAGTTGTCCTTTATACCACCAAATCAAGGTAGTGGAATGGTAGTGGAATAGAATGTGTTTGATATGTACTATGTACCATTTCCCTCATAAATGTTTGATCTTATCTTTTGAATAGACATGATTGAAGCATGAGTAAAAGAATTGATCACTGGGTCTTCAGAGTCTTCAGAACTTGTTCACAAAAACCTTGTCTTTAGATTCTTAAGCACTCAGTCTTTAGAACCCTTAGTCTTTAGTAGCTTAAGTCTTCAGAGTCTTCAGAATTTTGTTCGGCAGAACTTTGTCTTTAGAGTCTAAAGCACTCGGTCTTTAGAACCCTTGGTATTTACTAGCTTAAGTCTTCAAAACGTTATTCAGCAAAACTTTATCTTCAGAGTCTTCAGCACTTAATCTTAGAAACTCAAGTTTTCATAGTCTTCAGAACTTTTTTAAGAAGAAACTTGTCTTCGGAGTCTTCAGAAGATAATGACTTCAGAAGCTAGACAACCTTCAGAAGTAAAACATCAGTGTCACGCTCAGAACCAGAATCCAAGAGAGCATTGCAACAACAATATATTGTCTTCTTAGAATATTTCTGAATGTAAGTCCATCAAAAGCATACATGATTTTATGGCGTAGAAGCGAATTTGGTCAGATTAGAGTGACATTGCACATAGTCTCTATCAGAGTCAGAGCTTTCTCTATCAGAGTTAGAACCTGTTTGTTAGTTCTTCAGAAAAACAAACGTGAGAGTACCAAAATTGTTCTCACACAAATACTACTTTGTTATTATCAAAATTTAGAGATATCTTTGAGAACCAAATATTGTTCTAACACAGAGGCCAAGCAGGGACTCGGACTTTTACCCGTATGATCAAGTATTAGATACAAATGCTTCATGAGCTTTGTCATAATGCACACGGTCCTCATAAGAGCAGCTTCTACAAACTTTGAGACGAACATTCGAGGAGCTTGTTGAGGTTGCCAAACTTCTTCAAGTTTTAGATTTGGCATTATTAATAACTTTAAACCCTCTTAGAATCGCTTTATTGGTTGTTGAGTCTTTCTCTGCAGTGTTAGAGGGAGTCAAATAAAGAAGTACTGAAGCATCATACTCTCTGATGAAAACGTAGCCTTACAAGTTCTGCATCAATTCCAGGATTCTTATCTTTTATAATAGCTGCTTTTATTGATTGTTCTACAACTTTTACTCATGTACGCTTCTTGGATGATGATCCATATAGTACTTTTGTTGAGTCTCTCAACTTCTGTAGCAGTAGAAACAAACTAATAATAATCTAAAGTCAAACATTAAAATACTTAATTAGTTTTTTGGTGTTGTTCTAATCTAAATAAAAAAGTTAATCTTTGCTAAATCGTGTTCTATTAAAGAACGATAAATGTGCAGTGAAGTGATGAAAGAAAAAAATTGATATGATGGAGCAATGACCTCTTAGACATAAGGCAATCATGAAGCCATTTTTCCACATGTTCTAGCAATTCTTTCTTCTTTTATGCTTGTAGATTTCAATGCTTCTAAGAATATCAACACAATTTTCATCAGGCCTAATCAACCCAACATTAAAAGAATATCCAACTCTCCCGTTAGTCTCGTCATCAACACACAAACAAAAGGAAGCGACATGTTAACAAAAGGACCATCATTCAATCTAAATGGGTTAAAATGCAAACTTTGAAGATACTCATTTTCCCTCATGAACCCTTTCAAAGAACTAGCCCAACCTTCACCAATCACATGCACTCATTCAAAATTAGCCTTTGTTAGTTTCACATTAGGAAGTGACTTAGCTTCAAGTACTTTAGCATCTCTTTCATTTTCAGGCTCCACAAGATCTACTAATACACCCCATCTGGCTCAATTAAAGAGCTTTTGATCATGAAACTTTCTTGCATTCTTCTTTTCACCTTTTTTTACACTTTGGAAAATGGATCGTGGATTTGAAATGAATATGAACTACTTGGTAAGTGGATTTGGACTTAAAAAATGGTTTATGAATAGTTGGATATGGGAAAAGTGGTTATGGGAATTTAGATAATGGAGATTTGGTTTTCGACTTGTGTGAGGGGATGTTGTCTCAATACTTGTTTTAATGATGTCAAAAAAAATCTAGTTAGTAATGTGTACTTTGGACGGTATCATCGAGTCGCATATGCATTCGTTGTTCTCTCGTGTCAAGAATTTATCAAAAACATGTGTTCGTTCATATAGAAAAGCATTATATGTGTTTTATGTGAGTTTGATCATGTTGGTAGACTTAGATATGAATTAGAAGTGCTTAGAATTTCTGTATAATTTTGAAAGCAGGAGAGCTCCGGTCGACGCAAAGAGACAATTTCTGCAAAATTTTGAAAGCAAGAGAGCTCAGGTCGACCCCCCTTTTCTTTAGGTCGACCGTTCGCTTGTCCAACTCTATTTCTATGTTATGTTTGACTTTCAAAATGTCTGTTATATTGGTTATTTAGTCCAAGCTTTGCATATATATTGTTTAGGCTCATTCTTTCATGAATAACAAGAAAAGTGAAAATAGACACTGATTTTGATCTCATCATCTTCATCCTCTTTCTTGTATTTTCTCAACAAATACACATAACCATTTTTGTTGTACATTCTGCATCATTGAGGTGATAACGTCCAAACATAGGATCATTGTATCGGGTTTTGGATGAGAGATCAGTTGGTTTTTCTTGAATAAAACCGTTAGAGTTTTGTCCTCCAAGAATCTTGGATTTTGGGGGTTTTGCATAAATTGTTCCTTCACAGATTTAGTCGAGCGAAGGTAATTGAAGAATGGGTGGTTCTGTCAATTTAGTAGCGTTAACCAGAGGGTTATGGAAGGAAGGTTTGGGTTCTAATTGTGGGTGTTTGAAATCAGTCGGGCCAAAGATTTGAAGACCGTTGGGTGGTTTAAACGTGTAGTTGTAATCAGAGGTTTACTCATCACATTTGAAGGACTTGATTCATCTTGAATCAAGGGAAGATAAGGCACAGGTTCAACATCAATGATTAGGATTGAGTGTTTAATTTCTACTACTTCTCTTGTACAAACAATTTGCAACAGGTTTTATATACAGGTCTCAATTCTATTTTTACAATTGAGGACATACGTACCTCGAGCAAGGACGACGGGGGAATTGCCTCAACAAATTGGTGTTGTTATCTCTTTTTGCTATTTTCATTTCTGAATTTTACGTTTGTGTGTAATCAAATTGGTTGACTAAAATTATGGTTTATTGTAGTGCCGAAACATATTAGAAAACTCATTACAATTCGTTTGGTTGTAATTGGAAAAGCTTAGCACTACGTTTACTTGGTGAATTTTACTTGGAGTGCCTCGCACACCAAGTTTTCAACAAATTGCTTGAACACAAATGTTTTGGGTTGTTTTCAACTTGACTTTATTTTTCACAAAGCATTGGAAATTGAACAACTTTGAGTGAATAAAATCTTATTGATTTGTGTTCAAACTTTTGATTTGATTTCTCATCTTAATTGGTATTCCATATAGGCATAGCATATATCCGATCTTTTTGGTAATGGTTCGTTTAGACAGTCGTAGTTCCTCGGCCGCTTTCGCTTAAAAGTTTTAAAAAACAATTTATCATAAGTGCTGACTCTATATAAGAATTAGTGATCCATTCAACCCCCCATTCTAGATCATTGTTATCGTCTAACAAGTGGTATCAAGAGCACCGTTTTACTTCGTGCTTTGCATATAACTTCTTAAAATATGACAAACGAACCAAAAGGGGCTTACAATAAAGCACCCGTTTTTAACGGTGAGAACTATAATTACTGGAAAGATTGTATGTGTGTGCATATCAATTCCATTGATAGAAAGGTATGGAATGTTATATTGAACGGTCCTATGGAAATTACCATGACCGGTGAAAATAACGTTGTTATGCCTAAGCCTAAAGCACAATGGAATGATGAAGATGAGAAAAAGTACAACTACTACTGGAAGTCTAGAAATATTCTGATCTCTGTTAGACTATGGCACGGATCTAGAAGGGGGAGGGGTTGAATAGATCCCCAATTAAAATTTGAGTCGGCGCTACCAATTAAAAATTGGTTTTGAAAAATTGTTTTAAGTGCGGAAGCGGCCGAGGAAAATATAGTCTAAAACGAACGGTTATTGGAAAATCGGATATGCGTAAGCCTTTGGATTAATGACAATATGGAAAATAGAATCACAACACTAATCACACTTATCAATGATCTACTTCAGTTGTTAGGATTCCTTGTTCCAATGATTCAAAGAGCAAACCAAAACTAGATACACAAGTAAGATAATTTTGGTTCAAGCAATTTGTCAAACACTTGGTGTGCAAAACACTCCAAGTGATATTTATGTTGAGTAAGTGATTCCAACTAGCCTAGTACAATGTCTTATTGTACTTTGGAGTCAAAAACAAAGTTTTAACCTCTTACTCAATTGATATCACAATTTTGACAATAGTGCTTATACAAAAATTACTTATTTTGAGCTATAACGTAAATGCAGAAAAATAGATAAGACAAGTATTTGGTGAGGCAGTTCCCCCGTCGTCCTCGCTTCGGGGTAAGTCTGCCCTCAATTCTAAAACTAGAATTGAGATAGATTTTATAGATATCACCTGTTGAATGTAACAGTTTATACAAGGATTGAGCAGCAAATATACAACAGAAATCTCAATGTGTTGAAAGTTGCTTTCACTCCTTGCCCCTTGATTCAAGACAAATCAAGTCCTCCGATTTTTGTTGATGGACCTCTGATTCCAGCCACCTTATTGAATAACACATTGTTGTTCAAACCTTCGGCTCCGGCTGATCTCAACAGCAACAAATCGAACCCGAGATCTTCTCTTCAATATCACTGAATCCGCTACTAGACTTGTGAAGAACACCTCTTCACAATCACCTTCGCTCAGTTGACCCTTGATGAAGAATCTCGTCCAAAAACCCCCAAAATTCAAACCAATCTTGGAGGGTAAAACCCCAACGGTTTTATTCAAGAAAGAACCTGGCACAAGCTTCAACCCGAACTTAATTCTCCAATCTAAGCTTCGAACCTTATCACCTTGAATCTCTCACAAGGCACTTCAAAAATGGTTGTGTGTAATTGAAATGTTGTGAGATGTTGAAGATGAAGATGATGAATCTTGGACACCTATTTCACTCTTTCTTGTTTTTGAACACATGAATCAAAGATTATCAAATGTTAATGTGACACAAGTGGTTAAACCAGTATATATGTTGCACCCTAAAATTTGCCCAACTTATTTCACTTGGTTTATGTTTCAATTGCATTAGCATTTGCATATAAAGTCATGTACATAGTCTAATCATTTGCATAGCATAGCATAGCAAGTCACCCAACAAGGAACTTCCAGCAATTTCTAGATGCTTCCATGGGCATCTATATAAACCCTAGAGCTCATTCAATGCAGGGTTGCACTTCATTTTGATCCAAAACACATAGTTTCATTCTCTCTTGCATTTTTGCAAATTCATCTAAATTCTCCCAATTCTTCATCATTCTTCAAAGTTATTGATTCTATCATACTCCATATTCATCATAGATCACATTGCAAGCAAGATCCAAGTGTATTGGTGCAAGATTTGTGTGTTGCAAGTTCATCATCCAAAGTGCAAGAAGAGTTGGTTATGGCAATCCAAAGCATTTGAGCAAGAGTTGCTGCATACAGAACCAAGATCCATAGCCATTGATCAAGTCCAGAGCATTTCTAGCTGTAAATCCAAGAGTTCATCCATCTGTTTTCAGATTTCTACCAGGTTGGTATTTCTTTCGAATTGACTTAGAATAGATAGCATGATGTAGAATCATTAGGTTAGAACTGTTAGGAATAGGTAGATGATCAATTCCAGTGAGTTTGAGAGCATTTCATGGAGTTTGACATTGGAGCACACCAACTGTTTGGATCTAGAGCATAGTAATTAGGAGGTTATAATCTTTGATAATTGGATAGAATTGTTCAGTGTAGTGTGAGGATTGTGTTTGTGCAAAGATTGATAAGGTTGAGGATGCTTGAAATCTGAGTAAATATTGAGGTCTTGATATTGCATCTTTCGGTTTGGACGATGGAGAGGGTTTTGAGGCCAACCATTACCATAGTTGTGTTCTACGCAAGGAATAGGACAACTTTGGTTCTTGGATCGTGCCAAATGGTGGAGAAACGAGGGAATACGAACGAGGACAAGTCTGGTTCGTGCATGGTGTTCATGGTGGAAACCCTAACTCATTGGGGAAGACGACTTGGCAAGCGTTGGATCATTCGCAGATTTTTGACCAAGACTCATATCCAACGGCCTATGTTTAAAGTTGAAACGAGAGGGAATCAGAGGCCATGAAACTCCTCGTTTCATTAAAGTCCTCTGGTGGGCTTAATGATCAATGCTTTTCACACCCCCAATATCAAGGCCCACTCATTTTGAACTACTTTTTCCTGCTATTTACACTGCGCGCATTATATTTTTCTTTTGATTTTCCGATTTGGTTTTTGCTTAGTATTGGGCTTAAATAATTTGCTACGCGCACCCCAGGTTTTGGGCCCATGTGACAAATGAACTGGGCGCCCTTGCTGCTTGCACCCCCTGGCTTCTATTTCATTTTTATTTTAATTCATTTTGTTTTGCAATTTTATAGAATCCATAATAAATCAAAAAATAAGAATTTTGACATGAGATTTTTTGCAATAGTTTAGAATTGACTTGAAGAAAATTAAAATGATTAAAAAATAATAGTTTAGCTATTTTTTCTATTTTTGCTTATATTTTACATTTTAATTGTTTTTAAATAGATTTAATTTGTATATAGTTTTTGTAGAATTTCTTTTAGGTGGTTCTCCTAATCTTTGTAGGCCAATTTTCTTAGTATAACTAGATACATATATTAGGTGCCCCCTTGATTTTTATACCAATTTTTTAGGATTTATTTCAGGTAGTTTAGTTAGAAAACATTAGGCTAATCATTTAGGGTTGTGAATATAGCATAAGTTTAACAAAGCAAGTTCCTATTGGGTTTTCTTTAGGACAAATTAAATGATGGGACTATAGGGGTATTGAGGGTAAATAATAGATCCCTTAGAAAATGTTAGACTTCCCCTATTCTATTATTACTACTAGTATTTTTCTTGTGATTGATTGATTGTGTGGTGTGCCCTCTCTAGGGTTATTTGTGTGACTGTGTGGGGTATTGGGCCTGCTTGGGGTTTGGGTTTGAGCTGAAGACTGTGCTGATGAAGCCCATTGAAGACTAAGAGAATGAAGACCCATTTCAAGAGTTGATGAGGAGTATATCTTGCTGGCAGCTATTGAAGGTCATAGGATCTAGGAGTTAGGTAGAGCTCTAGAATAGCAATTTGATTCACAAACATGGAAGGTCTTGTTTGCCTCCATTCCTCTCTATGATGCAGAGTCTCTCTAGGACACTCACCCCCTTCCTTTGGAAGGCTTGGCAGCAGTGTCTAAGAGATAGAACTCTTGAGAGAAACATTCTACATGTTGTTAACAGTCTGTTTGCCACCTTTAGTGGTCAACTAACTGCTTAACATCCCAATTCATTCTTTTGACTGCTCCTCATCTTGGAGAGTGAGACTTGAAGAAAAGCACTGAAGGATTGAAGATAGAGACCTTGCTTGAAGGCTGTGAAGATGAAAACTGATGCTTGCTTGGAGCTTGTAGATGTTTGAAGATGACTTGAAGACAGATGTTGATGAAGACTGCTGTTTGCTGTTTTTTTTTGCTGTTTATAATTTTTGATGTATTGTTTGAATTTCCCTAACTGTATTGTTTGCCCTTTAATCTGTTAGGTTGAAAGCGAATTTTGTTCGCTTTTTCCTGTTGTTTTCTAGGTTCGAGGTTGAGTGGGACTCCCTTGCCTCGCTTGTATTGTTGCATCCATGCATTTTACTGCTTTATTGTATATATGCTATTGTTTCTGTTTCCGTGTATCCCTTAGGATCTCTGTTTCTCTCTGCGCAAGAGAGGAGCATGATAGACATTAGGTATTAACCCATGCATGATAACATTAGGTTAGTTTGATTCCCTTTTCAACCATAGGTTAGAGTTCTGTCTTTTCTTTCTCTAAACAAACAGAAAAACACAAGAAATATTTCAAACACAATAAAAGACACTTCTTCCGTAAAAGAATGTGAACTCATCAAAACGTCAATTTTTGTCCGCTTGGACCAGTAATCAAAAAAACCCTTTTTTAGAAGGAGATAAAAGCAATCAAGACAGACTTGTGTCGTACGTGGCCCGAACTACGTTTGCTCTGATCTTTCATGCTGTATGAAAGTACGTAGGCATAGGGTGCGATATCCTAGCGAGCAACCTTCCCCTCCTTTCCCGTAGGTAGGCGAACTACGTTGACTCTGATTTCTCGTTACAGACGGGAATACGTAGGCATAAAGTACGATACTTTACCGAGTCCCTTTCTTTCTTTTTAACCCTTAACCCTTAGTTTAGATATAAATAATAATTCGTACAAGAAAACAAGCATGGATCCCGTCGAGTACGACGGACGTGAGGGGTGCTAATACCTTCCCCTTGCGTAACCGACTCCCGAATCCAGGATTTGGTTGCGATGACCATTCCTTTCCCCGTTTTGCGGTAGGTTTACTTCGAGCGTTTCCTTTCCCTCCGTTGGGATAAATAACGCCCGGTGGCGACTCTTCTGTTCAGCCGGCGCCGATTTTCGCAGTAGCGGCAGCTGGCGACTCTGCTGGGGACCCAACATCCCCTGGCTGCTAAGGACTGCGATAGTTCCTTATGCATTTGGGATCCAACGTCCCTTTAAGAGAGTCAATCCTAGCGCTTGTTTTCCCGTCGAGGATTTTGTATGGATTTATATTTCTGTCATTTACTTTCAGCATTATATTATTGTTATTATTGCTGTATTGGGGGTGACGGGTGTTCCATGATTGAGAGATAAGCCGGACCTGGGCTTGAGTGCACCTAGAATTAGAGTGGAAAGTAGTGGGCGTGCACATGCTTTGCATGTCCTAGTGTCCTGTGAAATCCACACTCAGACGAGGTTCTTCTGGTTGGCCTCCTGTCCTACCCTTTGGGTGGCTCGGGTTGCTGGTTAGTTGGATTGTCGACTCTGGGAACCGATCATTTGGAAGTTGGCTAAGTGAGGCCTCTTCAGGATTTGATGATGCCACTCCTTCTGGGAATCGTATCATCAACCCTGAAAGTCTGTGACGCCGACGACCGCATAGGATGCCATACCTTGTGTCAGTTATTAGGACACCTACCTGTGAGAGGGTTTGGGTTATGCAGGTAACTAGACCTTCAGATACCGGTTTATTCTTGATTCGAGATTCAGGATACTTATGGACAGTTATTGGGGTCTGTCAGAGACCAAGTTGGAGTGATTATTGGGTCTGAGGTTTGATTGGAGCTTATGTATGGGGTCTATCAGAGACCAAAGTTGAAGCTTTGTATTGGGTCTGTCCAAGACCAGGGTTTGAGGAATTCTGGATGGTCTATCTGAGACTTATGATGTGGTTCAGGCTTCTCAGCCATGGCATTTGGTCCCTGTTGCATTTTATTTGCATTGCATTGTTTGCATAACCATTATCATTGCATCCCATTAACATGTGTCTGTGCTGCAGGTGCATTTGCATATTCCCTGGTTCTAGTGGCCGGACTTCTGACTATTGATCATGGCTGGTTTGAGGATGACAGTTGCCTACAAGTTACCTATCCCTGATGTTGCTCCCCTCCTGGGTCTGATTTCTCTTGCTGATGAGGATGTCCGTAGAAGCTTCAGGCAGAGTTACGGAAGGCTGTTGAGATTGGTTCGCAAACCAACTGATGATGAACTGAATGGGCTGTATACACTGATGCAATTCTATGACCCTGCTTTGAGATGTTTCATATTCACTGACTTTATTTTGGGGCCTACAATGGAAGAGTATGTAGAGTTCATTGAGCTGCCAGTACAGAATAAGGTTCCTTTTATTCACTCTGCCGCTGAGCCCAAGTTGGAGGACTTAGCTAAGGCCTTGCACATGAATGCTTCTGAGCTGTTGATGACTTCTTGGCGCGGGGTTCCAGGTTTCTCCCTCCAGTTTCTGATTGGTAAGGCTCAGGAGTATGCCAAGAATGGATGTTGGGTAGTCTTTAACGCTGTTTTGGCTCTATGCATTTATGGGATAGTGTTGTTTCCCAATTTCCCGAACTTCGTGGACATGGATGCATTTCATTTGTTTGCTGCTGGCAACCCTGTACCCACATTGATTGGGGACTTCTACCATTCGATGCACTACAGAAATGAGAATAGGAGAGGCAAGAACGTCTCTTGTTGTGTGCCTTTGCTGTACATGTGGTTTAAGAGCCACCTCCCCCTGAAGGGACCTTTTGTAGATAGTGCAACTATAGCTGATTGGCCAGAGCGCCTGGTGAGACTATCTTCTGAAGACATTGAGTGGTTTGACCAAGACTTGCTGGGGTCTGAGCTTATTTTTAGTTGTTCTAGGTATCCTAATGTTCCTTTGATAGGAAGAAAAGGGTGCATCAATTACAATCCGTCTCTGTTCGTTCTCCAGTTTGGATACGCGTTGAAGAACCCACCTAGGGAGGAAGAAGTACGGGAATCTCTGTACTTCACCGGTGATTTGAATGGAGAGTTACTAGCCAAGCTTCAGCATGCTTGGATGCGTATCAACAGAAGAGGGAAACCACTGTTGGGGAAGAATGATTGTCAGGCTTATGTACCATACAAAGTTTGGATCCAAGAGAGAGCAAGACTGTTGCTGATGCCATTTCCAGCTGCACCAGTCCCTGTTCATATTCCGGTGGAAGAACCAACCACTGTTACTATGGAGGTCTACGAGCGAGTTGTAAAAGAAAAAGAAGCCTTGATGAAGATCAATGAAGGGTTAGAAAAGGAACTGGCTCAGATGCGTAGTGAGAAGAGCAAGGATGTGCATTCTTTCCAACAGCAGATCGAGTTAGTAAACCGGCTAGGTGCTGAATTGACTGAAGAGAAAAAGAAGCGTGAACGCCTGGGGAAAGAATTCAGAAGCTCCCATGATATGTTGGAATCCAAAAAGAAAGCACTCGATGCCGCCCACCGGGAAATCTCTTCTTGTAACAAGACGTGGAATGCTACGCTAACCAACAACAAAAAGAGGGAAGACAAATTGAAGCAGCAAATTTCTGAACTTGAAGAACAGTTGAAGGCTAGCACTAAGAAGTATGAAGAGGAGGTGATGGCAAGATATAGTCTTCAGAATGCATTGAACAAGGCCATCGAAGGCAAGAAGGAAGCTGTGTCTCAGAAGCGGAAGCTAGAGGATCGCTTCGGAGAAAGGGCATGGGAGGAATCTGCTGGTGATTTGCGACGTGTTCTCAAGCGAAGAGATCTACTTGTTGAGGGTATGCTTACCCGACCAAGTCATCCAGAGACTAAGAAGTTATTAGAGGAGTACCAGGCCTATGGGAGCACTTGACCATTTCATGTATTAATGTGTATGCTTTATTTGCATAGCGCTGACCATCACCAGGGTTGTTGGTTGAGGTCATGCCTTCTTACTGTACATTTATTGATATTGTATTCCTGACTTAATGGATTTCTCTGCAATATATGAGGTGTTTTCTATGATTCGGCTCCGATCTTCATATTGCTGTTACTGTCACCACACTGGCACTTTCGCACTAGGATCGGGGAAGGATACGCCCTAATGCACAGACACATATTGCATTGCATTCATATTCATATTGCATTACAGGTGATTATTGAACTGTATCTCATTTCCTGCACTGTACCAGGTCTTTTCAGGATTGAAAGTCAGCGCCCACACTGATACCCCACTCGTACCAACTGCCGAAGAATTATGGATCAGATGCAGAATGAAATGCAAGACATGCGTGAGAAGCTGGCGCTATTCATGCAGACAATGGAGACCATTGCGAAAGGCCAGGAGAACTTGCAAGCTTTGGTGCAGCCTTTGTTGGTGAGAAATGCTGGGCACGGAAATGAAGACCATAATTCTGTGCGAGTTGACACTATTCACGGGGATGGTACTCCCACACCGGTAGCCCCACCTGTGGTAAACATACCTGCTGTCAATGTGAACAACGGCGCTGCCGCCGGGAACGGTAATGTTGGAATTGGTAACGAGACTGTCGTCAACAACGTAGGGTTCGGAGACGTCAACCTGGGTGATAATATGGGAGGTAATGGCTTCGGTAATAATGGATTCGGCTTCAATGACCAGGGGTTTGATCATGCTGGGAAGTACGGCTTCAACACTCAGGGCTTCGGACAGGACGGATTTGGTATGACTAATCAAGGTTATGGCGGATTCGGAAATGGAAATGGTGCCGGGATAATGTCTTTTGGACCTGCTGGGGTCGCTCCGGGGTACGGTAACAGGGGGCGGGGCCCTACAATGAATCAGACTAGATTTGGCCGTAACAACGGATACGACGGATACGGAAATGGGAACGATAATTGGCTAGAAGATCAGCAAGAGGATGCTTTCTCCGGTGGAGGTTTCGAAGGTCCTATGGATGACTCTCAGAGAATCAAGATGCTCGAGGAGCAGATGAAGGGGGTCGTGAATCAAAGCGCTGTTGGCTTAGATATGACTACAATGGGTCTGGTGCCTGGCCTGAGGGTACCAATAAAATTCAAAGCTCCCACATTCGACAAATATAAGGGGGATACCTGTCCCAAGGTGCACGTGCGGTCATACTACAGAAGGATGTCGGCGTATTCAAACGATGAGAGGATGCTGATGTATTTCTTTCAAGATAGCTTGTCTGGTCCTTCCCTTGAATGGTATATGGGACTGGAGCCAACACAGATAAAGACATGGAAGCAGCTGGCCGAAGCGTTTGTGGCTCACTATAAGTACAATAGTGACTTGGCACCCAACCGGGTCCAATTGCAGGGATTGTCCCAGAAGAAGGGCGAGAGCTTCAAAGAGTATGCGCAGAGATGGCGCGACATGGCTGCTCGAGTTCATCCTCCTTTGGAGGACAAAGAAATGAATGATATGTTCATAGGAACATTTACCGGCACGTTTTATGACAAGTTGTTTCACACGTCCTTAGGCAGTTTCTCAGACTTAATCCTGATGGGAGAGAAGATTGAGAGCAATATTAAACAGGGAAGATTCCAAGCTGAAGAATCCACTTTAGCTGGCAGTAACAGAAGGGCTTTCGGTGGGCGTCGTCAAGGTGATGCAAGTGCAGTGTTTGGGGGCCGAGGCCGAGGCCGGGGCAGAGGTCGAAACCAGTACAATCAGCCGCAGCAGGTGGCAAGTGTCACTATTCCATTTCAGCAACAACCAATATAACAACAACAACAGCAACATCAGCCACAACAGGGGGTACATCCTGCCCAGCGCAGAATCCAGGGGGGCAGACCAAGGAGAGTATTTGAAAAGCCTCCTTCAATGTATGCAGAATTGCTACAAACGTTACTGGGTTTGAACTTGGTGGAAAAAAGAACTATGGCGCCGGTAACAGGCACTCCTCCGTACGGCTTTGACGCAAGCAAGCACTGTGAATTCCACTCTGGGGCTCCTGGCCACGATGTAGAGAGTTGCCACGCGTTCAAACATGTGGTGCAGGATCTATTGGATAGTAAGGCTATTAATTTTGGACAGGCAGGTCCGAACATAGTACAAAAGCCCATGCCCAATCATGGGGCAAATGCTATTTTAACCGAGGAGGGTTTGAACTTGATGATGGATGTTAATGACCTAAAGACACCGTTGTGTGAGATAAAGAGCAGGTTATTGCAAGGAGGTGTGTATCCGGGCTGCGACGAGTATTGTTTAGAGTGTTGGACCCAAGCTAGGGGTTGTGCTGAATTGAAGAAGGGTATTCAGACCTTGATAGATGGAGGCACATTGCAATTCGACAGAACGACAGTTGAAGAACCTGCAGGGTTATCAGCAAACGAGCAAAGTGATGTAGCTACCGTGACGATTCCCCGAAAAACAATAACTATAACGGCGCCAGCCAGGCGACCGCCGATCACTATCACCAAGGCAGGACCAATCCCTTATGAGAGCACTAAGGCAGTCCCCTGGACCTATGGGTTGGAAGCATACTGTGATGGGGGGAAAATTGATGCTAGTAAGCATCCAGTTGAGGTTGTAGACAATGTCGTCGGTACCGGAGGGATGACAAGAAGTGGGAGAATCTTTATATCGCCTGAGGTAGAGGCTGAACGACTGGCGAAAGGAAAAGGAAAGATGAATGAGAATGTCCCGGTGCAGAGGAACGAAAAAGAAACATCGTTGAAGGATGTGGAAGAGTTTATGCGCCTTATTCGTAAGAGTGATTATAAGATTGTTGAGCACCTTCAACAGACGCCGTCAAAGATATCCATACTGTCGTTGCTATTGTGTTCCGAAGCTCATAGAAATGCATTGCTGAAAGTTCTGGATACGTCCTTCGTACCCCAAGATGTTTCTGTGAATCAGCTGGAGGGGGTGTTGGCGCATGTGAACGCAGGCCATAGCTTGGGATTTACCGACTTTGATTTGACCCCGAAAGGGAGAGAGCATAACATGGCGTTGCACGTCTCAGTTGAGTGTAGGGGCTCAGTCATGTCTCATGTACTGGTAGATACCGGATCTTCCTTAAACGTGCTGCCAAAGAAAGCAATGATGAAATTGGATGTCAGAGGAATCCTTTGTACGCCTAGTGACTTGGTGGTCAGGGCATTTGATGGTACACGGAGGACAGTCTTTGGATCCATAACGTTACCTCTACAGGTGGGGCCAGAGGTTTTCGCAACTGAATTTTATATTATGGACATCCAGCCAGCATACAGCTGCCTTCTCGGACGACCCTGGATCCATGGTGTTGGGGCAGTCACATCTACCTTGCACCAAAAGCTGAAATACATGGTAGGGGACAGTGTGGTCACAGTCTGTGGAGAAGAAGATATATTGGTTAGCCATCTGTCATCATTCAAGTATGTAGAAGTCGACGGCGAGATTCATGAAACACCCTGCCAAGCCTTTGAAGGGCTGCGCATCAAAGACAAAGTGCCGGGGCCGAGTAAAGCGTCAAAGGTAGCCGTCTCGTCGTACAAGGAGGCTCAGGCTCTAGTAAAGACAGGTGAGACAAAAGGCTGGGGCAAGGTGCTGGATATTCCCGTGAAGATGGACCGATTTGGGCTGGGATATCAACCGTCGTCATCAACGCCTGCTGCAGGGGCACCCCGTTTCAAAGGACCGATAACTATCACAGCTAGTGGAGTGTGTCATGAGGCCATCAACGCTGTTTCAGATTCCGAAGGAGGAGACAGCGACTGCGACATGGACGCCTGGATTCAGCCTAGCGTGCCAGGACAAGGATTATGCAATTGGTCTATTCAGGAGATTGTTCCTGTGACTCTTAAACAGTAATACTTTGTTTTCTTAATTGTTGAACAATCCGGTGTCTTACCCGGGCATCGTGATTTTGCTTAGGGTCGTGCTGTTATGTACATTGCGTTGTTTAATCATTAAATAAAAGGCGTTTTTCATGTACAAATATTGTGATCTCTGTTTTTCCTGTTTTTGTGTTTTACAATAAAATGGCAACGTGGTTATTCGCTTTATACGCATTTTGAAGCATTTAACCATTCCTTTTGCAGGATAACATTTTTAGATGACATCATTGAACCGCCTATAACTCGTTTCGACTTTGAGCACCCGGTATTTCAGGCCGAAGAAGAGATTGTTGAAGATGGCGACGTTCCCGAAGAATTGTCTTGGTTGGTAAAGCAAGAAGAACGAGTCATTCTGCCTCATGAGGAGGTCATTGAGATTATTAACCTGGGGTCAGAAGGGGTTGAAAAGAACATCCGTATAGGAGCCGTGCTGTAGAACGACGTCAAGCGAAGACTGGTTGAAATGCTCATAGAGTACAGTGACGTGTTCGCTTGGTCGTATGAAGACATGCCTGGGCTGGATACGGATATGGTTGTGCACCGTCTGCCGTTAAAAGAAGAATGCCCGTCGGTCAAGCAGAAGCTTCGCAGAACTAGGCCAGATATGGCAGTGAAAATTAAAGAGGCAGTTCAAAAACAGTGGGATGCTGGTTTCCTAGCTGTTACAAAATATCCCTCATGGGTCGCTAATATAGTGCCAGTGCCAAAGAAAGACGGTAAAGTGAGAATGTGCGTAGATTACCGTGATTTGAACAAAGCGAGCCCGAAAGATGATTTTCCACTTCCTCACATCGATGTGCTGGTTGACAACACTGCTCAATTCTCCGTATTCTCCTTCATGGATGGCTTCTCGGGCTATAATCAGATTAAGATGGCACCAGAAGACATGGAGAAGACTACTTTCATAACACCTTGGGGAACATTTTGTTACAAAGTGATGCCCTTCGGATTGAAGAATGCTGGGGCAACGTATCAGCGCGCAATGACGACTCTTTTCCATGATATGATGCATAAGGAGATCGAGGTTTATGTCGATGATATGATTGCCAAATCCCAGACGGAGGAAGAGCATTTGGTGAATCTGTCGAAGTTATTCAAAAGGCTTAGGAAGTTCAGGCTGAGACTGAACCCTAACAAGTGCACCTTCGGGGTGAGATCGGGTAAACTGCTGGGGTTTATCGTGAGCGAAAAAGGAATAGAGGTTGATCCTGCAAAAATAAAAGCAACACAAGAGATGCCGACGCCTAAAACAGAAAAAGAGGTGCGCGGGTTTTTAAGGAGGTTGAACTACATCGCTCGGTTCATATCTCACCTGACAGCTACGTGTGAGCCGTTATTCAAGCTGTTGAAAAAAGACCAAGCTGTAACATGGAATGAAAATTGTCAAAAGGCGTTTGATAGAATAAAGCAGTATTTGCAGGAGCCTCCTATTTTGATACCCCCAGTGGCAGGGAAACCCTTGATTATGTATTTGACAGTTCTTGAGGGAAGTATGGGTTGTGTTCTCGGTCAACACGACGAGACTGGGCGCAAAGAGCATGCGATCTACTACTTGAGTAAGAAGTTTACCGAATGCGAATCTCGATATTTAATGCTCGAAAAAACTTGTTGCGCGTTAGCCTGGGCCGCCAAGCGTTTGAGGCAATACATGCTGAACCATACAACCATGCTCATCTCGAAGATGGATCCTATCAAATATGTATTCAAAAAGCAGGCACTATCGGGGAGAATTGCCCGTTGGCAGATGGTTTTGACCGAATACGACATCCAGTATGTCTCGCAGAAGGCTATAAAGGGGAGCGTATTGTCTGAGTACTTGGCAGAGCAGCCTATTGAGGACTACCAATCGATGAGGTTTGATTTTCCTGACGAGGATATCATGTACCTAAAGATGAAAGATTGTGAAGAGCCGTTGCCAGACGAAGGACCAGAATTGGGTTCCAAATGGAAGTTGATCTTTGATGGAGCTGTAAACGCCTACGGTAGCGGAATAGGGGCAATCATCACTACTCCACACGGGTCGCACATCCTGTTTACTGCTCGATTGACCTTTCCAGTTACCAATAATGAAGCCGAATACAAAGCTTGTATCATGGGGCTTGAAGAAGCCATTGATTTGCGAATCAAAAATCTGGATGTATACGGAGACTCAGCTCTGGTGGTGAATCAAATAAAAGGGGAATGGGAGACACGTCAGCCTAACTTGATACCGTACATGAATTACGCGAGGAGATTTTTGCCTTTCTTTAACAAGGTTGAATTGCATCATGTACCGCGAGCAGAGAATCAGATGGCTGACGCCCTGGCCACTTTGTCTTCCATGTACAAAGTCAACTTCTGGAATGAGGCTCCCAGAATTGTTATCTCTCGGCTTGACAGACCTGCCTTCGTGTTTGCCATTGACGAAGCATCTGATGATAAACCGTGGTATTTTGATATCCTTAATTTCCTGAAAAATAAAGAGTATCCGGCTGGGGCATCCAGTCACGATCAGAAGACTCTCAGGAGATTGGCGGGTAATTTCTACCTGAATCCGGATGGTGTCCTGTACAAGCGAAATCACGACTTGGTGCTACTACGTTGTGTAGACGAGAAATAGGCGAAGCTGCTCATGGAGGAAATACATGAGGGTACATTTGGTACGCATGCTGGTGGGCATGCTATGACGAGGAAGCTGCTGCGGGCAGGTTATTTTTGGCTAACTATGGAAACTGATTGTTTCAAGTTTGCGAGGAAGTGTCATAAGTGCCAAATCTATGCAGATAAGATCCATGTGCCTCCGAGTCCTCTGAATGTGATGTCATCGCCATGGCCATTCTCGATGTGGGGAATCGATATGATTGGAAAGATCGAGCTGACGGCTTCTAATGTACACCGGTTCATTCTAGTAGCAATCGATTATTTCACCAAGTGGGTGGAAGCGGCATCTTATGCAAATGTGACCAAACAGGTGGTAGCCAGATTCATCAAGAGAGATATCATTTGCAGATATGGAATCCCCGAGCGGATAATTACTGACAACGGTTCAAACCTGAATAACAAAATGATGAAGGAGCTCTGTCAGAATTTTAAGATCGAGCATCACAACTCCTCCCCTTACCGACCCAAGATGAATGGCGCTGTTGAAGCGGCCAATAAGAATATAAAGAAGATCGTTCAGAAGATGGTGGTGACCTATAAGGATTGGCACGAGATGCTACCTTTCGCTTTGCACGGTTATCGTACAACGGTACGCACATCAACCGGGGCAACCCCGTTCTCATTGGTATATGGAATGGAAGCAGTGTTACCATTGGAAGTTGAGATTCCTTCACTGAGAGTACTGCGAGACGTCCAACTAGACGAGGCAGAATGGGTGAAAGACAGGTTGAACCAGCTGAGTTTAATGGATGAGAAGAGGCTAGCTTCTCTAGCATACGGTCGTTTGTACCAGAGCCGAATGAAGAAAGCATATGATAAGAAGATACATCCTCGGAGCTTTTAGACGGGCGACCTTGTGCTAAAGAGGATTCTCCCGCCACAGGCAGATCATAAGGGCAAGTGGACCCCCAACTACGAAGGGCCATACGTTGTCAGAAAAGTCTTTTCAGGAGGAGCTTTGTTGTTGTCCACCATGGACGGTGAAGACTTTACGTCGCCTGTGAATTCGGACGCAGTTAAAAAATACTTTGCTTGAAATTGACCTGCTGGACAGAAAAAAGAGAGTCCAGGCAAAAATGGGGCATCCTAGCGAACCAAAAACAGAATGAAAGGTTCGGGCAAAAGTTAGGGATAAAATTGAAAAAATGTACACCCGCGAAGTTGAAAACCTACACTAGGCGGCTTCGGCAAAAAAGGGTATCCCGGTGAACTGAAAACCCGCAAAGGGCGGTTCACGCAAAAGTTAGGGATTTGAAAAGCAAATGACTGCGGTCTGAATTTGATATTGCAGTGCGCATTGGTGCGGGAGGATGTACCTGAGGGGTCGATTTTCAGATACAATATCTTCGGAAGGGTGAATACCGGGAAAACACTAGAGTCAGGCGAGTCATAGGAGGATTAGCTCATGATGTTCGTCTGCATCTCGTTGCCGACATGTGTACAAATTTGATTTTTCATTATATTTATGCTTCTTGTGCATACTTGTGTATTTGTTGTGCGTAGCTTCCTCTTTTCAGGAGTTACATTCCGTGTACAAAACTCCGCCCATTTAGGGGCTCAATCAATAAAACATGTTATTCAGTATTTGATGCTGGTTCTTTACTGTTTTGTACATGACAAACGCCAAGGTTTAATAAAACTAGCAAGTGTATAACGTCGCTGGCCCTTGCCAATAATTGCTAAAACATTGAATTAACTGAAAATAATGTCACTAACACTAACCTGGATAGATTTGGTTGCATAGACTTGCCTCGTCTTGTTTGTGGTGTTGCAGGGTTCGTAGCCGTATGAAGTGGACGATCAAAAGATCACAGCACTGACCAGAAGCTCGTAACGAAAGACTCGATCCCCACACAGGTCGCGCTTCTGAGATGACAATGTCCCTTACTAAAGAAGGATCAAATTCCCCAGCTAGTCGCAGCTTATCCGAAGGACATTCTCCAGCAAAGTCCTTTACCCTCAGCAAAATTGACGATTCCAGGATCGAAGGCTGTATTCAGACAGTGTGGTGTCCCCCAAAAGGATTCCCCCATCTCGAGACGAGTGGTTTAGCCTCAGAAGACTAATATCTCAACTTGTGAGCTGTACCCAGACAGTTTACCCTTCCCCGTAGGGTCATTTACTCTCCCCAGCGGAGTCAGTTGATTTTCCCCAAGAGAGTCGTTTCGTCCCCAGCGGAGTTCTCTTTCCGGCAAGTGTTTTCTTTCCTCCCAGTGGAACTCGAAGATTAAAACTCTTCCCGACAGAATTGGTTGTGTGTCCTGGCATTTATTTTGGCGGAATACCGTGTGATACCTGTTCACTCCCCAGCAGAAGTCCAATCATGATTGGCGCATTCAGTTATTCCTCAGCGAAGCGGGATTCACTCTTCCCGCATTTATTTTGCTGGAATAATTCTATGACACCTGGTTATCCCCAGCGGAGTTGGCATTATCTTTAGCATGTATTTTGCTGAAGCGTTTTTCTGTATCCCGACAGTTCGAGCCTGCATCTGCAGTGGCATATAGTGTCATAATTGCATCTACCCAAATAAAAACGCGTAGCATTTCCATGTCGAATGGAGCATTGCGCCATTGTCAAACATATGCATTCTGAAACATAAACTAGGTTGGTTAACCGTTTGTTTTCAAGTGTTGTTTCCCTTGCAGGTGGAGGGACCTCTTGCTCAAATTAATTACCAAACATTCAAGATCTCGGCGTGAGACATGTAAGGATAATGTCAATTATGGCATTATTCCCCACAGAGTTGTTTGTTCAAGTTTCTCTTACCCTTCCAGCGGAGTATTTCTTCAAAGTCTTTGTTGTGACAGCATCAGAAGATTTCGTGAATCGATCTTTCGAATTTGTCTGGCAGTGTGGATTCAGAAAATCCCCAGTAGAGTCCTTCTCAGATTTGCTGCCATGTCAGCACTGGAAATTGGAAGACTAGACTCATATTGTGTCACCCATGTGATTGATGGAGCTAGCTGCTGCAAAGATAGGCAGAAAAGCTGTATTTGATAGAGTATTACCCGTAGCAGAGGCAGAGAGATTTTCCTGTATTCGACAGAGTATTACCCGTAGCAGAGGCGGAGATATTTTCCTGTATTTGGCAGAGTGTTTACCCGTAGCAAAGGCGGAGATATTTTCCTGTATTTGGCAGAGTATCTACCCGTAGCAAAGGCGGAGTTATTTTCCTGTATTTGACAGAGTATCTACCCGTAGCAGAGGCGGAGTTATTTTCCTGTATTTGGCAGAGTGTTTACCCATAGCAAAGGCGAAATTATTTTCCTGTATTTGGCAGAGTACGTACCCGTAGTGGTGGCGGAGTCATTTCCCCGTAATAATGACAGAATTTTCCCGCAGTGGTGGCGGAGTGATTTCCCGTATGGATAGGCGGATGAAGTTTCCTGTGTTTAGGCAGATGATTTTCCCGTATGGATAGGCGGATGAAGTTTACTGTGTTTAGGCAGATGATTTTCCCGTATGGATAGGTGGATGAAGTTTACTGTGTTTAGGCAGATGATGTTCCCGTATGAATAGGCGGATGAAGTGTTCCTGTGTGTAGACAGATGATGTTCCCGGATGGATAGGCGGATGAAGTTTCCTGTGTTTAGACAGATGATTTGCCCGTATGGATAGATGGATGGAGTTTTCTGTGATTAGACAGAAATGTTTCCCCAGCGAAAGCGCCGGGATTTTTCCGTAATGTGAGTCCTGACGTGGACAGATTTGTGTTTATTCGTGATTTGGCGAAATTTGGGTCCAGATGTGGACAAGGTTACTCCTGTGACAACAGAATCTCTATTCGTGTTGACGAATTTGTCTCTCTTCTTGTGTTGATAAGGTTAGTCCAGTTGTGGACAGAGGTGTTTTGCGAAAAGTGTTCAGTACCTGTGGCGTTACATAGGTGGTTGAAGTTGAAATCAGAATTATCAGACGTCGGATCAGTTGTTGCCGTAACAACCAGATTCAGTTAGTGGATGTCGTTCCCCAAACAGTGGTGCAGTTTATTTCTGCGGTTGGCAAATTTCCGGGTTCTTAGTATTCAATCGTCTTGTACCTCGAATGTCTGAAGGCTCCGGGCGTTTCACCCAGTCGGGTCCAAGTCGCTTGAATAGGGGCAGCTGTTGCACCCTAAAATTTGCCCAACTTATTTCACTTGGTTTATGTTTCAATTGCATTAGCATTTGCATATAAAAAAGTCATGTACATAGTCTAATCATTTGCATAGCATAGCATAGCAAGTCACCCAACAAGGAACTTCCAGCAATTTCTAGATGATTCCATGGGCATCTATATAAACCCTAGAGCTCATTCAATGCAGGGTTGCACTTCATTTTGATCCAAAACACATAGTTTCATTCTCTCTTGCATTTTTGCAAATTCATCTAAATTCTCCCAATTCTTCATCATTCTTCAAAGTCTTGATTCTATCATACTCCATATTCATCATAGATCACATTGCAAGCAAGATCCAAGTGTATTGGTGCAAGATTCGTGTGTTGCAAGTTCATCATCCAAAGTGCAAGAAGAGTTGGTTATGGCAATCCAAAGCATTTGAGCAAGAGTTGTTGCATACAGAACCAAGATCCATAGCCATTGATCAAGTCCAGAGCATTGCTAGCTGTAAATCCAAGAGTTCATCCATCTGTTTTCAGATTTCTACCAGGTTGGTATTTCTTTCGAATTGACTTAGAATAGATAGCATGATGTAGAATCATTAGGTTAGAACTGTTAGGAATAGGTAGATGATCAATTCCAGTGAGTTTGAGAGCATTTCATGGAGTTTGACATTGGAGCACACCAACTGTTTGGATCTAGAGCATAGTAATTAGGAGGTTATAATCTTTGATAATTGGATAGAATTGTTCAGTGTAGTGTGAGGATTGTGTTTGTGCAAAGATTGATAAGGTTGAGGATGCTTGAAATCTGAGTAAATATTGAGGTCTTGATGTTGCATCTTTCGGTTTGGACGATGGAGAGGGTTTTGAGGCCAACCATTACCATAGCTGTGTTCTACGCAAGGAATAGGCCAACTTTGGTTCTTGGATCGTGCCAAATGGTGGAGAAACGAGGGAATACGAACGAGGACAAGTCTGGTTCATGCATGGTGTTCATGGTGGAAACCCTAACTCATTGGGGAAGACGACTTGGCAAGCGTTGGATCATTCGCAGATTTTTGACCAAGACTCATATCCAACGGCCTATGTTTAAAGTTGAAACGAGAGGGAATCAGAGGCCATGAAACTCCTCGTTTCATTAAAGTCCTCTGGTGGGCTTAATGATCAATGCTTTTCACACCCCCAATATCAAGGCCCACTCATTTTGAACTACTTTTTCCTGCTATTTACACCGCGCGCATTATATTTTTCTTTTGATTTTCTGATTTGGTTTTTGCTTAGTATTGGGCTTAAATAATTTGCTACGCGCACCCCAGGTTTTGGGCCCATGTGACAAATGAACTGGGCGCCCTTGCTGCTTGCCCCCCCTGGCTTCTATTTCATTTTTATTTTAATTCATTTTGTTTTGCAATTTTATAAAATCCATAATAAATCAAAAAATAAGAATTTTGACATGAGATTTTTTGCAATAGTTTAGAATTGACTTGAAGAAAATTAAAATGATTAAAAAATAATAGTTTAGCTATTTTTTCTATTTTTGCTTACATTTTACATTTTAATTGTTTTTAAATAGATTTAATTTGTATATAGTTTTTGTAGAATTTCTTATAGGTGGTTCTCCTAATCTTTGTAGGCCAATTTTCTTAGTATAACTAGATACATATATTATGTGCCCCCTTGATTTTTATACCAATTTTTTAGGATTTATTTCAGGTAGTTTAGTTAGAAAACATTAGGCTAATCATTTAGGGTTGTGAATATAGCATAAGTTTAACAAAGCAAGTTCCTTTTGGGTTTTCTTTAGGACAAATTAAATGATGGGACTATAGGGGTATTGAGGGTAAATAATAGATCCCTTAGAAAATGTTAGACTTCCCCTATTCTATTATTACTACTAGTATTTTTCTTGTGATTGATTGATTGTGTGGTGTGCCCTCTCTAGGGTTATTTGTGTGACTGTGTGGGGTATTGGGCCTGCTTGGGGTTTGGGTTTGAGCTGAAGACTGTGCTGATGAAGCCCATTGAAGACTAAGAGAATGAAGACCCATTTCAAGAGTTGATGAGGAGTATATCTTGCTGGCAGTTGTTGAAGGTCATAGGATCTAGGAGTTAGGTAGAGCTCTAGAATAGCAATTTGATTCACAAACATGGAAGGTCTTGTTTGCCTCCATTCCTCTCTATGATGCAGAGTCTCTCTAGGATACTCACCCCCTTCCTTTGGAAGGCTTGGCAGCAGTGTCTAAGAGATAGAACTCTTGAGAGAAACATTCTACATGTTGTTAACAGTCTGTTTGCCACCTTTAGTGGTCAACTAACTGCTTAACATCCCAATTCATTCTTTTGACTGTTCCTCATCTTGGAGAGTGAGACTTGAAGAAAAGCACTGAAGGATTGAAGATAGAGACCTTGCTTGAAGGCTGTGAAGATGAAAACTGATGCTTGCTTGGAGCTTGTAGATGTTTGAAGATGACTTGAAGACAGATGTTGATGAAGACTGCTGTTTGCTGTTATTTTTTTGCTGTTTATAATTTTTGATGTATTGTTTGAATTTCCCTGACTGTATTGTTTGCCCTTTAATCTGTTAGGTTGAAAGCGAATTTTGTTCGTTTTTGCCTATTGTTTTCTAGGTTCGAGGTTGAGTGGGACTCCCTTGCCTCGCTTGTATTGTTGCATCCATGCATTTTACTGCTTTATTGTATATATGCTATTGTTTCTGTTTCCGTGTATCCCTTAGGATCTCTGTTTCTCTCTGCGCAAGAGAGGAGCATGATAGACATTAGGTCTTAACCCATGCATGATAACATTAGGTTAGTTTGATTCCCTTTTCAACCATAGGTTAGAGTTATGTCTTTTCTTTCTCTAAACAAACAGAAAAACACAAGAAATATTTCAAACACAATAAAAGACACTTCTTCCGTAAAAGAATGTGAACTCATCAAAACGTCAATTTTTGTCCGCTTGGACCAGTAATCAGAAAAACCCTTTTTTAGAAGGAGATAAAAGCAATCAAGACAGACTTGTGTCGTACGTGGCCCGAACTACGTTTGCTCTGATCTTTCATGCTGTATGAAAGTACGTAGGCATAGGGTGCGATATCCTAGCGAGCAACCTTCCCCTCCTTTCCCGTAGGTAGGCAAACTACGTTGACTCTGATTTCTCGTTACAGACGGGAATACGTAGGCATACAGTGCGATACTTTACCGAGTCCCTTTCTTTCTTTTTAACCCTTAACCCTTAGTTTAGGTAGAAATAATAATCCGTACAAGAAAACAAGCATGGATCCCGTCGAGTACGACGGACGTGAGGGGTGCTAATACCTTCCCCTTGCATAACCGACTCCCGAATCCAGGATTTGGTTGCGATGACCATTCCTTTCCCCGTTTTGCGGTAGGTTTACTTCGAGCGTTTCCTTTCCCTCCGTTGGGATAAATAACGCCCGGTGGCGACTCTTCTGTTTAGCCGGCGCCGATTTTCGCAGTAGCGACAATATAGTACCAACCCAATTATAGACATAATAGTATTTCAAATATAAGAGGGAATCATTTAAAAACAGGATTTCTGCGCGAACGGTCGACCGCAGCAGGTCTGTGCTTCGACGCATGGCCTGTGTTGTTTGGAAATCTGGAAAATGCATCAGTATGCGTCGACCATACAGTCGGCGTGCACTGACCCGTTGAAAACTATTTCGTTCACGCGCCGACCCTATGGTCGACTCATGCCTTTATGCGCTGACCCGTTGGAAAATTTTTCCTTCATGCGCCGACCCTATGGTCGACTCATTGCCTTGTGCGCTGACCAGTGGAGAAGTGTTCTGATGCATGCGCCGACCTATGATCGACTCATGCCCTGCAAACCTGCAAAAATTCATCAGTTTGTGGTCTTTCATGCCTCTGGTCATGATTGCATTTTATCTACACATAGTATATTTATTACAACAGTTTTAAGACAAGTATAAAAGGATATGGTAGGTGATACGTTGCATCTGTTTAGTAGATCTGGATTTTATAGTTTCCAATCTATCCAAGGCTGTAATTTGTCATCATCGAAACCTGTATTGACCAATGTCTTGCAGACTTGTGTGATGTGTGGCGATTTGCCTCCACAATCTCCCCCTTTTTGATGATGACAACCTGTATACAACCAACACAACCAATATGCAATGTGTACACAAGCTCCCCCTTTCTTTTGTAATATAAGGCTACAGAACAAACAACCATCAACTGTTGTTAATATCCTGACTTGGCTTTGGTGCTTGGTGCTGGCTTGCTACATGTTCTTCTCCCCCTTTGACAACATCAAAAAGAGAAGGAGAACGCATCAATTAACAGAAAACATACAATAGGTGATAGTTAATTACCAAACCTCACACATAAGAATGATAATGAACAAAAGTAACTTGAATTAATAGATAATTAAGAGAACATGCAAATAGGTAAATATTCAGGCAAACATAACACGGAAAAATGGAAAGTACACAGAAGAAACAAATATGCAGCTATGAAACTAATATCCCCGACCCCGACCTCGGCCCCTCCCCCGGTATGCAGTATCGGGATTGCGGTAAGGATCCGAGAAGTCCAGAAATGCTTCTACGGACAAGTTGAGGTGATGAAGGGAGTCGGTGATTTCCAGGTCTTGCCTTTCATGTGATTCAACAAGAGCTTCAATACGGGCGTCCATCCGAGTCGAAAATGAATTTAACCTTTCATTTTGGGTATGAAGCTCAACTCTAATCTGCTCCATTTGCGTATCTTGACTCCTCATGAAGGTTTGTTGATCTAACTGCATGGACTGCAGCATATTAATGACTTCAGAGTTGTCCGATGGTGGAGGAGGTGATGAGTGCTGGGAAGGTTGATAGTCTTGAGGGTAGCCGTGATATGGGCCGTAGAATGTACCCAGGGTAGTCCAGCCTGTGTATTGCCATTCGCCCCATCCCTGATTGGTATAACCTTCTTCTTGTTCTTCTGATGGAGCTGAATGCTGGAGCTAATCGGTATTTGGAGACGTATGTTGAACTGGCGATTGATGATAGTCTTGCGTCTCACATACAGGTTCTTGTACCTCTGCATCAGTATTTTCTTCATCATCGTCCTGTTCACCTTGTTCTTCATTTTCCTCTTCAGAGCTGTCATCGGAACTGTCACGAGTCACCCGAGGAATATTGGCTCGACGGACAAATCGGTATGATCGTCGTTCATCACACCAAAAATACCCCATAATGGCAAGGGTTTTGGTGCTAAATTCTTTGTCAGAGGGGACTGAAACACAAGGAAATGTTGGGTATACAACATTTGTTGCGGCAAGAATATCCGAAATAAACGACCCATAGGCTAGAGCAGTGCCTCTACTTGAGTCTCTCAGAGCAAAAATCTGGCTTGCAATATAGTATGGCCAGTTGATTTTGATCTTATGTTTCAATATATAGATGAGATATACCTCAGCTTGTTCGAAACGGGACAGTCCACCTTTTTTCGGTCGTAGGATGCGAGCGACAATCCACTGAAGGATGCGCTACCCTGTTTGGAGTTTCCCGGCTGTGACCGTTCTAGGAAAGGCATCACTGTTGACAATGGCATCTGGATAGGGTCTTTTGAGCATGTCATTCAGAGCACTCTTAAACTCATACCCTGGCACCGTACGAGTGTCCGTTACCTCATGAAGAGGTGGTGCATCAGCATCGACAGTCAAATCAAAATACTTGTTCCAGACTTCAGAATTTATGTTTACCAGTTTATTTCCGACAGAAGTGTGGAAATATTGATCTTGAAAGTTACCACGCAGATTTGTGTAGAATACCCGGATCAAATCCTCACTATACTTTGTGTTGCACTCCAGAAAATTGAAGAACCCCTGAACCTCCAGCAGAGACAAAATTTGGGTGAGATACAAGCGCTCCCTCGTTGCCTGGTAGAAGGCATGTTGTGGAACGATTGCTCTTTTGCTGAGACTCTTGTTGAAGTTTTCAACAGCAGGTGGATGAACTAGTGAGACAGCGGTAATGGGGACTGAAGCAGATGATGATGAGGCCCTTGATCTCTTACCTGTATTTTTGCGAAGAAGAGAAGCCATTGATGATGATTTTTGTAGATTTTGTAGAGATGAACTTTGAAGAGAGTAGTTGAGGATGATTTTGGAGAAGATGAAGACTATTCCCTTTAATAGAGAGAGGTTTTAGGGTTTTGGGAAGAGGGAGGAGACAAGAGGACACAAGATGCCTAGATGCAATTTACAAGACAAATGCAATATCAAATCATAACAAAATTTGACTGTACATTAAATGGAGAAGAAGAGAAACTGGAACGATTTTAAAAAAATTCTGGGTTTTTACGCGAGCCGTCGACCATAGCCCCTGCATGCGTCGACGCATACTGTTTGTTTTTTGATAATTTTGAAAGTCTACAGCATGCGTCGACCGTTGTTCTGTTTAGGTCGACTCATAACCTTCAAAAACCCAATTTTTCAGTTTCATATTATACAGAATGCCACACTTGCCTATTTATCATGCCTATTCACCCTTTCACAATATAATTTGCATTCAACACACATAGTATTAGCAGCAAAGGTCATAGACATATATAAGTACCATGATTGTCAAACGATATACTTAGTTTCAAGTCATGAATGTTTAGAGAGAGAGAGAGATATAAAGAGAGAGAGAAAGGAGCAATATCACCTCTATACCGACCACACTTGTTAACCACATATTCGTACTTGCAACAAAAGCTAAACTTGTTAGTAGTACAAAAGCATAGTTGTAAATAGATTAATTATGAATGTAGTAATTGTTAAACCCGATCAGAAATGTCGAGAATACCAAGTTCTCGACGGATATGAAAGAAGGGCTCAGTGGCTAGCGGCTTTGTGAAAATGTCCGCTAGTTGGTTTTTGGTATCAACGTGTTCAAAGACAACGTCACCCTTCTCTACATGGTCCCTCAGAAAATGGTGTCGAATTTCTATGTGTTTGGTATGCGAATGTAACACCGGATTTTTGGTAAGATTTATAGCACTGGTGTTGTCATAAAATATTGGAACACGTTCTAACTTCAAATTGAAGTCCAATAGTTGTTGTTTAAGCCATAGGACTTGCGCACAACAACTACCGGCGGCTACGCTTCGGCGGTTGACAGAGCAACAGACACTTGTTTCTTGCTGCGCTAACTGACCAAGGAATTTGAAAATAAATGACACGTACCACTGGTGCTTTTCCTATCCGATTTGCAACCGGCAAAATCGGAATCGGAGAAGCCTACCAATGAACAATCATTACCTTTGGAATACGACAGTCCATATTTCGGAGTACCAGATAGGTATCGCCGTATCGAAGTATGCGTTTGACAGATTTTAGGTGGGATTCCTTAAGACATGATTGGTATCTGGCGCACATACACACGCTAAACATAATGTCGGGATGAGAAGCAGTAAGATAGAGAAGCGAGCCAATCATACCTCTGTACCTTTTTACCTCAACATTCTTACCACTTTCATCTTTACTCATATTTACACATGTTGGCATATGAGTGTCTATGGCTTTTGAATTTGCCATGTCAAATCTCTTGAGAAGCTCCAAACAATATTTTGTTTGGCTCACGAATGTTCCTTCCTTCAGTTGCTTGATTTGCAAACCGAGAAAGTATGTGAGTTCACCCATCATACTCATCTCGAATTCACCCTGCATAAGCTCAGCAAACTCTTTTACAAGATTCATGTTAGTGGATCCAAATATGATATCATCAACATAAATTTGTACAAGAATTAAGTGCTTTCCTTGACGTTTAATGAAGAGAGTAGTATCAACCTTTCCTCTTGAGTAGCCTTGATCAAGTAAGAATTTGCTTAGTCTCTCATACTAAGCTCTAGGAACTTGTTTGAGACCGTACAAAGCTCTTTTCAGTTTGTAGACATGATCAGGATACTCATGAGACTCAAAACCAGGTGGTTGAGCAACATAGACTTCTTCATTTATGAACCCGTTAAGGAATGCACTTTTGACGTCCATTTAAAATAATTTAAAATCCTTTGCACAAGCGAAAGCTAGTAAAAGGCGTATAGCCTCGAGTCGGGCAACCAGCGCATAAGTTTCCTCATAGTCGATGCCTTCCTCTTGGTTATACCCTTGCGCGACTAAACGCGCTTTGTTGCAAGTTATTACTCCGTTCTCGTCCAGTTTATTTCTAAACACCCATAGGGTGTCGATTACTCGATGACCTCGCGGAGGAGGGGCAAGGTCCCAAACCTCATTTCTACTGAACTGATCCAGTTCCTCCTGCATTGACAAAAACCAGTGTTCATCGAGTAGGGCTTCCTTAGGGTTTTTACGTTCCATCTATGAAACGAATGCAAAGTGATAACAGAAATTACTTAGCTTCGATCGAGTTGTTACACCCTTTGTGATGTCTCCAAGAATGTTTTCAATTGGATGGTCTTTAGATGACTTCCAAGCTTGAGGGAGATCATCGTTTGAAGGCGAATGAACTTCCTCTATTACATCATGGTGTACATCCTTATCCTCCTCAACTTTGACTTTGTTAGGTTGATCAATCCCCGTCTCGCCACTCTTGAGTATGTCTTCTATGGATGTACATGCACCATGAACAACACTATCCTTTCCGACATTTCTCGGATAGGACTCATAAAAAGTAACATGCACAGACTCTTCTACAGCAAGTAATCGTTTATTATATATTCTATATGCTTTACTCGATTGAGAGTATCCGAGGAAGATACCTTCATCGGCTTTGGAATCAAATTTGCCCAAGTTTTCCTTTCCATTGTTTAATACAAAACATTTGCATCTAAACACATGCAAGTGAGAAACATTTGGCTTTCGCCCTTTTAAAAGTTCATACGGTGTTTTATTTAGAATGGGGCGAATAAGCACCCTATTCAAAACATAACACGCCGTACTAATGGCGTCGGCCCAAAAATATTTTGGTAAACCACTTTCGTTAATCATTGTTCTTCCCAATTCTTCTAAAATACGGTTTTTACGCTCCACAACCCCGTTTTGTTGAGGGGTGCGTGAAGCGGAGAAGTTATGATCTATACCATGGTTACCGCAATATTCTTCAAATAAGTGATTTTCAAATTCACCTCCATGGTCGCTTCTAATTGACACTATGTTTGTATTTAACTTATTTTGGGAAAGCTTAGCAAACTTTTCAAAAGCGGCAAATGTATCACTTTTACTTACTAAAAAGATGGTCCAACAAAACCTAGAAAAGTCGTCCACTATTACGAACCCGTAATAGTTTCCTCCTAGACTTTTGATCCTAGACGGCCCAAAAAAGTCCATATGAAGAAGTTCAAGAGGTCTCGTTGTTGAAATTATCTTTTTGGATTTAAATGAGATCCTCGTTTGCTTCCCTTTTTGACAAGCATCACAAAGGTGATCCTTGGTGAACTTTATTTTGGGAAGTCCTAAAACTAGGTCTTTTGAGACTACCTTATTGAGTAAGTCAAAATTAACATGTGCTAAACGCCTATTCCATAGCCATAAGTCTTCACTCATAGTTATGAGGCATTTGTCGCTTGTTAACGATACTTCATTTAAGTCAAGCATATATACGTTATTTACTCTAAAACCATTAAACATATTCTTCTTATCATTTTCATGCACAATTTTGCAACAATCTTTTGAAAAAGATACATTGTATCCTTTGTCGCATAATTGGCTAATGCTAAGCAGATTATGTTTAAGGTTTTCGACAAGCAACACGTCGGAAATCATAGTAGAGGCGGGATTACCTACACTACCTTTACCTAGTATTGCTCCGCGGTTGTTATCACCATAAGTTACATACCCTTTCTTCTTAGCCACAAAGTCTATGAATAAGGATATGTCTCCAGACATGTGTCTTGAGCACCCACTGTCGAGAACCCATCTTCTCTCGGTGGTCTCGACACATTTCACCTATCAAAACATAATTAGCACAGGGAGGTACCCAATGGCATATTGGGTCCTAATAGGTTAGCGACAAAATGGTTGCGTTTGGGCAACCATTGATAGATGCCTTTAGGAACAAGAAATCTCCTAAACCAGCATTTACCAATGGAGTGGCCTTTCTTGCAACAATATAAGCATGCAAAATCGACTTTAGAATCACGTTTACTTGCTTGATCCCTAATTACATATGCATATTTTTGGTATGGGTTAATCATACTTTTTCTAAAATCCTTTTTATCAATAGCAAATGTAATTTTAGGCTCAAGTGCCTTGTTTAATTTGGCCTTGAGGTTTCTAACCTCACCTTGCCAAATATGAAAAGTATCACACCTAAAGTCGAAAGGATTTCTATTGTCCTTACAATCCGATTCATTGCCTTTCACAATGGAAGCCTTAAGGTCCTCTAATTTCTTTTCGGACTCTTTAACTTTGTGCTCTAAATACGTAAAAATTCTTTTATTAGAGGCAAGTTTCTTGAAGGCTTCAATTGCTTCATTGTGTAAGGCATTAAATGCGGTTTGTAATTCTGAATGCGACATATTTGAGGACTTATCATATTTAGAGTGACGTACCTGCTTTTTCTTATTTTTCTGATGAGCGGAGAGGCATAGATTCACGGACTCTTCTTCATCACTAGAGTTTTCATCAGAGGAGGAAGAGTCGCTGTCGCTTTCCCAAGCTATGTACGCTCTCATAAGCTTTGATGATTTCTTGTGTGACTTTGATGATTCCTTTTCCTTTCCCTTTTTGTTCATCAGACAGTCCGGTTTATAGTGACCGGGCTTTCCACACTTGTAGCACGTCCCTCTAGTCTTTTTACCTTTTGAGTCATCATCCTTGGAGTACCTCGATTGTTTCTGGAAGTTTACCAAGTTCTTCTCGGAATGTTGGATGTCGTTCTTTCTCATGTAACGGTTATACCGTTTGACAAACAGCCCCATATCTTCGCTCGTGTCCTCTTCTTCTTTGTCGCTTGAGGAATAATCACTTTGCTCTTTTGCTTGAGACTTAGAGGAAGAAGTCTTGAGAGCTATCAATTTCTTTTCACTCACCTTCGTTTTGTCTTTCTTTTCCATCTTTTCGCGTTGGTCTAGGCTCAAGAGTACCTGTTCATGCTCTTGTAGTTTGCCAAACAATGTTGTCAAGTCTAATAAGGTAAGATCATGTGCTTCTTTGATGGCGGTCACTTTTGGCTGTCATTCCCTGTTAAGACATCTTAAGATCTTATTAGTAGTAACATCATTGGAAACAGGCCTACCTAATGAATGTAAACGATTGATGAGATGAGTAAATCTCTTTTGCATGTCAGCAATGGTTTCCCCTTGCTCCATGAAAAAGAGATCGAACTCTTGTGTTAATGTGTTG
Source organism: Lathyrus sativus (assembly GCA_963859935.3). Taxonomy (NCBI): domain Eukaryota; kingdom Viridiplantae; phylum Streptophyta; class Magnoliopsida; order Fabales; family Fabaceae; genus Lathyrus; species Lathyrus sativus. The sequence continues at coordinate 416,872,343 of OZ012741.1, read as the reverse complement.
ATTCTAGCCAATTTAACATCGTTTGTCCCCTCATGGGCTATTTGTAGTGAATCCCACATGGCCTTAGCAGTAGGACAATGGGATACACGATAGTATTCATCTACACCTAATGAGGAGATTAAGATTTTTTTGGCTTTCCAATCATAATTGTATTTTTTCTCATCGTCATCGGTCCATTGTGGTTCGGGCTTAGGCACAACTACGTTATCCGCATTGGTCATAGTAATTTCTATTGGACCATTGAGGATAACGTTCCATATTTTTCTGTCTATGGAGTTTATATGCACCCGCATACAGTCTTTCCAATAACTATAATTTTCACCGTTGAAAACGGGAGCTTGTACGCCCCTTTTGGTTCGTTAGCCATATTCTATCTATGTTGTATTTGAAGCACCGAATAACTGGAGCTCTAGATACCACTTGTTAGACTATGACACGGATCTAGAAGGGGGGTTGAATAGATCCCCAATTAAAATTTGAGTCGGCGCTACCAATTAAAAATTGGTTTTGAAAAATTGTTTTAAGCGCGGAAGCGGCCGAGGAAAATATAGTCTAAAACGAACGGTTATTGGAAAATCGGATATGCGTAAGCCTTTGGATTAATGACAATATGGAAAATAGAATCACAACACTAATCACACTTATCAATGATCTACTTCAGTTGTTAGGATTCCTAGTTCCAATGATTCAAAGAGCAAACCAAAACTAGATACACAAGTAAGATAATTTTGGTTCAAGCAATTTGTCAAACACTTGGTGTGCAAAACACTCCAAGTGATATTTATGTTAAGTGATTCCAACTAGCCTAGTACAATGTCATATTGTACTTTGGAGTCAAAAACATAGCTTTAACCTCTTACTCAATTGATATCACAATTTTGACAATAGTGCTTATACAAAAATTACTTATTTTGAGCTATAACGTAAATGCAGAAAAATAGAGAAGACAAGTATTTGGTGAGGCAGTTCCCCCGTCGTCCTCGCTTCGGGGTACGTCTGCCCTCAATTCTAAAACTAGAATTGAGATAGATTTTATAGATATCACCTGTTGAATGTAACAGTTTATACAAGGATTGAGCAGCAAATATACAACAGAAATCTCAATGTTTTGAAAGTTGCTTTCACTCCTTGCCCCTTGATTCAAGACGAATCAAGTCCTCCGATTTTTATTGATGGACCTCTGATTCCAGCCACCTTATTGAATAACACGTTATTGTTCAAACTTTCGGCTCCGGCTGATCTCAACAGCAACAAATCGAACCCGAGATCTTCTCTTCAATATCACTGAATCCGCTACTAGACTTGTGAAGAACACCTCTTCACAATCACCTTCGCTTAGTTGACCCTTGATGAAGAATCTCGTCCAAAAACCCCCAAAATTCAAACCAATCTTGGAGGGTAAAACCCCAACGGTTTTATTCAAGAAAGAACCTGTCACAAGCTTCAACCCGAACTTGATTCTCCAATCTAAGCTTCGAACCTTATCACCTTGAATCTCTCACACGACACTTCAAAAATGGTTGTGTGTAATTGAAATGTTGTGAGATGTTGAAGATGAAGATGATGAATCTTGGACACCTATTTCACTCTTTCTTGTTTTTGAACACATGAATCAAAGATTATCAAATGTTAATGTGACACAAGTGGTTAAACCAGTATATATAGTACCAACCCAATTATAGACATAACAGTATTTCAAATATAAGAGGGAATCATTTAAAAACAGGATTTCCGCGCGAACGGTCGACCGCAGCAGGTCTGTGCTTCGACGCATGGCCTGTGTTGTTTGGAAATATGGAAAATGCATCAGTATGCATCGACCATACAGTCGGCGTGCGCTGACCCGTTGAAAGCTATTTCCTTCATGCGCCGACCCTATGGTCGACTCATGCCTTTTTGCGCTGACCTGTTGGAAAATTTTTCCTTCATGCGCCGACCCTATGGTCGACTAATTGCCTTGTGCGCTGACCAGTGGAGAAGTGTTCTGATGCATGCGCCGACCTATGATCGACTCATGCCCTGCAAACCTGCAAAAATTCATCAGTTTGTGGTCTTTCATGCCTCTGGTCATGATTGCATTTTATCTACACATAGTATATTTATTACAACAGTTTTAAGACAAGTATAAAAGGATATGGTAGGTGATACGTTGCATTTGTTTAGTAGACCTGGATTTTATAGTTTCCAATCTATCCAAGGCTGTAATTTTTCATCATCGAAACCTGTATTGACCAATGTCTTGCAGACTTGTGTGATGTGTGGCGATTTGCCTCCACAATCTCCCCCTTTTTGATGATGACAACCTGTATACAACCAACACAACCAATATGCAATGTGTACACAAGCTCCCCCTTTCTTTTGTAATATAAGGCTACAGAACAAACAACCATCAACTGTTGTTAATATCCTGACTTGGCTTTGGTGCTTGGTGCTGGCTTGCTACATGTTCTTCTCCCCCTTTGACAACATCAAAAAGAGAAGGAGAACGCATCAATTAACAGAAAACATACAATAGGTGATAGTTAATTACCAAACCTCACACATAAGAATGATAATGAACAAAAGTAACTTGAATTAATAGATAATTAAGAGAACATGCAAATAGGTAAATATTCAGGCAAACAAAACACGGAAAAATGGAAAGTACACAGAAGAAACAAATATGCAGCTATGAAACTAATATCCCCGACCCCGACCTCGGCCCCTCCCCCGGTATGCAGTATCGGGATTGCAGTAAGGATCCGAGAAGTCCAGAAATGCTTCTACGGACATGTTGAGGTGATGAAGGGAGTCGGTGATTTCCAGGTCTTGCCTTTCATGTGATTCAACAAGAGCTTCAATACGGGCGTCCATCCGAGTCGAAAATGAATTTAACCTTTCATTTTGGGGATGAAGCTCAGATCTAATCTGCTCCATTTGCGTATCTTGACTCCTCATGAAGGTTTGTTGATCTAACTGCATGGACTGCAGCATATTAATGACTTCAGAGTTGTCCGATGGTGGAGGAGGTGATGAGTGCTGGGAAGGTTGATAGTCTTGAGGGTAACCGTGATATGGGTCGTAGAATGTACCCAGGGTAGTCCAGCCTGTGTATTGCCATTCGCCCCATCCCTGATTGGTATAACCTTCTTCTTGTTCTTCTGATGGAGCTGAATGCTGGAGCCAATCGGTATTTGGAGACGTATGTTGAACTGGCGATTGATGATAGTCTTGCGTCTCACATACAGGTTCTTGTACCTCTGCATCAGTATTTTCTTCATCATCGTCCTGTTCACCTTGTTCTTCATTTTCCTCTTCAAAGCTGTCATCGGAACTGTCACGAGTCACCCGAGGAATATTGGCTCGACGGACAAAACGGTATGATCGTCGTTCATCACACCAAAAATACCCCATCATGGCAAGGGTTTTGGTGCTAAATTCTTTGTTAGAGGGGACTGAAACACAAGGAAATGTTGGGTATACAACATTTGCTGCGGCAAGAATATCCGAAATAAACGACCCATATGCTAGAGCAGTGCCTCTACTTGAGTCTCTCAGAGAAAAAATCCGGCTTGCAATATAGTATGGCCAGTTTATTTTGATCTTATGTTTCAATATATAGATGAGATGTACCTCAGCTTGTTCGAAACGGGACAGTCCACCTTTTTTCGGTCGTAGGATGCGAGTGACAATCCACTGAAGGATGCGCTACCCTGTTTGGAGTTTCCCGACTGTGACCGTTCTAGGAAAGGCATCACTGTTGACAATGGCATCTGGATAGGGTCTTTTGAGCATGTCATTCAGATCACTCTTAAACTCATACCCTGGCACCGTACGAGTGTCCGTTACCTCATGAAGAGGTGGTGCATCAGCATCGACAGTCAAATCAAAATACTTGTTCCAGACTTCAGAATTTATGTTTACCAGTTTATTTTCGACAGAAGTGTGGAAATATTGATCTTGAAAGTTACCACGCAGATTTGTGTAGAATGCCCGGATCAAATCCTCACTATACTTTGTGTTGCACTCCAGAAAATTGAAGAACCCCTGAACCTCCAGCAGAGACAGAATTTGGGTGAGATACAAGCGCTCCCTCGTTGCCTGGTAGAAGGCATGTTGTGGAACGATTGCTCTTTTGCTGAGACTCTTGTTGAAGTTTTCAACAGCAGGTGGATGAACTAGTGAGACAGCGGTAATGGGGACTGAAGCAGATGATGATGAGGCCCTTGATCTCTTACCTATATTTTTGCGATGAAGAGAAGCCATTGATGATGATTTTTGTAGATTTTGTAGAGATGAACTTTGAAGAGAGTAGTTGAGGATGATTTTGGAGAAGATGAAGACTATTCCCTTTAATAGAGAGAGGTTTTAGGGTTTTAGTAAGAGGGAGGAGACAAGAGGACACAATAGATGCCTAGATGCAATTTACAAGACAAATGCAATATCAAATCATAACAAAAGTTGACTGTACATTAAATGGAGAAGAAGAGAAACTGGAACGATTTTAAAAAAATTCTGGGTTTTTGCGCGAGCCGTCGACCATAGCCCCTGCATGCGTCGACGCATACTGTGTGTTTTTTGATAATTTTGAAAGTCTATAGCATGCGTCGACCGTTGTTCTGTTTAGGTCGACTCATAACCTTCAAAAACCCAATTTTTCAGTTTCATATTATGCAGAATGCCACACTTGCCTATTTATCATGCCTATTTACCCTTTCACAATATAATTTGCATTCAACACACATAGTATTAGCAGCAAAGGTCATAGACATATATAAGTACCATGATTGTCAAACGATATACTTAGTTTCAAGTCATGAATGTTTAGAGAGAGAGAGAGAGAGAGAGAGATAGAGAGAGAGAGAAAGGAGCAATATCACCTCTATACCGACCACACTTGTTAACCACATATTCGTACTTGCAACAAAAGCTAAACTTGTTATTAGTACAAAAGCATAGTTGTAAATAGATTAATTATGAACGTAGTAATTGTTAAACCCGATCAGAAATGTCGAGAATACCAAGTTCTCGACGGATATGAAAGAAGGGCTCAGTGGCTAGCGGCTTTGTGAAAATGTCCGCTAGTTGGTTTTTGGTATCAACGTGTTCAAAGACAACGTCACCCTTCTCTACATGGTCCCTCAGAAAATGGTGTCGAATTTCTATGTGTTTGGTACGCGAATGTAACACCGGATTTTTGGTAAGATTTATAGCACTGGTGTTGTCATAAAATATTGGAACACGTTCTAACTTCAAATTGAAGTCAAATAGTTGTTGTTTAAGCCATAGGACTTGCGCACAACAACTACCGGCGGCTACGTATTCCGCTTCGGCGGTTAATAGAGCAACAGACACTTGTTTCTTGCTGTGCTAACTGACCAAGGAATTTGAAACTAAGTGACACTTACCACTGGTGCTTTTCCTATCCGATTTGCAACCGGCAAAATCGGAATCGGAGAAGCCTACCAATGAACAATCATTACCTTTGGAATACCACAGTCCTTATTTCGGAGTACCAGATAGGTATCGAAGTATGCGTTTGACAGATTATAGGTAGGATTCCTTAAGACATGATTGGTATCTGGCGCACATACACACGCTAAACATAATGTCGAGACGAGAAGCAGTAAGATAGAGAAGCGAGCCAATCATACCTCTGTACCTTTTTACCTCAACATTCTTACCACTTTCATCTTTACTCATATTTACACATGTTGGCATATGAGTGTCTATGGCTTTTGAATTTGCCATGTCAAATCTCTTGAGAAGCTCCAAACAATATTTTGTTTGGCTCACGAATGTTCCTTCCTTCAGTTGCTTGATTTGCAAACCGAGAAAGTATGTGAGTTCACCCATCATACTCATCTCGAATTCACCCTGCATAAGCTCAGCAAACTCTTTTACAAGATTCATGTTAGTGGATCCAAATATGATATCGTCAACATAAATTTGTACAAGAATTAAGTGCTTTCCTTGACGTTTAATGAAGAGAGTAGTATCAACCTTTCCTCTTGAGTAGCCTTAATCAAGTAAGAATTTGCTTAGTCTCTCATACCAAGCTCTAGGAGCTTGTTTGAGACCGTACAAAGCTCTTTTCAGTTTGTAGACATGATCAGGATACTCATGAGACTCAAAACCAGGTGGTTGAGCAACATAGACTTCTTCATTTATGAACCCGTTAAGGAATGCACTCTTGACGTCCATTTGAAATAATTTAAAATCCTTCGCACAAGCGAAAGCTAGTAAAAGGCGTATAGCCTCGAGTCGGGAAACCGGCGCATAAGTTTCCTCATAGTCGATGCCTTCCTCTTGGTTATACCCTTGCGCGACTAAACGCGCTTTGTTGCAAGTTATTACTCCGTTCTCGTCCAGTTTATTTCTAAACACCCATCGGGTGTCGATTACTCGATGACCTCGCGGAGGAGGGGCAAGGTCCCAAACCTCATTTCTACTGAACTGATTCAGTTCCTCCTGCATTGACAAAAACCAGTGTTCATCGAGTAGGGCTTCCTTAGGGTTTTTAGGTTCCATCTATGAAACAAATGCAAAGTGATAACATAAATTAGTTAGCTTCGATCGAGTTGTTACACCCTTTGTGATGTCTCCAAGAACGTTTTCAATTGGATGGTCTTTAGATGACTTCCAAGCTTGAGGGAGATCATCGTTTGAAGGCGGATGAACTTCCTCTATTACATCATGGTGTACATCCTTATCCTCCTCAACTTTGACTTTGTCAGGTTGATCAATCCCCGTCTCACCACTCTTGAGTATGTCTTCTGTGGATGTACCTGCACCATGAACAACACTATCCTTTCCGACATTTCTCGGATAGGACTCATCAAAAGTAACATGCACAGACTCTTCTACAGCAAGTAATCGTTTATTATATATTCTATATGCTTTACTCGATTGAGAGTATCCGAGGAAGATACCTTCATCGGCTTTGGAATCAAATTTGCCCAAGTTTTCCTTTCCATTATTTAATACAAAACATTTGCATCTAAACACATGCAAGTGAGAAACATTTGGCTTTCACCCTTTTAAAAGTTCATACGGTGTTTTATTTAGAATGGGGCGAATAAGCACCCTATTCAAAACATAACACGCCGTACTAATGGCGTCGGCCCAAAAATATTTTGGTAAACCACATTCGTTAATCATTGTTCTTCCCAATTCTTCTAAAATACGGTTTTTACGCTCCACAACCCCGTTTTGTTGAGGGGTGCGTGAAGCGGAGAAGTTATGATCTATACCATGGTTACCGCAATATTCTTCAAATAAGTGATTTTCAAATTCACCTCCATGGTCGCTTCTAATTGACACTATGTTTGTATTTAAATTATTTTGGGAAAGCTTAGCAAACTTTTCAAAAGCGACAAATGTATCACTTTTACTTACTAAAAAGATGGTCCAACAAAACCTAGAAAAGTCGTCCACTATTACGAACCCGTAATAGTTTCCTCCTAGACTTTTGATCCTAGACGGCCCAAAAAATCCATATGAAGAAGTTCAAGAGGTCTCGTTGTTGAAATTATCTTTTTGGATTTAAATGAGATCCTCGTTTGCTTCCCTTTTTGACAAGCATCACAAAGGTGATCCTTGGTGAAATTTATTTTGGGACATCCTAAAACTAGGTCTTTTGAGACTACCTTATTGAGTAAGTCAAAATTAACATGTGCTAAACGCCTATGCCATAGCCATGAGTCTTCACTCATAGTTATGAGGCATTTGTCGCTTGTTAACGATACTTCATTTAAGTCAAGCATATATACGTTGTTTACTCTAAAACCATTAAACATATTCTTCTTATCATTTTCATGCACAATTTTGCAACAATCTTTTGAAAAAGATACATTGTATCCTTTTTCGCATAATTGGCTAATGCTAAGCAGATTATGTTTAAGGTTTTCGACAAGCAACACGTCGGAAATCATAGTTGAGGCGGGATTACCTACACTACCTTTACCTAGTATTGCTCCGCAGTTGTTATCACCATAAGTTACATACCCTTTCTTCTTAGCCACAAAGTCTATGAATAAGGATATGTCTCCAGACATGTGTCTTGAGCACCCTCTGTCGAGAACCCATCTTCTCTCGGTGGTCTCGACACATTTCACCTATCAAAACATAATTAGCACGGGGAGGTACCCAATGGCATATTGGGTTCTAATAGGTTAGCGACAAAATGGTTGCGTTTGGGCAACCATTGATAGATGCCTTTAGGAACAAGAAATCTCCTAAACCAGCATTTACCAATGGAGTGGCCTTTCTTGCAACAATATAAGCATGCAAAATCGACTTTAGAATCACTTTTACTTGCTTGATCCCTAATTACATATGCATATTTTTGGTATGGGTTAATCATACTTTTTCTAAAATCCTTTTTATCAATAGCAAATGTAATTTTAGGCTCAAGTGCCTTGTTTAATTTGGCCTTGAGGTTTCTAACCTCACCTTGCCAAATATGACAAGTATCACACCCAAAGTCGAAAGGATTTCTATTGTCCTTACAATCTGATTCATTGCCTTTCACAATGGAAGCCTTAAGGTCCTCTAATTTCTTTTCGGACTCTTTAACTTTGTGCTCTAAATACGTAAAAATTCTTTTATTAGAGGCAAGTTTCTTGAAGGCTTCAATTGCTTCATTGTGTAAGGCATTAAATACGGTTTGTAATTCTGAATGCGACATATTTGAGGAATTATCATATTTAGAGTGACGTACCTGCTTTTTCTTATTTTTCTGATGAGCGGAGAGGCATAGATTCACAGACTCTTCTTCATCACTAGAGCTTTCATCAGAGGAGGAAGAGTCGCTGTCGCTTTCCCAAGCTATGTACGCTCTCCTAAGCTTTGATGATTTCTTGTGTGACTTTGATGATTCCTTTTCCTTTTCCTTTTTGTTCATCGGACAGTCCGGTTTGTAGTGACCGGGCTTTCCACACTTGTAGCACGTCCCTCTAGTCTTTTTACCTTTTGAGTCATCATCCTTGGAGTACCTCGATTGTTTCTGGAAGTTTACCAAGTTCTTCTCGGAATGTTGGATGTCGTTCTTTCTCACGTAACGGTTATACCGTTTGACAAACAGCCCCATATCTTCGCTCGTGTCCTCTTCTTCTTTGTCGCTTGAGGAATAATCACTTTGCTCTTTTGCTTGAGACTTAGAGGAGGAAGTCTTGAGAGATATCAATTTCTTTTCACTCACCTTCGTTTTGTCTTTCTTTTCCATCTTTTCGCGTTGGTCTAGGCTCAAGAGTACCTGTTCATGCTCTTATATTTTCCAAACAATGTTGTCAAGTCTAATAAGGTAAGATCATGTGCTTCTTTGATGGCGGTCACTTTTGGCTGTCATTCCCTGTTAAGACATCTTAAGATCTTATTAGTAGCAACATCATTGGAAATAGGCCTACCTAATGAATGTAAACGATTGATTAGATGAGTAAATCTCTTTTGCATGTCAGCAATGGTTTCCCCTTGCTCCATGAAAAAGAGATCGAACTCTTGTGTTAATGTGTTGATTCTAGCCAATTTAACATTGTTTGTCCCCTCATGGGCTATTTGTAGTGAATCCCACATGGCCTTAGCAGTAGGACAATGGGATACACGATAATATTCATCTACACCTAATGAGGAGATTAAGATGTTTTTGGCTTTCCAATCATAATTGTATTTTTTCTCATCGTCATCGGTCCATTGTGGTTCGGGCTTAGGCACAACTACGTTATCTGCATTGGTCATAGTAATTTCTATTGGACCATTGAGGATAACATTCCATATTTTTCTGTCTATGGAGTTTATATGCACCCGCATACAGTCTTTCCAATAACTATAATTTTCACCGTTGAAAACGGGAGCTCTATTGTACGCCCCTTTTGGTTCGTTAGCCATTTTCTATCTATGTTGTATTTGAAGCACCGAATAACCGGAGCTCTAGATACCACTTGTTAGACTATGGTACGGATCTAGAAGGGGGGTTGAATAGATCCCCAATTAAAATTTGAGTCGGCGCTACCAATTAAAAATTGGTTTTGAAAAATTGTTTTTAATGCGGAAGCGGTCGAGGAAAATATAGTCTAAAAAGAACGGTTATTGGAAAATCGGATATGCGTAAGCCTTTGGATTAATGACAATATGGAAAATAGAATCACAACACTAATCACACTTATCAATGATCTACTTCAGTTGTTAGGATTCCTAGTTCCAATGATTCAAAGAGCAAAACAAAACTAGATACACAAGTAAGATAATTTTGGTTCAAGCAATTTGTCAAACACTTGGTGTGCAAAACACTCCAAGTGATATTTATGTTAAGTGATTCCAACTAGCCTAGTACAATGTCTTATTGTACTTTGGAGTCAAAAACAGAGTTTTAACCTCTTACTCAATTGATATCACAATTTTGACAATAGTGCTTATACAAAAATTACTTATTTTGAGCTATAACGTAAATGCAGAAAAATAGAGAAGACAAGTATTTGGTGAGGCAGTTCCCCCGTCGTCCTCGCTTCGGGGTACGTCTGCCCTCAATTCTAAAACTAGAATTGAGATAGATTTTATAGATATCACCTGTTGAATGTAACAGTTTATACAAGGATTGAGCAGCAAATATACAACAGAAATCTCAATGTTTTGAAAGTTGCTTTCACTCCTTGCCCCTTGATTCAAGACGAATCAAGTCCTCCGATTTTTATTGATGGACCTCTGATTCCAGCCACCTTATTGAATAACACGTTATTGTTCAAACCTTCGGCTCCGGCTGATCTCAACAGCAACAAATCGAACCCGAGATCTTCTCTTCAATATCACTGAATCCGCCACTAGACTTGTGAAGAACACCTCTTCACAATCACCTTCGCTCAGTTGACCCTTGATGAAGAATCTCGTCCAAAAACCCCCAAAATTCAAACCAATCTTGGAGGGTAAAACCCCAAGGGTTTATTCAAGAAAGAACCTGTCACAAGCTTCAACCCGAACTTGATTCTCCAATCTAAGCTTCGAACCTTATCACCTTGAATCTCTCACACGACACTTCAAAAATGGTTGTGTGTAATTGAAATGTTGTGAGATGTTGAAGATGAAGATGATGAATCTTGGACACCTATTTCACTCTTTCTTGTTTTTGAACACATGAATCAAAGATTATCAAATGTTAATGTGACACAAGTGGTTAAACCAGTATATATAGTACCAACCCAATTATAGACATAACATTATTTCAAACATAAGAGGGAATCATTTAAAAACAGGATTTCCGCGCGAACGGTCCACCGCAGCAGGTCTGTGCTTCGACGCATGGCCTGTGTTGTTTGGAAATCTGGAAAGTGCATCAGTATGCGTCGACCATACAGTCGGCGTGCGTTGACCCGTTGAAAACTATTTCCTTCATGCGCCGACCCTATGGTCGACTCATGCCTTTATGCGCTGACCTGTTGGAAAATTTTTCCTTCATGCGCCGACCCTATGGTCGACTCATTGCCTTGTGCGCTGACCAGTAGAGAAGTGTTCTGATGCATGCGCCGACCCTATGGTCAACTCATGCCCTGCAAACCTGCAAAAATTCATCAGTTTGTGGTCTTTCATGCCTCTGGTCATGATTGCATTTTATCTACACATAGTATATTTATTACAACAGTTTTAAGACAAGTATAAAAGGATATGGTAGGTGGTACGTTGCATCTGTTTAGTAGATCTGGAGTTTATAGTTTCCAATCTATCCAAGGCTGTAATTTGTCATCATCGAAACCTGTATTGACCAATGTCTTGCAGACTTGTGTGATGTGTGGCGATATGCCTCCACAATCTCCTCCTTGTGAGTTGATGAGTATTATAGATTTTCACATTGTACGACTGCTAAAGCTATGTGGGACGCATTGCAAGTTGCCCATGAGGGAACAAAAGACGTCAAACTAGCTCGAATCAACACTTTGACTCAAGAGTTTGATCTCTTTCACATGGAGCAATGGGAAACCAATGGCGACATGAAAAATATATTTTCTCACTTAATCAATAGGCTAAATTCACTTGGTAGACCAATTTCCAATGACGTTGCTACTAACAAAATTTTAAGATGTCTTACTAGGGAGTGGCAACCAAAGGTCACGGCCATAAAGGAAGCCAATGACCTAATGACTTTGAATCTTACAACTCTATTTAGAAAGCTCCAAGAACATGAGAAAGTGCTCATTAGCCTTGATCAATTTGAGAAAAAGGAAAAGAAAGAAAAGACCAAAACTACAGAAAATAAGTCAATAGCTCTAAAAGATTCTTGTTCAAAGTCTTCCGCAAAAGAGCTAAGTGATTACGACTCGAGTGGTGATGATGATGAAGAAACAAATGAGGATATGGGGCTGTTCGTGAAGCCATACAACCGCTATATAAAGCAGAATGGTATCCAACATTTCGAAAAGAGTCTCATCAATTTTAGAAGATAATCAAGCTCTTCCAAGAATGAAGGCAATAAGGGTAGTAAAGCAAGAGGATCATGCTATAACTGTGGAAAAGCCAAACACTATAAGCCGGATTGTCCACTGATGAAGAAGGACAAAAGAAAGGAAATTAATCGCTCACAAAAGAAACCAGGTAAGCCTAGAAGAGCTTACATCGCTTGGGAAAGAGACACTGAGTGATTTGGGGATGATAGTTCAAGTGACGAAGAAGAGTCCGTTAACCTTTGCCTCTCGACTCATCAAAAGAAGAATAAAAAGGTATGACATGCTAAATACGAAAACTCTAGTAAATTGTCTCATATTGAATTACAACATGCCTTTGACACCTTACACCATGAGGCTAAGGAAGCCTTTAAACGTTTGGCCTTAAACAAACAAATTTGTACTCACTTGGAGAAAAAGATCTTCGGTTCCGAAAGGGAATTAGAGGCTTTCAAGCCATCCATGGTGGAAGTAACAAAGGTAGATGTTGAGGAAGATAAGAGTAAATGGTTAGATTTTGGATGTGATACTTGTCATATTTGGCAAAAAGAGGTTAGGACTCTTAAAGCCGAACTTGACAAGGCTCTAGAACCAAAAATCACTTTTGCTATTGATAGATCACATTTTAGAAAAATCATGATTAATCCTTATCAAAAATATACATATGTGATAAAAAATCAAGGTAACAAAAGTGATACCAATGTTAACCTCACTTGCTTGTATTATTGCAAAAGGGGTCATACCATTGCTAAATGTCGCTTTAGGAGGTTTTTAGTTCCTAAAGGGGTCTATCAATGGTTGCCTAAATACAACCAAGATTTCACTCACAGCCAAGGACCCAATAAACAATTGGGTATCTACTTCCTTCGATTATTTGTATATGTACAAAGTCTTGAGCCTCTAGAGAGAAGATGGGTTTTTGGTAGTGGATGCTCAAGATATATGACAGGAGACATATCTCTCTTCATTGACTTTGTGGTAAAGAAGAAGGGATTTGTAACCTATGAAGACAACATCAAAGGAGAAATACTTAGAAAAGGTAATGTAGATAATCCTTTGTCTACTACTATCTCTGATGTATTGTTAGTTGAGGACCTTAAACACAACCTTGTAAAAATTAGTCAATTATGTGATAAGGGATATAAAGTGTCTTTTTCAAAGGATTGCTGCATAATTGAAAATAATGATAAAAAGGGGGATGTGTTTAAAGGCTTGAGGGTAAGTAATGTTTATATGCTTGAGTTGACTGAAGTATCATTGAGTAGTGACAAATGTCTCGTCACTATGAGTGAAGATTCATGGTTGTGGCATAGGCATTTGATGCATGTCAATTTTTAATTGCTAAACAAGATAGTCTCTAAGGAGTTAGTGATTGGCTTACCCAAAATCAAGTTTTCAAAGGAGCACTTATGTGATACGTGCCAAATGGGGAAGCAAACAAGGATCTCGTTCAAATCTAAAAACATTGTTTCAATTGTGAGACCCTTTGAACTTCTTCGTATGGACCTCTTTGGACCATCTAGAATTAAGAGTATAGGTGGTAACTACTATGGTTTTGTGATAGTCGATGATTTCTCTAGATTTTACAGGACTATCTTCGTGGCTAGCAAGAGCGATACTTTTTCCGCCTTTGAAAATTTTGCCAAACTTTCTCAAAACAAGTTGAACACAAACATTATATCAATTCGAAATTATCATAGAGGTGAGTTTGAAAATCATATCTTTGAAGAATATTATGGTAGGCATGGAATTGATCATAATTTTTCCGCGTCGCGTACCTCTCAACAAAACGGGATTGTGGATCATAAAAATCAAATTTTAGAAGAATTAGGAAGAACTATAATCAATGAAAGTGGCCTTCCTAAATGTTTTTGGCCCGATGCCATTAGTACAACTTGCTATTTTTTAAATAGGGTGCTCATCCTTTCTATTCTTAGCAAAACTCTGTATGAACTTTTTAAAGGGAGGAAGCCTAATGTATCTCACCTTCATGTATTCGGTTGTAAATATTTTATGTTGAATAATGGTAAGGAGAGTCTTGGTAAGTTTGAGTTCAAGGCAGATGAAGGTATCTTTCTTGGATACTCTCAGTCAAGTAAAGCATATAGGATATATAATAAGAGGTTACTTATTGTTAAAGAATCTGTATACGTCACTTTTGATGAAACTTATCTGAAAAATATCGGAAAATGTATTTCTTTTCATGGTGTAGGTGTATCTTTTGAAGACATAATCAAAGACATTGAAAAAGGAATTGATCAACCTAAATCAGTGAAAGTTGAGGAGAAAAAATATCACCATCATGAAGAAATTGAGGAGGATCATCCGACTAACACCGATGACCTTCCTCCAGCTTGGAAGTATTCTAAAGACCATCCTATCAACAACATTCTCGGTGACATTTCAAAGGGAGTGACCACAAGATCTAAGCTAAGTAACTTATGTTATCACTTTGCTTTCGTCTCCCAGATTGAGTCTAAAAACCCTAAAGAGGCATTACTCAATAAATATTGGTTCTTATCAATGTAAGAGGAATTAAATCAGTTTAAAAGGAATGAGGTTTGGGACCTTGTCCCTCCTCCACGAAGCCATCGAGTAATTGGCATCTGATGGGTGTTTAGGAACAAACTGAATGAAAATGGAGTTATAACACGAAACAAGGTGCACTTAGTTGCACAAGGGTGTAACCAAGAGGAGGGAATTGACTATGAGGAAACTTATGCGCTAGTTTCCCGACTCGAGACTATACGCCTTTTGCCTGCTTACACATGTGCGAAAAATTTCAAATTATTTCAAATGGATGTAAAAAGTGTTTTCCTAAACAAATATGTTAATGAAGAGGTTTATGTAGCCTAACCTCCTGGTTTTAAATCCCATGAGTATCCTTATCATGTCTACAAGCTTAAACGGGCTTTGTACGGACTCAAACAAGCCCCTAGGGCTTGGTATGCCCGTCTTACCAAATTTCTACTTGATCAAGGGTATTCAAGAGGAAAGGTTGACACAACACTCTTTATTAAACGTCAAGGAAAAACACTTAATTTTGGTACAAGTTTATGTAGATGATATCATTTTCGGATCTACTAACATGAGTATGGTCAAGGAGTTTTCTAGATTGATGCAGGGAGAGTTTTAGATAAGCATGATGGGGGAGCTCAACTATTTCCTCGGATTGCAAATCAAGCAACTCGAAGAGGGTACGTTTGTGAGCCAGAAAAGTATTGCCTTGAGCTTCTCAAGCGTTTTGACATGGCAAACTCCAAGGTGATTGACACTCTGATGCCTACGGGTGCAAACCTTAATCGAGATGATAATGGTAAGGATGTGGAGGTGAATAAGTATACAGGTATGATCGATTATCTCCTCTATCTTATCACATCTCAACCTGACATCATTTTTAGTTTTGTATGTATGTGAGGTATCAATAATGTCCCAAGGAATCTCATTTGAAAGTCGTCAAGCGCATACTTAGATACCTCTCTGGTACTCCAAAGTATGAGCTCTAGTATTCTAAGGGTATTGATTGTTCCTTGGTTGGCTATTCCAATTCCGACTTTTCCAGTTGCAAATTGGATAAGAAAAGCACAAGTGGCACTTGTCATTTCTTTTCAAATTCCTTGGTGAGTTGGCATAGAAAAAAGAAAGTTTTTGTTGCTTTGTCAATAGCCGATGCGAAATGCATTGTGGCCGGTAGTTTTTACGCTGAAGTCTTGTGGCTTAAGCAACAATTGCTCGTCAATATAAAACTTGAGTGTATTCCTATTTTATGAGATAATATAAGCGTCATTAATCTAACCAAGAATCCTGTATTGCATTCACGCACCAAGCATATTGAAATACATCATCATTTCCTTAGAGATCATGTGGAGAAGGGTGATGTAGTCTTTGAGCACGTTGATACTAAAAATCAACTTGCGGATATCTTTACAAAACTACTCGCTACAGAGCCTTTCTTTCATATCCGTAGGGAACTAGGTGTTCTCAACATCTCGGATCGTGTTTAGGGTTTCATAATTACATGCTTCCTCTCTCTCTCTCTCTCTCTCTCTCTCTCTCTCTCTCTCTCTCTATATATATATATATATATATATATATATATATATATATATATATATATATATATATATATATATATATATATATATATATATATATATATATATATATATATATATATATATATATATATATATATATATATATATATATATATATATATATATATATATATATATATATATATATATATATATATATATATATATATATATATATATATATATATATATATATATATATATATATATATATATATATATATATATATATATATATATATATATATATATATATATATATATATATATATATATATATATATATATATATATATATATATATATATATATATATATATATATATATATATATATATATATATATATATATATATATATATATATATATATATATATATATATATATATATATATATATATATATATATATATATATATATATATATATATATATATATATATATATATATATATATATATATATATATATATATATATATATATATATATATATATATATATATATATATATATATATATATATATATATATATATATATATATATATATATATATATATATATATATATATATATATATATATATATATATATATATATATATATATATATATCTGTGTGTGTGTGTGTGTCTATATCTTTGTCTAACTATGTGAAGAAGTAATTGAGCCATATGTGAGGGCATCTATCGTTGTTGAGGTAATATCGTTCCTCTCTAGCAAATTTTTTTGATCACTTAATTTGTGTAAGTTGGTGTACCAATTTGTGTGTTCAAATTGATATTTATTGCAGGATTAAACATGTTTTATCCATTTGTATGTTTTAAATATGTGTAGGTTGTTTATTTATTCTTGTTTGATGCATTAATGACTCAAAAGGGTGCTTTTTGCTCATTTTTATTGTTTGATTCGACCAAAACAGGACACCGGTCAACTCATAAAAATGCAAATTTTCATGTTTTAGAAGCGGGTCTGCACAGGTCGACCCTTTGGTCGACTCAAAATGTGAACTCTTTTTTTTGTCTCAATATTGCCAGTATGCGTCGAAGCACAGACTGTGTAGGTCGACGCATTGCTCGAAATTTCTGAAATATTCTTGGTTTTGATGTATCGTTCAAAGTTCCTTGACTCATTAAATGTTTTCATTCTTTCTATGTTTTCAAACATCATCATTAACATTGGTACATTGCATTCACACATATATATTATCCATTTCTCCTCTTCCCAAAATCCCTATCAAGACCTAATTTCATCAAACACTTCAAGGATTCTTGTGAGTCTCTCATCAACACACAAAGTTAGTTTACTATTCATCTTCTTCAATTGTTGCATCTCATGGCTACACAAAGGGTCACACGCAAGTGAACAACCAGAGCTCCATCTTCTCAAGCTGGCACCTCACAATCAAGAGCAAGTCTACCGGTAACTGCTTTTTCTTTATTACCCACTGAATATGCTGAACTCTATAAATAGAATCTGAGCAAACGATCAATTGTCAAACAATTCGTTTATTATCGCAAATCTGTTGAAGAATGCATATTCAAGAAGTTCATGAACTTCTGAACGCTCAAAATTTCAATCGGTTTTTGGAATGCGACAACAAATATAATGAGGATCTAGTTTGAATTTTCTATACTGGCCTTCAAGGGTAGTTTGAAGGTTTTGAGTTTAGTTGCAAAATTGGAAATAAGAGAATTTGGATAAATGATACCGTTCGGAAAGATCTCTTCAACATGTCTCCCCTATCTACTGCTCCACTGATAAATGTCACGGATACTAGAACCGTGGAAGGTTACGAGTATAAGGAAGCCTTGAACTCAATTTTAAAGAAACCATATACTGAACAAATCATGGCTAGCGATCTTTTCCCAAAGTCGATAACAACTGGTCTATTGAAACTGGTTGACATAATTTTACAGTGGATTGTTTCTCACATACTTCTGTCCAAGAAAGAAGGCTACTCTCGGGTTGACCAAGCAGAAGTTCATTTGGTGTACATCTTGAAAAAGAAGATCAAAATCAATTGGCCTCACTACATTGCAAGTAGAATCTATTCTCTGAAAGATTCTGGCCGAGGGACTGTGTTATCATATGCATCCTTCATTCAATGTGTCCTCAACAATGCTGAAGTGGTTGTTCCCAATATCCCATACAAGACTTTGGAAGCTGACCAAGAGTTCTGTCAAAAGACATTAAATATGATGGGTTATATATAGGATCCACGTGAAACGTGCTACCGGTTATTGTTAAGGCTACCAGCTCTCGCCTACAAGAATCTGATGAAAGTGAAGAAGAAGAAGAAGAAGAAGAAGAAGAAGAAGAAGAAGAAGAAGAAGAAGACAAAGATGGTAATCAAATGGATATTGATGTTAATACTGATGAACAAGACAATAGTGGTTGGTTAGATTAATCATCCTCTTTGGACTCCGATGCAAACCAAGGATGGGGTGAATGGAAACAAATGGGATGAACCTCTCTTGGTTCAGATTACATGCCACAGACAACAAATTGGAATTACCAAGAGTCGTACTATGTGCCTCCATCTCCTCTGCGTCCTCAACACAATAATGGTGAACTCCTTGAGATGATGAGGAACATGCAGCTCCAAAACAGAACTTTGCCACTGCACAAGATGAACGACTATGCATAACCAACTTTAAGCTCAGACTAATAACTTCAACACGTTCGCCTCCGCCGTGATGGGTCATTTTGATAATACAACTGAGAATGCTGTAGGTCAAAAGTGTGCTCTCACTACTAGCTTCAATGTTCTTAACCGGGTTGTGCTGGAACTTAAGGAGCAGTTGGATGAGCAAAAACCTCCACCACCTCATGACTATTAATTCCGAGAAAGGGGCCATCATTTTAGGGGGAGGAGGCCTTGAGGATTCTTTGTGTGTTTTTGTGCATGTCATTCCATATCTTGTTCATTTCATTTAAATGTTCATTTATCATTATGTTTGTTTGATTCACTAAGACATGGAAATATGTTGGATTCTAATGTTTGTTAAAGGCACTTAGTTTTTGTTCATTTGCTGTGTTTTCTATTTATCTTCTTATACATTTCCATTAACACCATTATATGTGAATGTTTGTTAATGATTACCCGTTGCAAATTCTGTGAATATGCTTAATTCAATATACTGCGTTTTTTTGACATATTTCTTCTTTCTTTTTGATGTTGTCAAAGGGGGAGCAGAGACCAAGCAAAAACAGCAAATCATCCTACAAGATTGATCAAATGTTCAAATTGTTTCTAGATGAATGCATAAAGTTAGGGGGAAGATGATACTACACAATATGCTCAATTTTTGCTATTGTTTTTCCATCATCAAAAAGGGGGAGTATGTGAGGGAAAATTGTCCCAATACTTGTTTTAATGATGTTACAACATTTATAGTTAGTAATGTGTACTTTAGACGGTATCATCGAGTCACATATGCGTTTGTTGTTCTCTCGTATCATGAATTTATCAAAAACATGTGTCCGTTTATATACAAAAGTACTATATGTATTTTATGTGAGTTTGATCATGTTGGTAGACTTAGATATGCATTAGAAATGCTTAGAAATAGCAAGACATGTCAAAAATAGCATTTTTGCAAGTTCTAAACCTTTGAGTCGACTCAAAGCCCTGCTTAGGTCGACTCATATAGAGTGAATTTTTATGATTTTCTCTCAGAAGAGCTCGCGTTGACCCTCCCGTTGACTCATACTATTAGGATTTCAATTTATCAAAACTGGGTTGTTTTACGTCGATGCATAAACCTGTTCCGGTCGATACAAAGACAATTTCTATATAATTTTGAAATCGGGAGAGCTCGGGTCGACCCCCATTTTCTTTAGGTCGACCGTTCGCTTGTCTCACTTTATTTCTATGTTATGTTTGACTTTCAAAATGTCTGTTATGTTGATTATTTGGTCCAAGCTTCGCATATATATTGTTTAGGCTCATTCTTTAATGAATAATAAGAAAAGTTAAAATAGACATTGATTTTGCTCTCATCATCTTCATCCTCTTTCTTGCATTTTCTCAACAAATACACATAACCATTTTTGTTGTATATTCTGCATCATTGAGGTGATAACGTCCAAACATAGGATCGTTGTATCGGGTTTGGGTTAAGAGATCAGTAGATTTTTCTTGAATAAAACCGTTAGGCTTTTCTCCTCCAAGAATCTTGGATTTTGAGGATTTTGCACAAATCGTTCCTTCACAGATTCAGTCGAGCGAAGGTAATTAAAGAACAGGTGGTTCTGTCAATTTAGTAGCGTTAACCGGAGGATTCTAGAAGGAAGGTTTGGGTTCAAATTGTGGGTGTTTGAAATCAGTCGGGCCAAAGATTTGAAGACTGTTGGATGGTTCAAATGTGTAGCTATAATCGAAGGTTTAATCATCACATTCGAAGGACTTGATTCATTGTAAGTGCTCTTGATTGGCTGCATTTTATGGAAAAACATTAGAGTATGTATGTATGTCATAACTAATGATAGTACATACATAATATGGACTGTGCAGGGTAAGTTAATTTAGCTAAATGTTAGTTAAGTTGAATGTCATATAGAATGTCATGACTCTGATCGTATGACATCCAACGAGCAGATTAGTTTTTCTGGTAGCTAGAAATCAGGAAACTTATTAGAAGCTCAAGCTGAAACACAGGAGAAGTTTTAGAAGCCCTAAAGTGAACAAAATGCTCCTGAATTAAATGTCAAGCGTGCAGATTATTGAAGAAAGGTTTTGTTATGATTAAACCTAATTTATGCACCCAGGCCCAAAGACTGACTGCTGTTATAAATAACAGAAAGAGCAATCCTAGAAGAGTAGCTCTTAACAAAAGATTAGAGAGTGTATATTAAGAGTCCTTGTGAGTGAAGAACGCTGGCCTTCACGTGTGAATTGTGTCTTAGGAATAATTGGGTACCAAGCATCTATATGGTGCATTGGTTAGGTAGGTTCTAAGTTGTGTCTCACTCGAAGCTGTTAAGCAAGAGTGTGTGATTCTTGATCAAAGCTTTGAAGCAAGATCAAGGTGTGTATGAAGTGTTTCTTCATCTTTATTTTGTAATTGTGAATTGTATATCACTGAGGTGATTGAGGGGGAGTGAGTGGGTATACTCAGGTCTAGAGTGTCTCTAGGTTGAAGTGTCATTGGGTAGGTTTTAAGTGAGGAGTGTAAACTGGAGGTTTAACTCTGAATTAATTCTGCTGATAGTGAATTTCCTCCCTGGCTTGGTAGCCCCTAGATGTAAGTGTTGTTGACACTGAACTGCATAAACATTTACTGTGTTATTTACTGCCTTTCTATTTACAGCTTTTTAATTATTCCAATAGTCTGTGTTACAGTGGATGTCATAACATCTGTGATAATATCCATCGTGTGCTAGCCAGAATTTCAATTGGCATCCGAGCAGGCACCCTGCCTGTTAGTTCTGGGTGAGATCTAGGGAAAATAAATTTTGGTACTATGGATAAAGACATAGGATTTACAAATAGACCTCCAATTCTGGATGGCTCTAATTATGACTATTGGAAACCTAGGATGATTGTCGTCTTAAAGTCTTTAGATAGCAAGGCATGGAGAGCTGCAAACTCTGGCTGGGAACATCCTGTGAAGACTGACAAGGATGGAGTATCTGTGCTTATACCTGAAGAGGAATGGACCAAAGAGCAAGAAGCTCTGGCTCTTGGGAATTTTAAAGCTTTGAATGCATTATTCAATGGTATAGACAAAAAAATCTTCAGACTGGTACACCATTGTGAACTGGATAAGGAGGTTTGGGACACCTTCAAAACAACTCATGAAGGAACCTCTAAAGTCAAGATGTCAAGACTTCAAATGCTGACTACAAAACTTGAAACTCTAAGGATGAAAGAGGATGAGACCATTCATGAGTTTTACATGAACACTCTTGAACTTGCAAACACCTCAGGAGCCTTAGGAGAAAAGATGCCTGAAGAGAAACTTCTGAGGAAGATTCTCAGGTCCTTACCTAGAAGATTTGCAATGAAGATCACTGTCGTTGGAGAAGCCCAAGACATATGCCACTTGAAGGTGGATGAACTCATAGGTTCTCTCCAAACATTTGAGATGGGGATGAGTGATCATACTGTGGAGAAACAGACCAAAAGCATATCTCTTGTCTCAAACACTGCAGATGAGTCAAATGATGAAGAGCAGAAAGCAAGGAGAAACTCTCAGAAGCTGTAGCTATGCTTGGGAGACAATTAAAAGACTCATGAAAAGAGTGGAACAGAAGGGAAAATCCATTGACAAAAACATCCCATCTGACATTGACAGAAGAACTAAGTCTGATGAAAAGTCCTACCAAGGCAAAAAAGTTAAGTTTTATGAATGTGAGGGCTATGGTCACATTAAAACCGAATGCCCTACATATCTCAGAAGGGAGAAGAAAGGACTTATGATCACTTGGTTTGATGAAGACTCAGAAAGTGGATCAGAAGTAGAATCTGCAAGACATGTCACAGCTCTAACTGGTACATGTATGACTGATAATGAGTCTGATAAAGATAAGTTAACTCTTGATGAATTGGCAGCCCTATACAAATAACTGTACATCAGAAGCACTGAAGTATGTCAACTAGGGGAGAAGCACAAGAGAATCATCAATAGGATGGAGGCTGAGAAGAAGGAACAACTTGCAACAATAGACTCACTCAAGAGTGAGGTCAGCCAGTTAAAAGGTCAACTTGAGCAGATGTCAAAATTAATCAGGATGCTGAACCCTGGGACTGACACTCTTGAAAAAATTCTACAGAGTGGTCAGATGGCAGGAGACAAGTCTGGACTAGGGTTTGTTGGTAAACAGAAACCCATCTTGGGAATCAAGAGATCTGAGTTTGAAAAACAGAAGCCAAACCAGTTGTCACAGCCAATGCCACAACATCAGAGGAAAAGGAACAGGAATCAGTCAAGAACTAAGTTCCAGAGGTGGAGGTGTCAATATTGTGGAAGAATTGGTCACCTGAAGCCTTTTTGCTTTAGGTTACATGGATATCCTAGCCACACTCATCAAAGTACTCATGTCAAGAAGCAACATTGGGTGGCAAAGGAGGTTGGTCTGATATCTTACACCTCCCTAAGAGTGTCAGCTAAAGAAGACTGGTACTTTGATAGTGGTTGCTCCAAGCACATGACTGGAATAAAGAACCTGTTGGTGGACATCCAACCTCATTCCACTAGTTATGTGACCTTTGGTGATGGGGCAAAAGGAGAAATCAAAGGGGTTGGGAAACTAGATTGTCTTGGAGTACCTAATCTATACAATGTACTGCTAGTAAAAGGACTGACTGCTAACTTGATTAGCATTAGTCAACTCTGTGATCAAGGGCTAAGTGTGAAGTTCACTGAAGGAGAATGTGTGGTCACAAATGGTGATAATAAAGAAGTCATGAACGGGGTTAGATCTAAGGACAACTGCTACTTATGGGAGCCCAAGGACTCTAGTAGATCCATAATATGCTCTATGGCCAGAGAAGAAAAGGAAGTAAAATTGTGGCATCAAAAACTTGGGCATCTTCATCTAAGAGGAATGAAAAAGATCATCTCCAAGGAGGCTGTGAGAGGAATCCCAAAACTAACTATAGATGAAGGAAAGGTATGTGGTGAATGTCAAGCAGGTAAACAAACCAAGACATCTCATCCAAGGGTTGGACACATGACTACCTCCAGAGGTCTGGAACTATTGCACATGGACTTGATGGGACCAATGCAAGTAGAAAGTCTTGGTGGTAAAAGGTATGCCTGTGTAGTTGTTGATGACTACTCCAGATACACCTGGATAAGCTTCATCAGGGAAAATTCAGATGTATTTGAAGTATTTAAGGAGCTGTGTCTGAAACTTCAAAGAGAAAAGGAATGTGGTGTGGTCAGAATCAGAAGTGGTCATGGTAAGGAGTTTGAAAACTCTAAATTTGTAGAATTCTGCTCTTCTGAAGGGATCAGTCATGAGTTCTCCTCTCCCATTACTCCTCAGCAAAATGGGGTAGTGGAAAGAAAAAACAGGACTATCCAAGAATCTGTCAGGGCTATGATTCATGCAAAGAAATTACCTATGCATTTTTGGGCTGAGGCTATGAACACAGCCTGCTATGTTCACAACAGAGTAACCTTGAGAAAAAGGGACTTCTTCCATCCTGTATGAAATATGGAAAGGAAGAAAGCCAACAGTGAAATACTTTCATGTTTTTAGGAGCAAGTGTTACATCTTGACAGATCGTGAACAAAGGAGGAAAATGGATCCCAAAAGTGATGAAGGCATTTTCCTAGGATACTCTATCAACAACAGAGCTTATAGAGTATACAACTCCATAACAAAAATCTTGATGGAATCCATTAATGTTATCATTGATGATCAACTTGAAGAACCCAATGTCATTGAGGATGTTGAAACATTCCTTGAGACACCTGCTGAGGACGTGGTCAATACTGAAGAGGTTCTAAATGAATAGCCAGACTTTGTATCTGAAATTCCCAACAAAGATCCCTCCATCAGGATCCTGAAAGATCACCCCAAAGGTCTTATCATTGGAGACCCCACCAGTGGTGTAAGGACCCGAGCTAGAGAAATCCTCTCAAATTCATGTTTTGTATCTAAGATTGAACCCAAAAATGTGAAGGCATTTTCTTGGGATACTCTATCAACAACAGAGCTTATAGAGTATACAACTCCATAACAAAAATCTTGATGGAATCCATTAATGTTATCATTGATGATCAACTTGAAGAACCCAATGCCATTGAGGATGTTGAAACATTCCTTGAGACACCTGGTGAGGACGTGGTCAATACTGAAGAGGTTCTAAATGAACAACCAGACTCTGTATCTGAAACTCCTAACAAAGATCCCTCCATCAGGATCCTGAAATATCACCCCAAAGATCTTATCATTGGAGACCCCACCAGTGGTGTAAGGACCCGAGCTAGAGAAATCATCTCAAATTCATGTTTTGTATCTAAGATTGAACCCAAAAATGTGAAGGCATTTTCTTGGGATACTCTATCAACAGCTGAGCTTATAGAGTATACAACTCCATAACAAAAATCTTGATGGAATCCATTAATGTTATCATTGATGATCAACTTGAAGAACCCAATGCCATTGAGGATGTTGAAACATTCCTTGAGACACCTGGTGAGGACGTGGTCAATACTGACGAGGTTCTAAATGAACAACCAGACTCTGTATCTGAAACTCCTAACAAAGATCCCTCCATCAGGATCCTGAAATATCACCCCCAAAGATCTTATCATTGGAGACCCCACCAGTGGTGTAAGGACCCGAGCTAGAGAAATCATCTCAAATTCATGTTTTGTATCTAAGATTGAACCCAAAAATGTGAAGGAAGCCTTAACTGATGAATACTGGATCAAGGCCATGCAAGATGAATTGGAACAGTTTAAAAGGTATGAGGTATGAGAACTAGTGCCAAGACCTGAGGGAACTAACATCATTGGCACCAAATGGATTTACAAGAACAAATCAGATGAACAGGGAATTGTAGTCAGAAACAAGGCTAGACTGGTGGCACAAGGGTATACTCAAGTAGAAGGAATTGATTTTGATAAAACCTTTGCACCAGTTGTAAGACTTGCGTCCATCAGGCTACTGTTAGGAATTGCTTGCATTCTAAAATTCAAACTATTCCAAATGGATGTGAAAAGTGCATTTCTGAATGGATATCTAAATGAGGAAGTATATGTAGCACAACCCAAGGGATTCGAGGATCCTAACTTGATAGACCATGTATACAAGTTAAGAAAGGCACTGTATGGATTGAAACAAGCCCCTAGAGCATGGTATGAGAGATTGACTGAATTTCTTACTACAAATGGATACAGGAAATGAGGGATAGATAAGACCCTGTTTGTAAAGGCTGAAGATGGAAAAATCATGATTGCACAGATCTATGTGGATGACATAGTGTTTGGAGGAATGTCAGACAAAATGGTGAAACAATTTGTCAATCACATGCAATCTGAGTTTGAAATGAGCATGTGTGGAGAATTAACCTATTTCCTCGGTTTGCAAGTCAAGTAAATGGATGATTCTATATTTATCTCCCAAAGTAAAAAGCATAGTCAAAAAGTTTGGGATGGATAAGGCTGGTCACAAAAGAACACCTTCACCCACTCATCTGAAGTTATTAAAAGATGAAAGTGGGACTAGTGTTAATCAAAGCCTGTACAGAAGCATGATTAGTAGCCTGCTGTATCTAATAGCCAGCAGACCTGATACTGCTTTTGCAGTTGGTGTATGTGATAGATATCAAGCAGATCCTAAAGTGAGCCACATAAATAAAGTCAAAATGATTCTCAAATATGTGAATGGTACCTGTAATTATGGCATACTTTACTCTCATGGATGTAATCCCACTATATCTGGGTATTATGATGCTGACTGGGCTGGCAGTGCTGATGATAGAAAGAGCACCTCTGGTGGATGTTTCTTCTTGGGGAATAATCTCATATCATGGTTTATCAAAAAGCAAAATTGTGTCTCATTGTCCACTGCGGAAGCTGAATACATAGCAGCTGGCAGTAGCTGTTCTTAGCTGGTCTGGATGAAGCAAATGCTGGCAGAATACAATGTCTCGCAGGATGTCATGACATTATATTGTGACAATCTTAGTGCTATCAATATCTCCAAGAACCCAATTCAGCATAGCAGAACTAAGCACATTAATATAAGACATCACTTCATAAGAGACCTTGTGGAAGATAAATTGATCGCCTTGGAACATGTGTCCACAGAACTACAGCTGGCTGACATTTTTACAAAGGCTCTAGATGCTGCTCAATTTGAGAATTTGAGAAGAAAATTGGGTATGTGCGTGTATGAGGACGCATAGCAATTACTGGCACGTGAGAGTTTTAAAACTTCAATGCAGTCCAAGGCCTTGACCACAAAAGCTCTCCTTTTCACAAACGTGCATACAATTTTCTCTGCATTCCCCACTACACAGAACTCTCTGTCAGCACACAGCAACAAGATGTCATTCCATTGTGACGCCTCTTCATCCAAGACTCCTCCCAAATCCTCAGAAAGTGACCCTCCCACCGGTGAAGAACCCAAACGCAAGTATCCTCCACCCACTGATGAAGAACTTAGGCGAATCAGCAACAGGGAAGGCTCGACATACATGGACAAATCCATTGGGAAAATTGTCGATCATATACTCAAAAGAGGACTGCCTTTTAGGGGTATCACCATTCCCCTGGCGCGAAGGGATCCACCTCACGATTTGGATATGCCATAGGAAGACTCGTGTGACAGAAACCAGGATCTTTCGTTATCTGATCTGGATGACAGTGACTCCAGTTCCTCTGATGAGGAAGAGTGATAGCTTGATAGGCTGTTGTGTGACTCAGTCTGTTGCTGAGGTGATAAAGTGTGTTGTTGTTTTGAACTTTGCTGATTGAAATTTTTTGTTTTTGTGACAGCACTTGTTATGCTCTTCATGAGCAATTTTTCCCAAACATTTGTAATGTTACACATTATGATCTATGCTAGTTTATTCGTTGGATCTTAATTTGTGGCTAAAAAGGGGGAGAAAGATAGAGTGATAATAACAGCAGGTGGAAGAACAGGTGGTGTGCAGAACAGGTGGAAGTGTGTGGATAACTTTAAGAGCATATGTGTTATTATGTGCACATGGTATAATCATGCTTGCAGGTGTGACCACAGGTGCTGCTAAGGATATGTGTGATAACAGCTGCCTAGTGCTATTAGTAATGTGCTGATGCTATATGTGTGTGAATTCCTATGGTGTATAGGAATGTATGTTAGAATTGAATGGTTGATTTTGTATGTTGCTAACCCTGTGTGATACTAGAAGTGCTTAGGTGATCCTAGAAGTGCTTGGGAGTGTATGTGTATGTCTGCAGGATAGTAGCAGAATGTGAGTGGAGTGCACCTCTTCAGACGGGAGTAGCACAGGAGTGTGTAACTTCAGGATGTTATTCTAAAAGTCATGACATGCAGAACAGGTTGGATGTTTTATGTGTGACTGCAAGATGTGAAGGTTAAGGGTGTGTGTGACTGCAGGGTGTGCAGGTTAAGTGTTCAGCTATTGAGATGCATCAGTTGAGGGGGAGTAACCCAATGTGTTACTCAGCAAAGTATAACATATGTAGTGGTGACTAACAGATGGCTAACAGGGTGAGTTATAACTGTTGTGTAGCTAGTGACTATCCTGCAAGACAGGGCATATGATAAGTCTTCTTCTGTGTGTAAATCTATGGTATAATAACAGAGTGTTTTAGCCAAAAATTTGCCAAAGGGGGAGTTTGTAAGTGCTCTTGATTGGGTGCATTTTATGGCAAAACATTAGAGTATGTATGTATGTCATAACTAATGGTAGTACATACATAATGTGGATTGTGCAGGGTAAGTTAACTTAGCTAAATGTTAGTTAAGTTGAATGTCATACAGAATGTCATGACTCTGATTGTATGACATCCAGCGAGCAGATTAGTTTTTCTGGTAGCTAGAAATCAGGAAAGTTATTAGAAGCTCAAGCTGAAAGACAGGAGACGTTTTAGAAGCCCTAAAGTGAAACAAAATGCTCCTGAATTAAATGGCAAGCATGCAGATTATTGAAGAAACGTTTTGTTATGATTAAACCTAATTTATGCACCCAGGCCCAAGGACTGACTGCTGCTATAAATAACAGAAGAAGCAATCCTAGAAGAGCAGCTCTTAACAGAAGATTAGAGAGTGCATATTAAGAGTCCTTGTGAGTGAAGAAGGCTGGTCTTCACGTGTGAATTGTGTCTTAGGAATACTTGGTTTTCAAGCATCTGTGTGCTGCATTGGTTAGGTAGGTTCTAAGCTGTGTCTCACTCAAAGCTGTTAAGCAAGAGTGTATGATTCTTGATCAAAGCTTTGAAGCAAGATCAAGGTGTGTATGAAGTATTTCTTCATCTTTATTTTGTAATTGTGAATTGTATATGACTGAGGTGATTGAGGGGGAGTGAGTGGGTATACTCAGGTCTAGAATGTCTCCAGGTTGAAGTGTCATTGGGTAGGTTTTAAGTGAGGAGTGTAAACTGGAGGTTTAACTCTGAATTAATTATGCTGATAGTGAATTTCCTCCCTGGCTTGGTAGCCCCTAGATGTAAGTGTTGTTGACACTGAACTGGGTAAACAATTACTGTGTTATTTACTGCCTTTCTATTTACAGCTTTTTAATTATTCCAATAGTTTGTGTTACAGTAGATGTCATAACATCCGTGATAACATCCATCGCGTGCTAGCCAGAACTTCATTCATACTGAATCAAGGGAAGAGAAGGAATAGGGTCAGCAATAATGATCAGGATTGAGTGTTTAATTTTTACTGATTCTCTTATACAAACAATTTGCAACATGTTTTATATACAGGTCTCATTACTATTTTTAGAATTGAGGGTAAACATACTGTCGCAACTGCGAAAAACCACCGGCGGAAAAATAGAAGAGTCACCACTTTTGTTATTTATCCCAAAGAGAGGGAAAGGAAATGATCGGAAAAACCTAAAGAAAACGGGAAATACAAGGTCATCGCAACCATGTCTAGATTCGGAGTCGGTTACGCAAGGGGAAGGTATTGGCACCCCTCACGTCCTTCGTACTCGACGGGATCCATGCATTGTTGTCTATCTAAAAAGGTGTGTTGATACTATCTAGCTAAAGGCTTAAGGACAAAAGAAAAATAAAATACTAACTCGGCAGAGCATCGCCGCTTTGTGCCTACGTACTCCCTCGTGCAATGGGAAAGTCAGAGTCAACGTAGTTCGACTAACTACGGCTAAAGAAAGGGGGAAGGTTGCTCGCCAAGACATCGCGTCTTGTGCCTACGTACTTTCATCTAGTATGAAAGATCAGAGCAAACATAGTTCGGGCTAAAAGGACCACAAGTTGGGTTCTGTTGCACCCCAAAATTTGCCCAACATTTCTTTACCTAGCTTATGTTTCATTTCATTCACATTAGCATTATCATTTGCATTTCATTAACATGTATGCAGGAGATCAAGAGATATGATTACTAATCAAGAGCTACACAAGACTTTGAATCTAGCTAAGAAGGTTATCCAAGTATTCAAGGGTTGACATCCTTGTCAGAGAAGTTAAAAGATCCTCAGAGAGAGTGGTTGAAGCCAAGAGTGTAGGTCTCCTAACTTGAGAGTTGTGGGGAGCCATCATATGATTCTGAGGCCATAGAGATGGACTTGAGGTCTTGAGAGAGCTCATGTGAAGTGTTGAAGATCACTTTGAGGCCTAGACAGGTCATTGTGCAAGGTTAAGAAGGCTCAGCCATGAGTGGTGCAGCTAGGGTTTGACTGGGTCAACCCTAAGTCAACTGAGGATTTGAAGAAGGTTGAGACCTAATTCAAGAGCCATGTGATCATGGATTGATACATTGAGATTTTATAAAGATGATTCCAAGGTTAACTCATCATGATTGAAGAGTTTGAGAAGTTTCAAGCTAGGGTTTCTAAAGCTTGACAGTGTAAAATCCCCTAGTTTGACCCCTATTTTCAAAGCAATGTAGCTCAAGATGTGATTGTCATCTCATATTTACCCCAACATGATTGTTGTAGAGCATGATCTTAGATTTAATTTGAGTGCTATAAGTCCTTGATAGGATTTGTAGAACTCAAGTTATGGCTTTGACAAGTTACAAGTCATCTGAGGTATGAGAATTTGGAGCTTGACAGTTACCCAACTTGCATGAAACGTTTGCCCTAGAAGGATGCTTCCTATGAACTTTTGGTCAACATTAATGTTGTTCATTATTCTCTTAGATTTCTAGAGAGTACTAGAAGTCCTTGATAGTATTTGTATAACTCAAGTTATGGCTTTGACAAGTCAAGGGTATTTTGGACATTTGGTGATTATAGGTCATTTGTGATCATAAGCCATTTTCACCAACTTAGAGGCCTCAAATGAAATTTTGTTCAACTATAAAGTTGCTCAAAATGGGGTTTTAACCTTGAACATGCATCAAGGAGGCATTGAAATGGATCAAGGAGAGACTTGGTTCAAGAAATTTTGAAAAAAGAAAGAATTAAAAGGATTTAATGGCCAAAAATTCAAATAATTCATTTTGTGACCAAATGAAACAAAATTATAGGTCAAATTGATTGGAAAAATGATTTTACAAACAATGGAAATTTGGGATCATTTGCATACCATTCCATTTCATTTCTTCATGATGAAGCAACATAATCAAACTCCCACCTTTGGCTTGCAACCAAGGAAAATAACTCATCAAACTCATTCAAAATCTCATGAGAATTTGATTACAAGCATAGCCATGCCCAAAGGGAGTCAGAATAGTGATTGCCATGGATGATATTTTGAAGAGATTTTGAAAATCCAAAATCTCATTTGGATGAATCCAGAAGTTTCTAGACAATCCCAATCACTTCTATATAAGTCATTGAGTGAACTCAGCCATTTTTTTTTGGAAGGAATTGAAGCTGGTTGCAGAAAGAGCCATTGAAATTTTGGAGGTGCAAGTGAGAATCGGGTTTTCAATTCAAGGGAGAATCAAGCCAAATCAAGGTGTGCAAAGGCTTTGGCAGTGAATTTGGAGTGTGTCTGCATCATCTG
Source organism: Lathyrus sativus (assembly GCA_963859935.3). Lineage (NCBI taxonomy): Eukaryota > Viridiplantae > Streptophyta > Magnoliopsida > Fabales > Fabaceae > Lathyrus > Lathyrus sativus. Next base: position 416,840,221 of record OZ012741.1, on the reverse strand, counting down.
GGGAGTTGAAGTGATAAAAAACCATCTATGTTATCTCTTTGAAACCAGGTTTGTACATTTCACTCTTATGCATGATTTAGGAGGAGATGCTTAGAAATTCATATGTGGTTAGGATCCTTGCAACATGTAATTGGATTTAGGATCAGAAATTGGTGAATTAGAGACACAATAGGTGTGTGATCATTTTCTGTTGAGGTTGATATCTCAAGGTTCTTGAAGGAATAATCACGATGGGATAGTGGAAATTGATCAGTGAAGAGTGAGGATTAACTTGAGACCTTTAATTTGAAGAATGGTGAAAATCAAGATTTGGATGAATTCTGAAAATGTTATCGTGTTTTGAGTTGAGAGGGAATTAGATAATTCTAAGGTTGGATTCGTGATCAGCATCAAATTTGGAGATGATTTGTTTTGTGAGTTTTGATGACATGAGAAGAGTGCTTCACCGGAGAAGACGGTGGCGCCACTGTTCAGGCCACCGTCTGTGTTTTCCCCCCAAGCTGAGTTCAAATGGGGACGATGAACATGAGCCATTGGATGATGGTTTGTCCTTGGACTCAGGCGAGCATTGGAGGGACACGATTGCATCTCAGCTCTGAAGAGAATTTCCAAATGAAACGCACCGTTTCATTAATTGAATGGTTTTGGGCTTAACACTCAGAGTGATATCCACACCCCCCTTTGGCCCAATTCTTTGAAATAAACTGATTATATTTGCTATTTGCCACGCATTGTTTATTAATTTCTTTTTATTTTCTTTATTTTCATCATTTCATATGACTTATTAATTCATGAAAAATAGGAAATTAACTCAATTAATTCCAAACTTTTTTTCCCTGATTCATGATTGAATCTAGAATTTTATAGATTAAAAATATTAGGAATTTATTCATTTGTGATTTTATTTGCATTTTTTGAATATTAATTGATATTAAAATGGCCATGGTTGATACCTTGTTTTGCTGAATTTTGTTTGAGTACTTGGTGATGATTCTTGTCTTGATTTTTTGTGTGTAGCTAGCATAGATATGCATGTTCCCCTTAGATTTGTATCACATTTTTGTGATTAAATTAGGTGGTAGTTTTAAGTTGAAACTTTAGGTGCTCTAGTTTTAGGGTTTATGCTTAGTACCTTGTGATTTAGGTTTTATTTCTAGGACTTGGTGGATGATTCAACCTCTGGATTTTGTATGGTAGATTCATGATTGAATTAGAGTACCATAGTTATTTTTGTAGGATTTTACAATTGGTTTTAGCATTTTAGTTAGGACTAACTTTAGTACTAGGCTTTAGGTGATCCTAACTTGCTAATTCAACTAGATTGACTTCTTTAGTTCCCTTAGATTAGGGTTTTTCTTTGCTTGCTCTTGGATGATGTTGAAGACAAGCTTGGGGCTAATATGGAGTTCTTGAAGAAGCTTGGATGTGAGATTTCCATTCCTTTTGGTTTGAGTTTTGTTTAGGTGTTAAAATTAGGGTTTGTAAGTAGAGCTTCTAGATAGATTCTCTTCTTTCATAAACATGGAAGGTGTTGATCACTCCCATTCCTCCCTATGATGTAAGGTCCCCTTGTGAAGGCCTCATCCCTCCTTTGGTAGGATGTGTGGCTCTTCACAAGTTGGTAGAACCTTTGAGGGTTGCTTTCCCTGATGATGGAGTGCTTAGTGGTGACCTTTGGTCTTCACTTTGCTTTCCACTATCCAAACCTTGTTCTTGTTAGATGAATCTTTCTCCCTTGTTAGAGGATGGAGTTCCTTGCTAGAAGATTGAAGATGCTAGAAGTTGCTACTTCCCCTTTTTTTGAAGACTGCCATGAGATTTGAAGCTTGAAGACCAAGAAGAACAAGTTGACACTTGTGAAGAATATCCAGTTGAGATTGAAGGAAGAGCTGAAGCTTGAAGTTGGAAAACAAGTTGATACTTGTGTTTGATGTGTTAAAAGCTTGAAGAAGCAAGTTGATATTTGCTGTTGAAGAAAATAGCCTTGAGGAGCAGTTGCAGACTAAAGACTGAGTTGTTGTCAGAGGATTGCTTTGTTGTGAAGCTGTGGAAGTTGTTGACCTGCTTTCTTTCCTGTCTGTTTGCTTGCTGTGCAACTGTATTGATGTGACTTGTTTGACTTGCTTGATGCATTAGAATAAGTTCATGTTTATATTGATTTAAGCTAGGAGCATGATTGCACTAGAGGTTGAGTTTCTCCCTCTGCTTGTATTTTTACTGTATTGCTTTGCTTGCTGGTATTTGGTAGAGCCCAGCTCCCTTGCCTATGTGCTCTGTTATATTTTGCTTGATAGCATGTTATTTCCCCTGTATGATTGCAGTTATTATATTTTGCTTGATAGCATGTTATTTCCTCTGTATGATTACAGTTATTCATATCTGGCTTGAGGTCGAGACGAGCTTGTGGAGGCTGCTGCCCCACACACATTTCCTCCCTCACTTGCATTGCATGCATGTTACAGTCGTTTACTGTTTACTATTTAAGCTGATGCTTTATCTGTTTCTGTTTATCATTGACATGATCCCCTAGGAATCTCCCTTCCTTTGATAAGGAAGTGATGATTAGAACTTCAGGTTGAAACCTATGCATGATAACTTCTAGGAGTTCCCTGTTTCAAACCTCAACCATAGGATGAATCCTTGGCATGACAACATTAGGACTTGATAGTCTCCCCTTAGTTGAACCTGTTCGTTCTCTCTTCTCATCTCAAAACAAATTAAAATACAGTAATAAAGGTTAACTGACGTCGTACGTTACGAGCCTTAAGCTATCTGAGAAAGGATTGTTGGAGAGTTTCTTTTCAACAGTCTGGATGTTTAGCATGGCACCCTTTGGGTGACATGCGACGCATTCACTCTCAGGTCATAGTCTCTAGTGCGATATTGGTAGCAAACATCCATAAAAAACAGTTCTTTCGTAAAAGACAGAAAACAAACTTCAAACTTTTTGCCCCGTGGGCCCATAATTGAAAGGAAGCTTTTCTAAAGAAAAGAGTGTCATTAACTCCCAGTTCTACCGCAAACGGTAACGCCTAAGTCTCCAAGGGTCGAGCTTCGTACATCCAACTGTTGGAACTGTTTGTTAACCCTACTCGATAAAACAGATGAATCTGAATTCCCGTAACCCGTAGTTAGCCGAACTACATAAGCTCTGATCTCTCATACCTGTTGAGAGTACGTAGGCACAATACTGACGTATTGGCGAGCCACCTTCCCCGTAACCCGTAGTTAGCCGAACTACGTTGACTCTGATTTCTCATTCTCTGATGAGAATACGTAGGCATAAAGTGCAACGCTTTGCCGAGTTATTTTCTTTTCTTTTTATACCGGCCTTGATAGGTAGATAGTAAATAAACCCGTCAGATAAACAAAAAAAGCGTGGATCCCATCGAGTACGATGGACGTGAGGGGTGTTAATACCTTCCCCTTGCATAACCGACTCCCGAATCCAGACAATGGTTGCGATGACCTTGTCTTATACCTTTTCGTCAGGTTTTTCCGATCGTTTCCTTTCCCGTTCTAAGGGATAAATAACGAAAGGTGGCGACTCTTCTGTTTTGCCGGCACCTTATTTTCGCGGTAGCGACAGCTAGCGACTCTGCTGGGGACTTGATAGTTTCCTTGGGATCCAACGTCCCTTATGCAAGTCAGTTTGGGGATCCAACGTCCCCTGCGAGAGTCAATCCTAGCGCTTGTATGTTTACTTGTTGGGTTGTGTTTACTTATCGCGTTTTATTTCCCGCACTTTATTTTCAGTATGATATGATTATCTGTGCTGTTGTGGGAGGGGCATTCTGATGAGTGAGGAGCCAGACCCAGGCTTGAGTGTACCTAGCATTAGTTGTGGAAATTAGTGGGCGCGTGCTTGCTTTGCAGGCACTAGTGTCTCATGAAATCCACGCTCAGACGAGGTTCTCCCGGTTGACTTCTTTTCCGGCCCTTTGGGCTTGAGGGGTTGTTGGTTTGGAGGATTATCGACTCTGGGGACCGATCATTTGGGATTCAGCTAAGTGAGGCCGCTTCATGAGATGGTGATGCCACACCTTATGGGTATCGTATCATCGCTCTTGAATGTCTGTGACGCTGATGACCGCATAGGATGCCGAAGTTGTGTCAGTTTAGGTCCATACCTGTGAGCAGGGTCGGGTGTTGCAGGAAACCTTAACCTTCAGACTACCTGGTTTTCTTGATAGTGAATCAGTTTTGTTGGTATCAGAGGTTCTCATCATCAGATATATATGTGTTCTTGACAGAGCAGAGTTATAGTCTGACATCAGAAGTTCTCATCATCAGATATATATGTGTTCTTGACAGAGCAGAGTTATAGTCTGACATCAGAGGTTCTCATCATCAGATATATATGTGTTCTTGACAGAGCAGAGTTATAGTCTGACATCAGAAGTTCTCATCATCAGATATATATGTGTTCTTGACAGAGCAGAGTTATAGTCTGAAATCAGGGGTTTCTCCTCATCATCAGATATGTGTGTTCTTGACAGAGCAGATTTATGGTCCGATATCAGGGTTTCCCCTCATCAGAGATATGATTGTTCTTGACAGAGCAGTATTGTGGTTTTGTCGATACAGAATCTTTGTCTTTATCTCCTCAACAGCACAGTCGTCTTGGTCTCCTGCTGCATGATGGCATTTTGCATTATTTTGCATATTCATTTGCATTTCATTAATGTGTGTCTGTGTTGCAGGTACCGTTTCCCCCGGTTCAGGTTTTCTTGCCTTCTATTGTGCTATCATGGGTTCCCTGAGGAAGACTGTGGCCTACAAGCTCCCCACTCCTGATGTTGTTCAGCTGACTGGTTTGATTGCTTTGGCAGATGATTCTGTGAGAGGTGAATTCAGAAAGTCTTATGGGAAACTGCTCAGCCTGGTTCGTAAACCCTCTGTGTTTGAGTTGAATGGGTTGCACGCCCTGCTGCAGTTCTACGATCCTCCTTTGAGATGCTTTACTTTCCCGGACTTTATTCTCACACCTACACTAGAGGAGTATGCTGATTTGTTAGGTGTGCCTATCAAGAGTCAGATGCCCTTTGTTCATATGGATGTTGCGCCTAATCTGGCTAGTCTAGCCCCTTCACTTCATCTGGATGCCTCCGAGTTGGTCTTGTCTAGTTGGAACAGGGTTCCCGGTTTCTCCTTGCAGTTCTTAGTGGGAAAGGCCCAGCAGTGTGCCAAGGACGGTTGTTGGATCGTGTTCAACGCTATTCTTGCTCTGTGCATATATGGCATCATTCTGTTCCCCAATATGTCTGACTTTGTAGACTTTGACGCCTTTCACATCTTTGCATCAAGGAATCCAGTCCCTACCTTGATAGGAGATGTCTACCATTCCGTCCACTACAAAAACGAGAACAGAAGGGGCAAGAATGTCTCGTGTTGTGTGCCCCTACTCTATAGATGGCTTGATAGTCACCTACCCAAGAAGGGTCCCTTTGCTTCGTCTGCAGCCACAACTGAGTGGTTTGAGCGCTTGATGAGTCTATCAGCGGAGGATATTTCCTGGTTTGATAGAGATAGGTTGGGTACTGAGATTATCTTCAGCTGCAGTAGGTTTCCGAATGTGCCTTTGATAGGCAGGAAGGGCTGTATCAACTATAATCCATCTCTGCTGGTCCGACAATTTGCTTATGCTCTGAGAGCTCCGCCGAAGGATGAAGAGGCGCAGGAATCTCTGTGCCTCACTGGTTTTCTAGAGGGGGATATGTTATCTAAGATTCAGCACGCTTGGAATGGCATCTGTAAGCGGGGAAAGCCGTTGCTGGGGAAAAGTAATAGCCAAGCCTACGCTCCGTATGTGACCTGGATCAGAGCCAGAGCAGATATTATAGGGATGCCGTTTCCACCTGCCCAGCTAGAAAGCCCTCCAGTGATTGAAGAGCCTACCACCGTGCCTATTCAGCAGCATAATCAGGTGTTAGCTGAGAGAGATGAGCTGAAAAAGGAAAATGAAGAACTGGAGAAAGAATTGGCTCAGCTCAGAAGCGAGAGAAGCGAAGCCGTCCATTCCTTCAAGAGGCAAACAGAGCTGGTGAACCAGTTAGGGACGGATTTGACTAAGCAGATGGCTGAGCGCGAGCGTTTGGGTCGGGACTTCAAAGCTGTCAATGACGTACTGGCCACCAAGAAGCAGCACTTGGATGAAGCGTACCGGAGAATATCCAAGTTTAATCAGCATTGGAAGGCCACCCTAGCCAACGGCAAGGAACGGGAGGATAAACTGAAACAGCAGGTCTCCAAGTTGAAAGCTCAGGTAAAGGCTAGTGAGAAGAGGTTTGATGAAGAAACCGCTCGCAGATACGCCGCTGAAGGCCTGCTCAACAAGGCTCTTGCTAACCTGAAGGAGCGCAAACTGACGTTTGACTCCAAGAAGCGGAAGTTAGAAGATTGTTTTGGCGAAGGAGCATGGGAAGACTCAGTTGAAGGGCTTCAGTACACTATTACGCAGAGGGAGTTACTCGTCGAAGGGTTGCTCACTCGGCCTGATCATCCAGAAACGAGGGATCTGTTAGAAGAGTTACGCGCCCGTGGCCGTGCTTGACTATAGTTGTAACCCTCTTGTTTTGATCATTGTTGTATGCTGACCATCACCAGGCTTGTTGGTCGAGGTCATGCTATTGATTCTGCTTGTGCTCAGTGACGTTGTGTACCGCCTTGATGGGCTTTCTTTATATATATGAGATGTTATTTCCATGACTGGACTCGAACTTCTTATTATCAGCACTGGCACTCAGGCACTTGGATCGGGGGGAAATCTCCCTAACACACAGACACACGTTTGCATTTGCATGAAGCATTTGCATAACGAGCACTTTGTCGTTTTTTTCTAACCCTTTTGTGTATACAGGTTGTTTCAGGTTGTTCCAGGATTGATCAAAGACCAATCCACCGCTATCCGACCAGAGCAAATCAAGCTAGAGAAATGGAGCAAGTGCAGACTGACGTACAAGAACTCCGAGAGAGGATGGACCGCTTCATGGAGCTCATGCAAGTGGTTGCCAACAGCCAAGACCAGCTCAGAACCCTGGTCCAGCCTCTGATCTCAAGGGTTGATAGCAACGGTGTACTCCATGGTGGGAATGTTCCAACCCCTCCACCTGTTGAAACTCCTCAGGGTGGCATCCCCGTGACCGGGGGGAATGGCAGTGGCAACGGCAATGTGATCGCTAATATGGGGCTCAATGGTAATACGACTGGCGCCGGTAATGGAAATTTTGAAGCTAACATCAATGTTGGACTAGGCAACGGCAACACAGGTGTTGGAAATCTGTATGGGCCTCAGCCATGGTTAGAAGACCGTCAAGAGGATTTGTTCTCCCAGAAGGGTGCTGAAGGAGAGCTGACTGCTGAAGCACATCTGAGGTTTAAGGCACTCGAGGACAAGATGAGGAATTTCGAGAACCTGAACACTATGGGTGTCGACATGTCTAAATTGGGATTGATTTCTGATTTCAAGGTGCCTCCTAAATTCAAGGTACCCGACTTTGAGAAATACAAGGGCACCACCTGCCCTCGCGTCCACCTAAGGTCATACTACCGAAAAATGTCCGCTCACTCTGAAGACGAGAAGTTGCTGATGCACTTCTTTCAGGATAGCTTGTCTGGGCCATCCTTGGAATGGTACATGAGTTTGGAGCCTACCAGCGTGCGCACGTGGAAAGAACTTGCTGAGGCATTCGTGCACCATTACCAGTATAACAGTGAATTGGCACCGAACCGGGTTCAACTGCAAAATTTGTCACAAAGGAACAACGAAGGGTTCAAAGAGTATGCCCAGCGGTGGCGTGAATTGGCAGCTAGAGTTCAGCCGCCGATGGTTGAACGGGAGCTTGTACAAATGTTTGTAGCCACCCTCCCAGGGGTTTATTACGAGAAATTGGTCAGCGGTATGTCAGGAAGTTTTTCAGATGTCATCATTACTGGCGAGCACGTGGAAAATGGGATCAAACTGGGGAAAATTCAAGGTGTTGATCTATCCTCAGCTGGAGGAGGAAAGAAACCATATGGTGGCAAAAGGCGTGAAGGAGAGACGAGCGCCGTGTCTAACGCTCGAAGGAAGGGTAAGGGCCAGCACCAGCAGGTGGCTAGCATAACCATCCCTGCTATCCAACAACCCCAGCCGCAGCAGCCGCCACAGCAGTAGCAACCAAATCAGCAAGGGTACAGAAAGTATCAGAACAGGGCACCTCTGTCAAGTCGTCACCTTGAGACACCGCCCATGTCTTATGCTCAGCTGTTACAGACTCTACTTCAGTTACAACTAATCCAGAAGAGAACCCTGACTCCCTTGACAGGGGCACCTCCGCCAGGTTACGATGCGAACGCAACATGTGAGTTTCACTCGGGGGCACCAGGCCACACGATAGAAAACTGCAAAGCCTTCAAGCACAAGGTGCAGGATATGGTGGATGCTAAGATCATCAACTTCTCAGATAATGTGCCAAATGTCACGAAGAACCCTATGCCGAATCATAGGGGAGGTGGGGTGAACGCCATTATTGAAGACGAGAACTTAGATGTGTTGACTGACGTCAGGGATTTGAAGACACCGCTTAGCTTCGTTAAAGCCAGGCTGATGAAGAGAGGCTTCTTTCCGGGCTGTGGAGAACTATGTATGGGCTATGCGACTCGTCCTGATGGATGTGAATAGTTGATAGAGGGGATTCAGAGTCTGATGACCAAAGGAATCTTGCAGTTTAGCCGAAGGGCCGAATATGGATCTGGAGAGGTAATGCTGAAGCAAGATGATGAGGTTGCCACCATCACCATCCCTCGCCGGACGATCACCATTTCTGCATCCAGACCACCCACGATTACCATCACAAAGGGCTGGACCGATCCCTTTCGAAAGCACCAACGCTGTCCCATGGCACTATGGGGCAGACGTTTACTGTAACGGACAGAAGTTGGAACTTGAACCATCTGGGCAGTCTGTGGATAACCTAGTGGGAATTGGCGGAATCACGCGCAGCAAAAGAGTATTTGCTCCACTTGAGATTGTGGCGGACAAAGCGGACAAAGCCGAGGAAATCGATAAGGGAAAGATTAAAGTCGTTGAGGAAACCCCTCGTGGGGTAGAGAAGGACTTACTGGTAAAGGACGCTGAAGAGTTCATGAGGTTGATCAAGAAGAGTGATTAGAAGATCGTGGATCACCTCCATCAAACACCCTCGAAAATTTCCATCCTGAATTTGTTGTTGTGTTCGGAGTCACATCGCAACGCGCTGTTAAAGGTTTTGAATGCCACGTATGTACCGCAGGAAATATCGGTCAACCAGTTGGAAGGGGTCGTAGCCCACGTGAATGCTGGGAACGGGTTAGGGTTCACTGACCTGGAGCTGACGCCGAAGGGAAGAAACCACAACAGTGCCCTGCGCATCTCGATAGAGTGTAGGGGAACGATTATGTCTCATGTGTTGGTTGACACAGGGTCATCGCTCAATGTTCTTCCGAAGAAAGCATTGACGAAGTTAGATACTCGAGGAGTGATTTGCACACCCAGTGACCTGGTGGTGAAGGCTTTCGATGGAACCAAGCGTCATGTCTTCGGAGAAGTAACGCTACCAATCCAAGTTGGGCCGGAAACTTTCGACGCAGTCTTCTACATTATGGACATCATGCCTTCCTACAGCTGTCTCTTAGGCCGGCCATGTATCCATTCTGCTGGCGCCGTGACCTCCACGTTGCACCAGAAGCTCAAGTACGCTGTCGGAGGCAGCATCGTGACTGTTTGTGGCGAGGAAGACATAATGGTGAGCCATTTGTCGTCCTTCAAGTATGTTGAGATGGATGGGGAAATCCACGAAACCCTATGTCAGGCGTTCGAAGCTGTTAAAGTCAAGAACGTGGCTCCTGTAATGACTGAAAAACCAGAGATGACTCTCTCTTCCTTCAAGGAAGCCCGGGCCGTTGTTCAAGCCGGATCTACCCCAGGCTGGGGGCAGATTCTAGAAATGCCTAACAAACAGGACAAGTTTGGGTTAGGATACTCTCCGGCGGCTGAAGCCTCCTCTTCTCGCAGTGCGTCGCGAGGTAAAGGGCCGATCCATTTTACCAGTGGCGGGGTGATATTTGAAAGTGTCAACGCAGTGTCTGAAGACGGCGAAGACAGCGATTGCGACCTAGACTCTTGGATCCAGCCAAGCAAGCCAGGCGAGAGCCTCAACAACTGGTCCATCAAGGATACCATCCAAGTGACAGGCAAAGAGTAATGATTTACTTTCTCCAATTGTTGTACAACCCTATGTCCTACCCGGGGCATAGTGGTTTTATTGTCAGGGCCTTGTTTGATTATGTACATGCATTTTACTAATAAACCAAAAGGCGTTTTTTTCGCATTCAAATGTTGTGATCTCTATTATTCCTGTTTTATATTTGTTTTGAAAAACAATAAAATGGCAATGGGGTTTGTGCTAACCTGCATATCCTTGTTTTAAGCTTAACCCTTGTTATTGCAAGATCCACATAGCAGATGACATCGACTCTGGACCTTCTACGACTCACTTCGACTTCGATTGCCCGATCTATCAAGCTGAAGAAGAGATTGATGAAGACGAAGAACTTCCCGAAGAGTTGGCCCGCTTGTTGAAACAAGAAGAGAAAGTTATTCTGCCTCACGAGGAAGAGATTGAGATTGTGAGTCTAGGTTCTGAAGAGCTTGTCAGGAACGTCAGGATAGGGGCCGCATTGTAGAGTGATGTCAAGCAGAGATTGGTCGAGATGCTAAGAGAGTATAGTGACATCTTTGCTTGGTCATACGAAGATATGCCCGGACTTGATACTGACATCATGGTCCATCACTTGCCACTGCGAGAAGATTATCCTCCCGTTAAGCAGAAGCTTAGAAGGACACGACCAGATATGGCCGTTAAGATCAAAGAAGAAGTGAAAAAGCAGCTTGATGCTGGCTTCTTGGCGGTCACCACTTACCCTCCGTGGGTCGCCAACATAGTGCATGTACCGAAGAAGGACGGTAAGGTGCGAATGTGCGTCAATTATCGGGATTTGAATAGGGCGAGCCCTAAAGATGATTTCCCACTCCCTCATATTGATGTGTTGGTCGACAATACAGCTCAGTTCTCAGTATTTTCGTTCATGGATGGCTTCTCCGGCTACAATCAGATCAAGATGGCGCCGGAAGACATGGAGAAAACTACGTTTATTACACCTTGGGGAACGTTTTGCTACAAGGTAATGCCTTTCGGTCTAAAGAACGCAGGGGCTACTTACCAACGAGCAATGGTCACTTTGTTTCATGACATGATTCATCATGAGATTGAAGTCTATATTGATGACATGATTGCGAAGTCCCAAACGGAGGAGGGACATCTGGTCAATTTGCTGAAGCTTTTTGAGAGGCTTAGGAAATTCAGGTTGAGGCTGAATCCTAACAAGTGTACTTTCGGAGTACGGTCTAGAAAACTACTGGGGTTTATCGTGAGCGAAAGAGGCATTGAGGTTGATCCTGCGAAGATAAAAGCGATACAAGAAATGCCTGCACCAAAAACCAAAAAAGAAGTTTGTGGTTTCCTGGGCAGAATAAACTACATTGCAAGGTTTATTTCTCAGCTCACAGCCACGTGTGAACCGATGTTCAAACTACTAAAGAAAGATCAGGCGATTATCTGGAATGAGGATTGCCAGAAGGCATTTGATAATATAAAACAGTATCTACAGGAACCTCCAATCTTGATACCCCCAGTGGCCGGAAGACCTCTAATCATGTACTTGACAGTTCTTGAGAATAGTATGGGGTGTGTTCTCGGTCAGCACGACGAGACGGGAAGAAAGGAGCATGCCATTTATTATTTGAGCAAAAAGTTCACAGAATGTGAATCTCGTTACTCGATGCTGGAGAAAACATGTTGTGCATTAGCCTGGGCTGCCAAACGTTTACGACAGTACATGCCCAACCATACAACCATGCTAATTTCAAAGATGGATCTGATCAAGTACGTCTTCGAGAAGCAAGCGCTTTCGGGCAGGATTGCCAGATGGCAAATGGTGTTGACGGAATATGACATTCAGTACGTTTCCCAGAAGGCCATCAAGGGAAGCGTATTGTCTGAGTACCTTGCCGAACAGCCGATCGAAGATTATCAGCCAATGAAATTTGAATTCCCTGATGAGGATATCATGTTTCTTAAAGCGAAATACTGTGATGAACCGTTGCCTGACGAGGGTCCAGACAGGAAATCCCAGTGGAAATTGATATTTGACGGGGCGGTTAATTCTTATGGAAGTGGCATTGGGGCGATCATCACGACTCCCCACAGATCCCATATCCCGTTTACTGCGAGACTGACGTTTCCGGTCACCAATAACGAAGCAGAGTATGAAGCGTGCATCATGGGTCTAGAAGAAGCAATTGATTTGAGAATCAAAAACCTAGATGTATATGGTGACTCGGCACTTGTGATCAACCAGATTAAAGGGGAGTGGGAGACTCGTCAATCGAATTTGGTGTCGTACATGAACTACGCCAGAAGGCTGCTTCCGTTCTTTGATCGAGTGGAACTCCATCATGTGCCCAGAGCTGAAAATTAGATGGCAGATGCCTTAGCCACGTTGGCTTTGATGTATAAAGTCAATTTTTGGAATGAAGCTCCAAGGATTGTCTTTTCTCGTCTTGATAGACCTGCGTTCGTCTTTGCGATCGAGGAAGCCTCTGATGGAAAGCCATGGTTCCATGACATCCAGACCTTCCTTATGACTAAGGAGTATCCTGCGGGAGCGTCAGCCCAGGATAAGAAGACTCTGAGGAGGCTGTCTGAAAATTTTTATCTCAATCCTGATGGAGTTTTGTATAAAAGAAACCACGATCTCGTGCTACTCAGATGTGTAGATGAGAAAGAAGCGAGCTTGCTCATGGAAGAAGTCCATGAAGGCACATTTGGTACGCACGCCGGCGGGCATGCTATGACGAGAAAGATCCTGAGAGCAGGATATTACTGGCTGACGATGGAGTCGGATTGCTTTAAATTCGCGAAGAGATGTCATAAATGCCAGATTTATGCTGATAAGATTCATGTGCCGCCGTGCCCGTTAAATGTCCTGTCCTCCCCGTGGCCGTTCTCCATGTGGGGCATCGACATGATAGGCAAGATCGAGCCCACTGCGTCTAACGGTCATCGCTTCATTCTAGTAGCTATCGACTACTTCACCAAGTGGGTGGAGGCAGCCTCATATGCTAATGTGACCAAGCAGGTGGTGGCTAAATTCATAAAGAAGGACATCATCTGTCGTTACGGAATTCCCGAGCGGATCATTACTGATAATGGTTCGAATTTGAATAACAAGATGATGAAGGAGCTGTGCCAGAGTTTCAGGATTGAACACCATAACTCATCTCCTTACCGACCGAAGATGAATGGTGCCGTTGAAGCGGCCAATAAAAACATTAATAAGATTGTACAGAAGATGGTTGTGACCTATAAGGATTGGCACGAGATGCTTCCATTTGCACTGCACGGTTATCGTACAACGGTACGTACATCAACTGGGGCAACTCCTTTCTCACTGGTGTATGGTATGGAAGTTGTCCTACCGTTAGAAGTTGAGATTCCTTCTTTACGAGTTTTGGTTGACGTGAAACTCGATGAGGCAGAATGGATTAAGAACCGACTGAACCAACTCAGCCTGATGGACAAGAAGAGATTAGCATCGATTGCATATGGTCGTCTATACCAAAGCCGAATGAATAAAGCTTATGATAAGAAGGTGTGTGCTAGAAGCTTTCAGACGGGTGATCTCGTCCTGAAGAAGATTCTTCCTCCACACTCCGATCACCGGGGCAAGTGGACTCCCAATTACGAAGGTCCATACGTCGTCAGCAAGGTCTTCTCGGGAGGAGCCTTGTTATTATCCACGATGGATGGCGAAGATTTTGCATCCCCAGGGAACGCGGACGCAGTTAAAAAATACTTTGCTTAGAAAACGACCCGCTGGAAAGAAAAAGAATATCCAGGCAAAAATGGGGCATCCTGGCGAACCATAAAAAAGGAAAAAGGTTCGGGCAAAAATTAGGGATATAAAGAAAAGAATGTACACCCGCAAATTCGAAAACCTGGAAGGGCGACTTTGGCAAGAAAGGGTATCCTGGTGAATCGAAAACCCGAAAGAGCGATTTAGGCAAAAGTTCGGGATTTGAAAAAGCAAATGACTGCGTTCCGCGTGTGGACTGTATTTGTTCGGTGGTTTGGAAGACCTGAGGGCCGTTTATCTGAATCAATCTCTTCTAAAGCTGAAGCGTCGGAGAAGTATCGAAGTTTAGTGGGTCATAGAGGGACCAACTCCTGGTGTTCGTCTACGCCTCATTGCCGACATTTGTGTATATACTGATGTATATTTATGTTTTTATATTTGCGCAGCTTCCTCATTCCAGGAGCTTGCATCTGTTGTAAAACATTTTTGCCCATTCAGGGGTTCGTTATCAATAAAATGTATACTATTCAGCAATTCTGTTTGCCTGTTTAGCATTTATCTGTTTTGTTTACGAAAAAGAACGCCGATGTTTTTGATAAAATGTGCATACATAAACTTACTGGCCTAGGCCACTGATTGTTGAAACAATGAATCACTTGAACATTGTCACAAGATGATAACCTTGATAGGTCCCTTTGAGAAGGGTATCTTGTCTGTTTGTTTGTGTTGTCGCAGGTATAGCATATTCCAGGCGACACGCCGTGTGGGTGTTTCTAAGCAGGATAATTCCTCCTTCCCCAGCGAATTCATCAGCGTCTCCCCGCGGAGTCCGCACATGAGATCGTAAGCATTGATATGTCTCCCCAAGCAGAGAAAATTCTCTCCCTAGCTAGATGTGTCCTGAGGCAGGATCATCATCTCCCCAGCTGACTCATACACTGAAGTGTACGTTCATTCCCCGACATTGAATTAGTGTGCAGTTTCTCGTAGAAGACTATTCGCCAGTGTGCAGCACTCGATAGTACAGACTGAAGTCTCCAGGAGAATTAAATTTCCCCACGGAGTTGTACCCTCCCCGGCGAGTAGGATGATTCCTTCTTCCCCAACCGAGATGGCAGTTCCCCAAGAGAGTCGAGTCCTTGGAAGCCGTTTGGGCCATAATTGGTTTTCCCCAGTAGAGTGTTGAATAGCTGATGCTGGTTTTCCCCATCGGAGTCGTTATCTCCAGGAAAGTCTTATCTGCGAAGCACGTGCAGTTTATCTCTGTGATTGATATCGTTTCCTCGATAGATTGTGGGTCGTATACCTAGATGAGCAGGTTCAGGTTCTTGTATAACTTTGTTCCCCTGCAGCAGTCGACTGAAGATCATTTCCCTAGGCAGAATCCAATTGAGATTGGTGTGACTGCTTCTCCTCGGCAGGATGAGTCCTTCCTCCACCAGAGTGGTTCTTTCTCCTTGACAGGAGGATTCTCCCTTCAGCATTTATTTTGCTGATGGGGTTGTAGCATTTTGCATGATTGCATAGCATTTACCCTAAAAATGCGTAGCATTTCCACCGTGTGGAGCATTGCGCCATAGTCAAACATATGTATATGAAACACGAGCTAGGTCGTCACCGTTCTTGTTTTGCAAGTGTTCCCCGACAGGGTGTTTGCTCAGGATGATTCCTGAAATCTCAGAAGAGTTGTTTGGCCCAAGATGATTCTTGAATTCCCCAGCAAAGTCGTTTGCCCAAGATGATTCTTGAATTCTCCAGCAAAGTTGTTTGATTAAGATGAGTCTTAAAATCCCCAGTGAAGTCGCCAGAGAGGGTTGCTCAAGTTGATGCTTAGAGTCCCCGACAGAGTGTTTTCTCAGGACGATTCCTGAAATCTCCAGCAGAGTTATTGGTTCAAGATGATTCTTGAAGTCCCCGATGGATTTATTTGTCCAAGATGATTCTTGAAGTCCTCAGCAGAGTTGATTCATCCAGAATGATTTCTGAAGCCCCGAAGCAGCGTTACTTAATAGTTATCCAGAATCCCCAGCGGAGATGTGTCATCCCCAGCAGGTTTCTAAACGACGAAGTTGAAACTTCCCTTGAAGACTTGATGATTGAAGTCCGGCAGCAGTCCCAAAACCCCAGACTTACTGATGAAGTCTAACTGCAAGACCAAAGCAGTTATCTCAGCTGACGCGGAGTGCCTGACGGCGAAAGATTGTATATCCTTACTCGGTCCTTGATTGATCAAGGATTCCCTTTGAAGACGTATTGATGAAGTCCAACTGAGATGTCGACGCAGTTCTCTCAGCCGATGCGGAGTGCCTGATGGCAGAAGTTTGGATATCCCTATGTGGTTCATGATTGACCGAGGATTCTATTCCCGACTTACTGACGAAGTCCAGCTGACGCCCGAAAATTCCTTTGAATGCCCGACGGCATAATTAACTTGATTGTTAAAAAGTTCCTAATGACCTGATGAGTCCCGAGGAATTCTTCTGCTGCAGTGCCGCAGAATGCCTGACGGCAATATCAGCTATGTATCGCCGGTGACCGAGTGACCAGTGATCCCTTGATGACTTGAGGACGAAGATCTACAGCAAAAATCAGATGACCATCCTGACGGAGATTTGAGATTTGACCCTTCACCGGTTACCGTGTGACCAATTCCCCAGCAAGTTGTCGCGCAACTATCATGTTTAGTTTTGAAGATGTTCCTACCAATCAGAGTATCGTTCACCCGTACAGTTGGAAAATCACCAGTTACCGCGTAATCAGTGATCCCTTGATGATTCGAGGACGCAATGATATCAGATAAATCAGAGAATAATCCTGACGGAGGGTCAGATCAGCATTTCTCCAGCTAGTTGCCGTGCAGCTATTATTTCAATTTCCGAAGATTTGTCCCCATCAGAGTACCGCGTACTTGTGCGGTTGGAAAATTTCCGGGTTTGTTGGTATTCAACCGTCTTTTACCTTGATTGTTTGAGAGTCGTTCTCTTCTCACCCAGTCAGGTCCAAGCCGTTTGAATAGGGGCAGCTGTTACACCCCAAAATTTGCCCAACATTTCTTTACCTAGCTTATGTTTCATTTCATTCACATTAGCATTATCATTTGCATTTCATTGACATGTATGCAGGAGATCAAGAGATATGATTACCAATCAAGAGCTACACAAGAATTTGAAGCTAGATAAGAAGGTTATCCAAGTATTCAAGGGTTGACATCCTTGTCAGAGAAGTTAAAAGATCCTCAGAGAGAGTGGTTGAAGCCAAGAGTGTAGTTCTCCTAACTTGAGAGTTGTGGGGAGCCATCATATGATTCTGAGGCCATGGAGATGGACTTGAGGTCTTGAGAGAGCTCATGTGAAGTGTTGAAGATCACTTTGAGGCCTAGACAGGTCATTGTGCAAGGTTAAGAAGGCTCAGCCATGAGTGGTGCAGCTAGGGTTTGACTGGGTCAACCCTAAGTCAACTGAGGATTTGAAGAAGGTTGAGACCTAATTCAAGAGCCATGTGATCATGGATTGATACATTGAGATGTTATAAGGATGATTCCAAGGTTAACTCATCATGATTGAAGAGTTTGAGAAGTTTCAAGCTAGGGTTTCTAAGGCTTGACAGTGTAAAATCCCCTAGTTTGACCCCTATTTTCAAAGCAATGTAGCTCAAGATGTGTTTGTCATCTCATCTTTACCCCAACATGATTGTTGTAGAGCATGATCTTAGCTTCAATTTGAGTGCTAGAAGTCCTTGATAGGATTTGTAGAACTCAAGTTATGGCTTTGACAAGTTACAAGTCATCTGAGGTATGTGAATTTGGAGCTTGACAGTTACCCAACTTGCATGGAACGTTTTCCCTAGAAGGATGCTTCCTATGAACTTTTGGTAAACATGAATGTTGTTCCTAATTCTCTTAGCTTTCTAGAGTGTACTAGAAGTCCTTGATAGGATTTGTAGAACTCAAGTTATGGCTTTGACAAGTCAAGGGTATTTTGGACATTTGGTGATTATAGGTCATTTGTGATCATAAGCCATTTTCACAAACTTAGAGGCCTCAAATGAAATTCTGTTCAACTAGAAAGTTGCTAAAAATGGGGTTTTAACCTTAACCATGCATCAAGGAGGCATTGAAATGGCTCAAGGAGAGACTTGGTTCAAGAAATTTTGAAAAAAGAAAGAATTAAAAGGATTTAATGGCCAAAAATTCAAATAATTCATTTTGTGACCAAATGAAACAAAATTATAGGTCAAATTGATTGGAAAAATGATTTTACAAACAATGGCAATGTTAGAATTTTGATTTGGGATCATTTGCATACCATTCCATTTCATTTCTTCATGATGAAGCAACATAATCAAACTCCCACCTTTGGCTTGCAACCAAGGAAAATAACTCATCAAACTCATTCAAAATCTCATGAGAATTTGATTACAAGCATAGCCATGCCCAAAGGGAGTCAAAATAGTGATTTCCATGGATGAGATTTTGAAGAGATTTTGAAAATCCAAAATCTCATTTGGATGAATCCAGAAGTTTCTAGACAATCCCAATCACTTCTATATAAGTCATTGAGTGAACTCAGCCATTTTTTTTTGGAAGGAATTGAAGCTGGTTGCAGAAAGAGCCATTGAAATTTTGGAGGTGCAAGTGAGAATCGGGTTTTCAATTCAAGGGAGATGTCATACCCCAAATTTGCCCGCCAGCTTTTGTAAATATTTTTGCATTTTTTATTTCACATTTTTCACGCCGTTTAGACATGTGTCCACCCCGATTGTGCGTTTTTCAGATCTTGACTATTTTTTGTCCAGTAGAAGCGTGACACGTGGCCTAAGGGCATTTTGGTAAATTTTGTTTCTATTTTCATTTTCTCATTTTTCTTTTCAAATATTAAATTTTTGTTCATATTTTTATTTTATCTTTTATTTAATTCAAATAGTTTGTTTTATTACATTTTTTAGAATTAGAATAGTTATTTATTTATTTTCTTTAGAATAGATTTTATTTTAATAGTTTTTATATAGAATTTTAATTTAGTTAGAATTTTTATTAGAAATAGTTTTTTCTTATTTAGAATAGAAATAGATTATTTTTATAGCATAGAATTATTTTTTTTTTAGAATCATTTTAGTTAGAATTATTTAGAATTTTTAGCTTTTTTATTTATTTATTATTTTATTTGAATATTTAATTTGATTAGGGTTAATTGCTATTTATTATTTAGATTTTTATTTTCTTTTTAATTTTTTATTTAGATTATTATTATTATCTGATTTATTTTCTTTTATTTAGATTAGCTTTGTTTTAGGATATAATTCAGTTTAATTATCAGTTTCGCATTTTTTTTATATATATTAGGTTTTTTAATTATTTTTTATTATTATTAGTTTTAGAGTTATTTAATTACTTTAGTATAGTTTTTTGTTAGAGATATTTTAGGATTTTAGATTTAAGTTACTAATTTTTAGAGATATTTTAGGATTTTAGAATGAAGTTAGTAATTTTAGAGATATTTTAGGATTTTAGAATGAAGTTAGTAGTTTTGGAGATATTTTAGGATTTTCTTTTAGTTTTATTTTATTTTTGTAGTAAATTTAGTTGTTTAGATTTAAATTATAGTTTTAATTCTATAGAATAGTTTTTGTAGAATAAATTATTTAATTTAGTAGTCAGTTAAAATTTCTTTTTTTTATATTAGCTTTTTATATATATTTTATTTTAGTGGTTTTTATTTAATTTATTCTTATAAGTTGTTTAGAATTGTATATTAAATAAGTTTTTATTAATATTAGGATTTAACTTAAATAGTTTTGTTTAATAGATTTTGTTAGAATTTTATTAATTAGTTTAATTCATATTTAAGTTAGTCATCTAATCATCCATTAAGTCCTACAGCATGCCACGTGGCAGCCCTATATAGGGTGTGCCACTATTCACCATCTCCCAACATCAGACACAACCCTAGAAATCCCAAGCCGCCGCTACAGTGTCATCCTCCTCCCTCCGAAAATCATCAATCTTCAGACAACCTTTCAAACTCCGAATCTCACCCATTCCATCTTCTTCTCACTTCCGCCATCTCCGCCTAAAACCCAGAAATCACTTCAAAACTTAACCCATCGACTTCAAACCTCAACAGAATCAAACAGACCCATAAACCAACCATCTTCACCTCATAAAACCTAAACCCATCTACACTTTCAGTCACCAGTCCAAATAAGCATAAGAGAGAAGAAGGAGTAAGAAAATGCACAAATCAGAATCGAACGAGAATCTTAGAGACGGAGAAGAACGGAAAAATGAATCTTAAACCCGGAACA
This sequence comes from Lathyrus sativus, assembly GCA_963859935.3. NCBI lineage: Eukaryota > Viridiplantae > Streptophyta > Magnoliopsida > Fabales > Fabaceae > Lathyrus > Lathyrus sativus. The sequence goes on along the minus strand of OZ012741.1, from coordinate 416,819,983 downwards.
GAAACGGAAAGAGGCGAAGGTCGGAATGGGTTGCTTGCTTCCATTTTCGTTACGTTTTTCTTTTTCTTTTTTCGTTTAAGCTTTTGCGTTTGTATCTCATGAGTAGGTGGCAGTAACTGTCGTTTTTTTTTCTTTCAATTTTCATTACTATTAAGAAGTTTTTTCTATGGATATTGGGCCTTGTATCCTGCGGTGGATTTCGGATCCACACATCCTGTTCATATATAAACCACCCCTGTTGTTCCTTTTTTTTTTCCTTTATTTTCTTAAACTTTTTTATGTAAATATTATTATTATTATTATTATATAGTACTATTAGTATATCTTTTTTTTATATATTATCTAAATATTATATAGATTGTTATTGTAAATATAGGTTATTTATATTTTATATATTCTTTTAGAATTTTTTGTATATATACATTATATTTAAAAAATTTCTTATATATATTTTTTTTCTTTTAAAGTTTTGTAAATTATTTTATATACTAATTTCTTTTTATATTTCTTTAGAACATACTATGCTTCTTTTAGAAGTTTTATATTATATTTTTTGGTATTCATAATTATTTTATTTTAAGAGTTAAATTTTATTTCTCTTTTTTCATTGGACTCCTTATCTCATTTCATTTTGTTTTGGTCGATGAAGAGATTTCCATCGTTTAGCCGTCAAATTATTGACGTGAAACAAAGGATCCGAGACCACCTCTTTTTTTTTCCTTATTTCTTATTCCGATTTTATTTTATTTTTGACTTGTGGATCGATGAAGTCTTTTTATCCGCAAGCGTCAGATTTTCGAAGTCGATAACCTTCCTGATTTCAAATCTATGGGGGATGACCATTTGGGTCATCTTCCTTACTTTGGGATCGCGATAGGCTACCTTCGATTAATCGACATTTTGTTTGTGGTTAAGACGAGATCTCATTCTTTTGTGCCCCGATTCGATACACTAACCAATATACAACTGCTTTAATTTCTGTTAAATATTAATTTCTTTGTTTTTCAGTCATTATATTCTTGTACATATTATATATTCTATATATTATCATTATCCTGTAAATATTCAATTGACTTGTACATTCTCTTAAAACACCTAATCAATATCGAAATCTTAAAATCCTAATTGGTGGACTGTTGATTATATATCTTGTATATTATCCATATCCTGTGTATATTTTCCATCTCTTTGGCAGGTTCTCGAATCATCATCAATAAGGAATCAACTTTCCTTTGTATTGGATTAAAAAGAGAGGGTTAAGTGTAGACTTCTCCCTCTCCGAGTGTCGAGATGCTCACTGTAGTGTGGGTGGTTTCAATACTCGTCTTTCAATACGAAGACGACATTCTCTCTCCTCCTAAAAACCTCGGTCCCACACCGAGTGACTTTTCAAACCTTCCCTCCTAAAACCTCGGTCCCGTACCGAGCGCATTTTCAAACCCCTTCAATAAGGAATCATTTCTCATTGTATTGAATTAAAGAGAGAGGATTGGGTGTAGACCTCTTCCTCTCTGAATGTTGGGATGCCCACTGTAGTGAGGGTGGTCTCGATATTCTTCTTTCAATACGAAGACACGCCTCCATCCACCACCTCTCCCTCTTTAACTTCATTCCGTAACCTTTCTCACCTAAAACCTCGGTCCCGTACCGAGTGCATTTTCAAATCTTTTCATAACAAAAACTTGAATGGTCGTGGAGTGGTTAGGCGTAGGCTTTCTCCTATCCCGAGTGCTGACGTTTACCGTAGGGTTCTCTGTCGCAAAGCACTTACCATTCATAACCAAAACATCTCTAATAAGAGAACGGAGTTCTCTTTGCATTGAATTAAAGAGAGAGGATTGGGTGTAGACCTCTTCTTCTCCGAGTGTTGGGATGCTCACTGTAGTGGGGGTGGTTTCGACACTCGTCTTTCAATACGAAGACGACATTCTCTCTCCTCCTAAAAACCTCGGTCCCGCACCGAGTGACTTTTCAAACCTTCCCTCCTAAAACCTCGATCTCGTACCGAGCGCATTTTCAAACACTTTCAATAATGAACTAATTTCTCTTTGTATTGAATTAAAAAGAGAGGATTAGGTGTAGACCTCTTCCTCTCCGAATGTTGAGATGCCCACTGTAGTGAGGGTGGTCTCGATATTCGTCTTTCAATACAAAGACACGACTCCTTCCACCTATCTCTTTCCACAACTTCCTTCTGCAACCTTTCTCACCTAAAACCTTGGTCCCGCATCGAGTGCTTTTTCAAACTTCTTTTCACAACAAAACTTGAATGGTCGTGGAGTGGTTAGGCGTAGGCCTTCTCCTATCCCGAGTGCTGACGTTTACCGTAGGGTTCTCTGTCGCAAAGCACTTACCATTCAAAACCAAAAACATCTTTAATAAGAGAACGAAGTTCTCTTTGCATTGAATTAAAGAGAGAGGATTGGGTGTAGACCTCTTCTTCTCCGAGCGTAGGGATGCCCACTGTAGTGAGGGTGGTTTCGACGCTCGTCTTTCAATACGAAGACGCCTCGTTCGCCACACCCTTTTATAACAAAAACTTTGAGATAAAGAATTGGGTACTACCCGTAGGGGTTACTATCCGAGGACCTATCTCGCCCCTAAAAAATAATTCAACCAATCAAACGTGACACCTTGCCTCGCATGGGGAAAACCAGTCTCCCAAAGGATATGCTACGTCCGTTCTACCGCAAACAGGTACGCATAAGTCTCCAAACGAGCGAGCCGCAAAACACCTAAACTGCTAGAATGCGCACGATAACATCATCCCCAAACACACCGGTTATCCGCACCGTAGGAACGAACTACGTTGCTCTGATTTCTCTTGCATGTTGAGAATACGTAGGCATAGGATTGCGATATCCTAGCGAGCACCCTTTTCTTTTTCCACCCTTTCCCAGAAAGGCATGCTACGTCCGTTCTACCGCAAACAGGTAACGCCTAAGTCTCCAACGAGCGAGCAGCAATACACCTAACTGCTAGAATGCGCACGATAGCAGCGTCTACCAAGACTTCCCCGCACACCGTAGGCCGAACTACGGCTGCTCTGATTCTTTACTTCGTTCAAGTAAAGATACGTAGGCACAAGGGCCACAATCCTTGCCGAGCACATTCTCCCCATATCTGTAGTTCCCCGAACTACGTCGACTCTGACTTTCTCACATCTATTGAGAATACGTAGGCATAGGATTGCGATATCCTAGCGAGCACCCTTTTCTTTTTCCACCCTTTCCCAGAAAGGCATGCTACGTCCGTTCTACCGCAAACAGGTAACGCCTAAGTCTCCAACGAGCGAGCAGCAATACACCTAACTGCTAGAATGCGCACGATAGCAGCGTCTACCAAGACTTCCCCGCACACCGTAGGCCGAACTACGGCTGCTCTGATTCTTTACTTCGTTCAAGTAAAGATACGTAGGCACAAGGGCCACAATCCTTGCCGAGCACATTCTCCCCATATCTGTAGTTCCCCGAACTACGTCGACTCTGACTTTCTCACATCTATTGAGGATACGTAGGCATAGGACTGCGAAGTCCTACCGAGTCTGTTCTTTCTCTTTTCTTCCCCGTTCTCTCTTTCCTCCTAACTTTCTTGTTTCTAACCCTTCTTTTACCCTTTGGAACACTCTTTTATAGCATAATATTTAAGCAAATAAATTCACACATCGACAAACAAAAGGTTCCCATCGAGTACGATGGATGCGAGGGGTGCTAATACCTTCCCCTCGCATAACCGGCTTCCGAACCCGTTCTTGGTTGCGAGACCATCTTATCCATTTATTTCTTAAGGTTTTCTCGATATTTTCCTTTCCCCTCATGGGATAAATAAAGTTCGGTGGCGACTCTTCTGTCTATCCTTTTCGCCTCCCCGTCGTTGCGCGATGCATTTTTCGAGTAGCGACAGCTGGCGACTCTGCTGGGGACCCCTAGCGAGCCAAGCCTATTTTGTTTGTCGTGTTTGTGTTTTATTTGCTTTATTTGTTTATGCTTTATTTTCTAACCTGTTGGGTTTATTCGATTGGTTTGTGAGGATAAAGCTTTCTACCCGAGCTTTCGAGTATACACTAAGTTAGGAGGTGGATTCTTTCTGATTTGCGAGACTTAGGACTCGTTGAGTTGGATCGAATTCCACCGCTCAGACGAGACCCCTTGGGGATGATTATGTCTTACGTGTAGTCGTAATGGCGTCTTTATTTCCAACTTGGGAGTCCGTGACTCTGAGGACCTTTTGTAGAACCTTATTCCGAAGGTTCCTAAAACATAACTCTGTGTGCATCCTTTGAAGAGAATACCGTCTTACGAGTAGTCGTTCTGATGGAAAACTTTCGAGGGTTAGTGCATGGGACTTTGTTTAAAAGCCTTTGGGATACCCTCTTATAAACCAGTAGATTGCCCACCCGAGGGGAGAGATACCTTTTTGTTGTTGTCTTGCAGGATCTGTGACTTTAATCGTTGTTGTGGATCTGTTCTCGTGTGCACTCATTGCATTGCATTTGCATAAGCATATCTGCATCATTCTGCATTTTCTTCCCTAACCAAATACCAAGAGCTTACCCATCCTTGTTCATAACCCGCAGTTGATTTCCCGACACTCCTACTGAACTCGTGAGAGCTGTGAAGAGTTTGAAGCAAAGAGGAACGTAGACGCCTTGAAGGGCCAATCAAACAAGGCAAGTTGAGGTAGCTATGCCAGAGAACAACCGCCAGGATGTTGAGTCTCCACCAGGATTTACTGTGACAACTAATCCACTGTATGATTTTCCGCCGGATGACCATCCTCCGCAAGTAAACGTTCCTACTCGACCCCAGAGGATACCAATGACTGATCCCATGGAAGAAAAGCTCTGTGCCCTTGAGAAGACAATTCAAGCTATGAGAGTGTCTGACGTGCCCGACCTCGATGCTGTTGATATGTGTCTAGTGCTAGACTTGGTGATTCCTCCGAGATTCAAGATACCCAACTTCGAGAAGTACACAGGCTTTAGTTGCCCGAGGCGTCATTTGGTGATGTACTGTCGAAAAATGACCCCCTATACTCATGACGATAAGCTGATGATCCACTGTTTTCAAGAAAGTCTGAGTGGGGCATCATTAAGTTGGTACACAAATTTAGAAAGGAGTCATATCCAATCGTGGAGGAACCTAGCCAATGCTTTTCTAAAGTTTTACCAGTTTAATCTAGACACTCCTCCCACCCGCATGCAGTTGCAAAGCCTATCTCAGAATGAAAACGAACCTTTTAAGGGATATGCACAGCGGTGGAGAGAATTCGCAGCAAGGGTGCAACCACCACTCTCGGACAAGGAGCTGATTGACATGTTCATCAACAGTTTGCAGGGCTCTTATTTTGAAAGAATGGTTGGTTGTACGCCATCAAGCTTCTCTGACCTTGTGATTGTAGGAGAGCGCCTCGAAAGTTACCTCAAAAGTGGACAAATCCAGGACGCATCAGGCAGCCAGGCCAGTGAGATTGAATCTTTCGATGATTTCCATGAGGAAGAGAAGGATGAAACCAGCGCACTCATAGCAAACATTGAGTATTCTCACGATGTACCAACAAAACTCTATAGTCCCTCGTCTACTCAACAGGCATCATTACCAGTGCCATGTTATCCTCATGGACAATCGGCCATGCCTAAAGCTTCATCCCATAAGCCACGGGTCGCTCCTCATGCAAATCAACGAGCCCATGGCCGAGGTCATCCGAATCAGCGCCGCGATCAGAATAGGCCCAACAACAACTTGGAAAGAAGGACTGCTCCTCTTCATCCGGTCCCTATGTCGCACAGTCAGCTTCTCCCACATCTGATTCAAAACTCATTGGTGGAGCCTAAGACTCTTAAGCCTGTGCCAGAACCTTACCCTCCCGGGTACAATCCCAATGTTCAGTGTGGATATCATGGTGGATCCATGGGGCACTCGACGGAAGAATGCAAAGCCTTCCAAGCCAAAGTGCAACAATTGATTGACAAGGGGTACATCTCTTTTCCAGAGGGAAGTTTGGTTGTCCATGTCAATCTCTCAGTTGTCTAAGCTCGAAGATTCCAAGGGTCATCTCCAGAGGCCAGTGGTTCAGACAAGCAGATTCCCTCAACATTGGCAGTCCTTGAGCGCTTTTACCATTTGCATCTTGTAGTTTATTTCCTGTTAATTGCTGCTTGTGTTTAAACATTGTTGTTTTGAATGGTAATATTAATGAAGTGATTATGCATTTTCCGAATCAGTCACGTCGTATTCACTCATTATTTCCACTTATCATAGACACATACATCGATTCCACTTCATCTGTTGTTTTAGCAAAGATTGGAGGGAGGATGACGAAAACGAAATACCCATAACCATATGCTTTCAGAAAGAATCTCGTCAATGATGTACAGGCATTGTTTCAATTCCCCTAAACACCGGAGATATAAGGAGTTAATCCCTAGTCAACCAACTTCGAGCCTAGAAGTAGGAGTTTCCTTCGGATATTCAAACCCTTACACTCAACCTGGGGCAGGGTAGTGTTTAGTTAACCCGATTATGCACTCGAATCAACAAAACAAAATCTAGAAGACGGTTGTTCATCAATGACCCATGACTTGGCAGTCACAATCCTCCAACAAAATCAAAAAAAGTCATAAGCCTGCTAAGTCAAACACCTCAAAGGAGACTTAGGCAAAAATCAAGGCTATCCCGATGGATTTGACAAGCAAATCAGTCCATGCAAAAGTTAGGGATCAAAACAAAATCGAAAGAGGTCTTTAGACCCTCAGCAAAAACAAAATAAGATTCAGTGGCCAAATCAAAAGGGTCGCTGACATCCATAAAAAAAAAATAAGGTGACTGTCATCTCAAGCAAACCTTGAACCATCAAGCTTATACCGTCAAGGTAAACATGTGCAGAATTAACTGAACGTAGGTACGGAGATCATCGCGAAAAAGGGGTGGGTACAAATTAACTTTGAGCCTAATATCCTTTGTTTCTATAGCCGTGAGCCAGACCACGTTACAACCCTCGAAAGACCTAATTGAGTCGAGGTTTATTCTGAAAGCATACTATCGCAAGGTTGCGTAACCTGACTCCTCACGTATTTGCTAATCATCAGCATTGGTGTTATTTTCCTTGCTATATATTTTACACCAATCAAGTTAGCACAACATTTAGACTAATGGTCCATTCGTCTCACTATCACGACACTCAATAAACGACAATTCTTTAAAAAAAACTTGCATGAACTTCGCGTTAAAATTACCATTTATGAACAAACAATTTTAATTGCAAGTCAGTAGTTGGCATAGAGGAAATTCCAACACGAAGCAATCAAGCAGGACTGGATCATTCAGCAGTCTGGATCAGTCATCTTAAGGCAAATCCCCAAACATCAGTTGATTCTGGGGCAAACCATTCCAGAAGCGGTTGATCAAGAGTGAATTATACCGATCAGGGGCAGGCCACCCAGAGTTTCTTTGACTTGAGGATAGATCCCTCCGATGTTCAATCATGATAAGTTAAGTCGCTTCAACGCTCTTTCAAGAGCAAACTACTCCAAAGAGTATATCGAAGCCAACCACCAGTAATTGTTTAAACAATGATGAATCCTTTCGTGGTACAAACTCTGGGGCAAGCCATCTCGAGGTCGTCTCATGGAAAGTTACTCAAGCAAGTTCATCATCATCAGCAACTTTTGAGTTCAAAACAAGTGTCGGGGAATCATGCTGTCATCTCAGCTAATAACCTTAACCATCTGAAGGCCTTGCTGTCATTGGATCCTTCATCCCACAGCCTAAACTTGTCACCTGTCAAAACATACCGAAACCTCCAAAGTCCAGTTCTTGTCTGGCAAGCCTGAATACCAGTCCCATCTGGTCAAACCTTGTAACCTTCAAACCAGTCCCATCTGGTTAACCCTTTGCTAAACACCAATTCCCTTCTGATACATGTCAAACCCTTAAACCAGCTCCCATCTGGCCACCCTTCCTTTAGCCTTCCGTTTAACCAGTTCTCGTCTGGCAAACACAATTTCAAAATCCAATCCTCGTTTGGCATACCACAAAGTCAGTTCCCGTCTGACACCAAACCTAGAAGTCAGTTCTCGTCTGACAACTTAACCTTTTCCCACCAGTTCCTGTCTGGTACCCTAAGTCCAGCTCCCATCTGGCAAAACCACAAAATCAGCCTTCCTTTGACAGGTTAACCTTTCGCCAACCAGTCCCGTCTGGTCTACCCTCTGAATACCAGCTCTCATCTGGTACTTCCAATCCAAAGTTCGGCCCGCATTGGCAACAACCAAAGCCCAACCTGCATTTCCAATCACCCATCTGCAATCATATGCATCATACGCATCACATTCGACATCATAATCATTTTGCATCATATGCATACCCAAATCATGTCATATCTCCCCAGCTTTTGCATCTCCGCGCATCAGCATTTGCATTTGCATTTCCATTTATGGAACATCATTATCATCAAGCATCTGCATACGCGAGTTCAGATCCAAGATCAATCTTGAAGATTCCCAAGATCATCATTTGCCCAGTCAGGGGCATCCATTGCAAGATCATGGTTTTCTCCCACGAGAGTCAGAGGATATCAAGATCATAATCAGCCCAGTCAGGGGCAATCTCCGCAAGACCGCGGGTCTCCCCGCGAAATTCAAGAATATCAAAGCAAAATTCAGCCCAGCCAGGGGCATCTTTTCAAGACCATGGGTGTATCGCATGAGGTATTTCAACCCCATGGTTAATCAAATCTTCAACGACAAATTTAGCCCAGTCAGGGGCATATCATTTAAAGTCAGCGATAAGTGGCAATCTCTTCGGAGAAGCTTATCTCCCTACATCCTTTTGGGTGTCAGGTTTGTCTGTATTTCATTTCTCAAACTTTTGTTTTCCTTTTCGGACAAATTTAGGATATTCTTTGTATCTAATTGACTTCTACCTTGAAAAATGAACGCTGCAGCAATTCATCTTACTCGGTCTAAGCCAATTAGATAGGGGCATCTGTCATACCCCAAATTTGCCCGCCAGCTTTTGTAAATATTTTTGCATTTTTTATTTCACATTTTTCACGCCGTTTAGACATGTGTCCACCCCGATTGTGCGTTTTTCAGATCTTGACTATTTTTTGTCCAGTAGAAGCGTGACACGTGGCCTAAGGGCATTTTGGTAAATTTTGTTTCTATTTTCATTTTCTCATTTTTCTTTTCAAATATTAAATTTTTGTTCATATTTTTATTTTATCTTTTATTTAATTCAAATAGTTTGTTTTATTACATTTTTTAGAATTAGAATAGTTATTTATTTATTTTCTTTAGAATAGATTTTATTTTAATAGTTTTTATATAGAATTTTAATTTAGTTAGAATTTTTATTAGAAATAGTTTTTTCTTATTTAGAATAGAAATAGATTATTTTTATAGCATAGAATTATTTTTTTTTTAGAATCATTTTAGTTAGAATTATTTAGAATTTTTAGCTTTTTTATTTATTTATTATTTTATTTGAATATTTAATTTGATTAGGGTTAATTGCTATTTATTATTTAGATTTTTATTTTCTTTTTAATTTTTTATTTAGATTATTATTATTATCTGATTTATTTTCTTTTATTTAGATTAGCTTTGTTTTAGGATATAATTCAGTTTAATTATCAGTTTCGCATTTTTTTTATATATATTAGGTTTTTTAATTATTTTTTATTATTATTAGTTTTAGAGTTATTTAATTACTTTAGTATAGTTTTTTGTTAGAGATATTTTAGGATTTTAGATTTAAGTTACTAATTTTTAGAGATATTTTAGGATTTTAGAATGAAGTTAGTAATTTTAGAGATATTTTAGGATTTTAGAATGAAGTTAGTAGTTTTGGAGATATTTTAGGATTTTCTTTTAGTTTTATTTTATTTTTGTAGTAAATTTAGTTGTTTAGATTTAAATTATAGTTTTAATTCTATAGAATAGTTTTTGTAGAATAAATTATTTAATTTAGTAGTCAGTTAAAATTTCTTTTTTTTATATTAGCTTTTTATATATATTTTATTTTAGTGGTTTTTATTTAATTTATTCTTATAAGTTGTTTAGAATTGTATATTAAATAAGTTTTTATTAATATTAGGATTTAACTTAAATAGTTTTGTTTAATAGATTTTGTTAGAATTTTATTAATTAGTTTAATTCATATTTAAGTTAGTCATCTAATCATCCATTAAGTCCTACAGCATGCCACGTGGCAGCCCTATATAGGGTGTGCCACTATTCACCATCTCCCAACATCAGACACAACCCTAGAAATCCCAAGCCGCCGCTACAGTGTCATCCTCCTCCCTCCGAAAATCATCAATCTTCAGACAACCTTTCAAACTCCGAATCTCACCCATTCCATCTTCTTCTCACTTCCGCCATCTCCGCCTAAAACCCAGAAATCACTTCAAAACTTAACCCATCGACTTCAAACCTCAACAGAATCAAACAGACCCATAAACCAACCATCTTCACCTCATAAAACCTAAACCCATCTACACTTTCAGTCACCAGTCCAAATAAGCATAAGAGAGAAGAAGGAGTAAGAAAATGCACAAATCAGAATCGAACGAGAATCTTAGAGACGGAGAAGAACGGAAAAATGAATCTTAAACCCGGAACAGAAACGGAAAGAGGCGAAGGTCGGAATGGGTTGCTTGCTTCCATTTTCGTTACGTTTTTCTTTTTCTTTTTTCGTTTAAGCTTTTGCGTTTGTATCTCATGAGTAGGTGGCAGTAACTGTCGTTTTTTTTTCTTTCAATTTTCATTACTATTAAGAAGTTTTTTCTATGGATATTGGGCCTTGTATCCTGCGGTGGATTTCGGATCCACACATCCTGTTCATATATAAACCACCCCTGTTGTTCCTTTTTTTTTTCCTTTATTTTCTTAAACTTTTTTATGTAAATATTATTATTATTATTATTATATAGTACTATTAGTATATCTTTTTTTTATATATTATCTAAATATTATATAGATTGTTATTGTAAATATAGGTTATTTATATTTTATATATTCTTTTAGAATTTTTTGTATATATACATTATATTTAAAAAATTTCTTATATATATTTTTTTTCTTTTAAAGTTTTGTAAATTATTTTATATACTAATTTCTTTTTATATTTCTTTAGAACATACTATGCTTCTTTTAGAAGTTTTATATTATATTTTTTGGTATTCATAATTATTTTATTTTAAGAGTTAAATTTTATTTCTCTTTTTTCATTGGACTCCTTATCTCATTTCATTTTGTTTTGGTCGATGAAGAGATTTCCATCGTTTAGCCGTCAAATTATTGACGTGAAACAAAGGATCCGAGACCACCTCTTTTTTTTTCCTTATTTCTTATTCCGATTTTATTTTATTTTTGACTTGTGGATCGATGAAGTCTTTTTATCCGCAAGCGTCAGATTTTCGAAGTCGATAACCTTCCTGATTTCAAATCTATGGGGGATGACCATTTGGGTCATCTTCCTTACTTTGGGATCGCGATAGGCTACCTTCGATTAATCGACATTTTGTTTGTGGTTAAGACGAGATCTCATTCTTTTGTGCCCCGATTCGATACACTAACCAATATACAACTGCTTTAATTTCTGTTAAATATTAATTTCTTTGTTTTTCAGTCATTATATTCTTGTACATATTATATATTCTATATATTATCATTATCCTGTAAATATTCAATTGACTTGTACATTCTCTTAAAACACCTAATCAATATCGAAATCTTAAAATCCTAATTGGTGGACTGTTGATTATATATCTTGTATATTATCCATATCCTGTGTATATTTTCCATCTCTTTGGCAGGTTCTCGAATCATCATCAATAAGGAATCAACTTTCCTTTGTATTGGATTAAAAAGAGAGGGTTAAGTGTAGACTTCTCCCTCTCCGAGTGTCGAGATGCTCACTGTAGTGTGGGTGGTTTCAATACTCGTCTTTCAATACGAAGACGACATTCTCTCTCCTCCTAAAAACCTCGGTCCCACACCGAGTGACTTTTCAAACCTTCCCTCCTAAAACCTCGGTCCCGTACCGAGCGCATTTTCAAACCCCTTCAATAAGGAATCATTTCTCATTGTATTGAATTAAAGAGAGAGGATTGGGTGTAGACCTCTTCCTCTCTGAATGTTGGGATGCCCACTGTAGTGAGGGTGGTCTCGATATTCTTCTTTCAATACGAAGACACGCCTCCATCCACCACCTCTCCCTCTTTAACTTCATTCCGTAACCTTTCTCACCTAAAACCTCGGTCCCGTACCGAGTGCATTTTCAAATCTTTTCATAACAAAAACTTGAATGGTCGTGGAGTGGTTAGGCGTAGGCTTTCTCCTATCCCGAGTGCTGACGTTTACCGTAGGGTTCTCTGTCGCAAAGCACTTACCATTCATAACCAAAACATCTCTAATAAGAGAACGGAGTTCTCTTTGCATTGAATTAAAGAGAGAGGATTGGGTGTAGACCTCTTCTTCTCCGAGTGTTGGGATGCTCACTGTAGTGGGGGTGGTTTCGACACTCGTCTTTCAATACGAAGACGACATTCTCTCTCCTCCTAAAAACCTCGGTCCCGCACCGAGTGACTTTTCAAACCTTCCCTCCTAAAACCTCGATCTCGTACCGAGCGCATTTTCAAACACTTTCAATAATGAACTAATTTCTCTTTGTATTGAATTAAAAAGAGAGGATTAGGTGTAGACCTCTTCCTCTCCGAATGTTGAGATGCCCACTGTAGTGAGGGTGGTCTCGATATTCGTCTTTCAATACAAAGACACGACTCCTTCCACCTATCTCTTTCCACAACTTCCTTCTGCAACCTTTCTCACCTAAAACCTTGGTCCCGCATCGAGTGCTTTTTCAAACTTCTTTTCACAACAAAACTTGAATGGTCGTGGAGTGGTTAGGCGTAGGCCTTCTCCTATCCCGAGTGCTGACGTTTACCGTAGGGTTCTCTGTCGCAAAGCACTTACCATTCAAAACCAAAAACATCTTTAATAAGAGAACGAAGTTCTCTTTGCATTGAATTAAAGAGAGAGGATTGGGTGTAGACCTCTTCTTCTCCGAGCGTAGGGATGCCCACTGTAGTGAGGGTGGTTTCGACGCTCGTCTTTCAATACGAAGACGCCTCGTTCGCCACACCCTTTTATAACAAAAACTTTGAGATAAAGAATTGGGTACTACCCGTAGGGGTTACTATCCGAGGACCTATCTCGCCCCTAAAAAATAATTCAACCAATCAAACGTGACACCTTGCCTCGCATGGGGAAAACCAGTCTCCCAAAGGATATGCTACGTCCGTTCTACCGCAAACAGGTACGCATAAGTCTCCAAACGAGCGAGCCGCAAAACACCTAAACTGCTAGAATGCGCACGATAACATCATCCCCAAACACACCGGTTATCCGCACCGTAGGAACGAACTACGTTGCTCTGATTTCTCTTGCATGTTGAGAATACGTAGGCATAGGATTGCGATATCCTAGCGAGCACCCTTTTCTTTTTCCACCCTTTCCCAGAAAGGCATGCTACGTCCGTTCTACCGCAAACAGGTAACGCCTAAGTCTCCAACGAGCGAGCAGCAATACACCTAACTGCTAGAATGCGCACGATAGCAGCGTCTACCAAGACTTCCCCGCACACCGTAGGCCGAACTACGGCTGCTCTGATTCTTTACTTCGTTCAAGTAAAGATACGTAGGCACAAGGGCCACAATCCTTGCCGAGCACATTCTCCCCATATCTGTAGTTCCCCGAACTACGTCGACTCTGACTTTCTCACATCTATTGAGAATACGTAGGCATAGGATTGCGATATCCTAGCGAGCACCCTTTTCTTTTTCCACCCTTTCCCAGAAAGGCATGCTACGTCCGTTCTACCGCAAACAGGTAACGCCTAAGTCTCCAACGAGCGAGCAGCAATACACCTAACTGCTAGAATGCGCACGATAGCAGCGTCTACCAAGACTTCCCCGCACACCGTAGGCCGAACTACGGCTGCTCTGATTCTTTACTTCGTTCAAGTAAAGATACGTAGGCACAAGGGCCACAATCCTTGCCGAGCACATTCTCCCCATATCTGTAGTTCCCCGAACTACGTCGACTCTGACTTTCTCACATCTATTGAGAATACGTAGGCATAGGACTGCGAAGTCCTACCGAGTCTGTTCTTTCTCTTTTCTTCCCCGTTCTCTCTTTCCTCCTAACTTTCTTGTTTCTAACCCTTCTTTTACCCTTTGGAACACTCTTTTATAGCATAATATTTAAGCAAATAAATTCACACATCGACAAACAAAAGGTTCCCATCGAGTACGATGGATGCGAGGGGTGCTAATACCTTCCCCTCGCATAACCGGCTTCCGAACCCGTTCTTGGTTGCGAGACCATCTTATCCATTTATTTCTTAAGGTTTTCTCGATATTTTCCTTTCCCCTCATGGGATAAATAAAGTTCGGTGGCGACTCTTCTGTCTATCCTTTTCGCCTCCCCGTCGTTGCGCGATGCATTTTTCGAGTAGCGACAGGAGAATCAAGCCAAATCAAGGTGTGCAAAGGCTTTGGGAGTGAATTTGGAGTGTGTCTGCATCATCTGGGGAGTTGAAGTGATCAAAAACCATCTCTGTTATCTCTCTGAAACCAGGTTTGTACATTTCACTCTTATGCATGATTTAGGAGGAGATGCTTAGAAATTCATATGTGGTTAGGATCCTTGCAACATGTAGTTGGATTTAGGATCAGAAATTGGTGAATTAGAGACACAATAGGTGTGTGATCATTTTCTGTTGAGGTTGATATCTCAAGGTTCTTGAAGGAATAATCACGATGGGATAGTGGAAATTGATCAGTGAAGAGTGAGGATTAACTTGAGACCTTTAATTTGAAGAATGGTGAAAATCAAGATTTGGATGAATTCTGAAAATGTTATCGTGTTTTGAGTTAGAGAGGGAATTAGATAATTCTAAGGTTGGATTCGTGATCAGCATCAAATTTGGAGTGAAATGATGATTTGTTTTGTGAGTTTTGATGACATGAGAAAAGTGCTTCACCGGAGAAGACGGTGGCGCCACTATTCAGGCCACCGTCTGTGTTTTCCCCCCAAGCTGAGTTCAAATGGGGACGATGAACATGAGCCATTGGATGATGGTTTGACCTTGGACTCAGGCGAGCATTGGAGGGCCACGATTGCATCTCAGCTCTGAAGAGAATTTACAAATGAAACGCACCGTTTCATTAATTGAATGGTTTTGGGCTTAACACTCAGAGTGATATCCACACCCCCCTTTGGCCCAATTCTTTGAAATAAACTGATTATATTTTCTATTTGCCACGCATTGTTTATTAATTTCTTTTTATTTTCTTTATTTTCATCATTTCATATGACTTAGAAATTAATTCATGAAAAATAGGAAATTAACTCAATTAATTCCAAACTTTTTTTCCTTGATTCATGATTGAATCTAGAATTTTATAGATTAAAAATATTAGGAATTCATGCATTTGTGATTTTATTTGCATTTTTTGAATATTAATTGATATTAAAATGGCCATGGTTGATACCTTGTTTTGCTGAATTTTGTTTGAGTACTTGGTGATGATTCTTGCCTTGATTTTTTGTGTGTAGCTAGCATACATATGCATGTTCCCCTTAGATTTTTCTCACATTTTTGTGATGAAATTAGGTTGTAGTTTTAAGTTGAAACTTTAGGTGCTCTAGTTTTAGGGTTTATGCTTAGTACCTTGTGATTTAGGTTTTATTTCTAGGACTTGGTGGATGATTCAACCTCTGGATTTTGTATGGTAGATTCATGATTGAATTAGGGTCCCATAGTGATTTTTGTAGGAGTTTACAATTGGTTTTAGTATTTTAGTTAGGACTAACTTTAGTACTAGGCTTTAGGTGATCCTAACTTGCTAATTCAACTACATTGACTTCTTTAGTTCCCTTAGATTAGGGTTTTGCTTTGTTTGCTCTTGGATGATGTTGAAGACAAGCTTGGGGCTACTATGGAGTGCTTGAAGAAGCTTGGATGTGAGATTTCCATTCCTTTTGGTTTGAGTTTTGTTTAGGTGTTAAAATTAGGGTTTGTAAGTAGAGCTTCTAGATAGATTCTCTTCTTTCATAAACATGGAAGGTGTTGATCACTCCCATTCCTCCCTATGATGTAAGGTCCCCTTGTGAAGGCCTCATCCCTCCTTTGGTAGGATGTGTGGCTCTTCACAAGTTGGTAGAACCTTTGAGGGTTGCTTTCCCTGATGATGGAGTGCTTAGTGGTGACCTTTGGTCTTCACTTTGCTTTCCACTATCCAAACCTTGTTCTTGTTAGATGAATCTTTCTCCCTTGCTAGAGGATGGAGTTCCTTGCTAGAAGATTGAAGATGCTAGAAGTTGCTACTTCCCCTTTGTTTGAAGACTGCCATGGGAGTTGAAGCTTGAAGACCAAAAAGAACAAGTTGACACTTGTGAAGAATATCCAGTTGAGATTGAAGGAAGAGCTGAAGCTTGAAGTTGGAAAACAAGTTGATACTTGTGTTTGATGTGTTAAAATCTTGAAGAAGCAAGTTGATATTTGCTGTTGAAGAAAATAGCCTTGAGGAGTAGTTGCAGACTAAAGACTGAGTTGTTGTCAGAGGATTGCTTTGCTGTGAAGCTGTGGAAGTTGTTGACCTACTTTCTTTCCTGTCTGTTTGCTTGCTGTGCAACTGTATTTATGTGACTTGTTTGACTTGCTTGATGCATTAGAATAAGTTCATGTTTATATTTATTTAAGCTAGGAGCATGATTGCACTAGAGGTTGAGTTTCTCCCTCTGCTTGTATTTTTACTGTATGGCTTTGCTTGCTGGTATTTGGTAGAGCCCAGCTCCCTTGCCTATGTGGTCTGTTATATTTTGCTTGATAGCATGTTATTTCCCCTGTATGATTGCAGTTATTATATTTTTCTTGATAGCATGTTATTTCCTCTGTATTATTACAATTATCCATATCTGGCTTGAGGTCGAGACGAGCTTGTGGAGGCTGCTGCCCCACACACATTTCCTCCCTCACTTGCATTGCATGCATGTTACAGTCGTTTACTGTTTACTGTTTAAGCTGATGCTTTATCTGTTTCTGTTTATCATTGACATGATCCCCTAGGAATCTCCCTTCCTTTGATAAGGAAGTGATGATTAGAACTTCAGGTTGAAACCTATGCATGATAACTTCTAGGAGTTCCCTGTTTCAAACCTCAACCATAGGATGAATCCTTGGCATGACAACATTAGGACTTGATAGTCTCCCCTTAGTTGAACCTGTTCGTTCTCTCTTCTCATCTCAAAACAAATTAAAATACAGTAATAAAGGTTAACTGACGTCGTACGTTACGAGCCTTAAGCTATCTGAGAAAGGATTGTTGGAGAGTTTCTTTTCAACAGTCTGGATGTTTAGCATGGCACCCTTTGGGTGACATGCGACGCATTCACTCTCAGGTCATAGTCTCTTGTGCGATATTGGTTGCAAACATCCATAAAAAACAGTTCTTTCGTAAAAGACAGAAAACAAACTTCAAACTTTTTGCCCCGTGGGCCCATAATTCAAAGGAAGCTTTTCTGAAGAAAAGAGTGTCGTTAACTCCCAGTTCTACCGTAAACGGTAACGCCTATGTCTCCAAGGGTCGAGCTGCGTACATCCAACTGCTGGAACTGTTTGTTAACCCTACTCGATAAAACAGATGAATCTGAATTCCCGTAACCCGTAGTTAGCCGAACTACGTAAGCTCTGATCTCTCATACCTGGTGAGAGTACGTAGGCACAATACTGACGTATTGGCGAGCCACCTTCCCCGCAACCCATAGTTAGCCGAACTACGTTGACTCTGATTTCTCATTCTCTGATGAGAATACGTAGGCATAAAGTGAAACGCTTTGCCGAGTCATTTTCTTTTCTTTTTATACCGGCCTTGATAGGTAGATAGTAAATAAACCCGTCAGATAAACACAAAAAGCGTGGATCCCATCGAGTACGATGGACGTGAGGGGTGCTAATACCTTCCCCTTGCGTAACCGACTCCCGAATCCAGACAATGGTTGCGTTGACCTTGTCTTATACCTTTTCGTCAGGTTTTTCCGATCGTTTCCTTTCCCGTTCTAAGGGATAAATAACGAAAGGTGGCAACTCTTCTGTTTTTCCGGCACCTTATTTTCGCGGTAGCGACAGGTTCAAAAGTTTTTTTTAGGCCCTAGTAGGGTTAACAAATAGTTCTAGCAGTTGGCGTATGCAGCTCGACCATTGGAGACTTAGGCGTTACCGTTTGCGATAGAACTAAGAGTTAACGAAACTCTTTTTGTGAAAAGATTTTTGATTAAGAACCCCAAAGGGTGAAAAAGGTTTGAAGTGTTTTTGTGTTTTTTAGAGAAGAAGTGTTTTGAATTAGAGTGTTTATAATGTATGTTGTACTAAAGTCTAAAACCTAGGACCGAATGCGTCGCATATCGTCCTAAGGACGTATACTAAACACTCTAGGAAATTGAGAGGTGGCCCCTCAATCACCATTTCCCAAGTATAAGGATCATGGCACAACATTCATCATCCTTATTAAGTATGTTAATATTGTTTGAAGATGAGAAGAGAAGAAGGCACACTAATGGGAGACTAATCAATCCTAGAAGTTATCATGTAAAGTGGACCTAAGGTTGAGTTTGAAAAGGGGAACTACCTAATGTTATCATTCATGTGTAGAACCTTAATGTCTATCATAACCTCAAGAGGTTAGAGAACTTATGGGGAGCATGGCAAAGAAAAACAAAAGAAGAAGAAGAAGAAGAAGAAGAAGAGGAATGCATATGCAAATAAAGATGCAGACATAGAATGCACAAGTAGAATGATAGTGGGAGGAAAATAGTGTGGGGCAGTAGCCACCACAAGCTCATCTCAACCAAACATGCATATGGAAATGCAAGAAAAGAAAAGAAGAAAGATGCATCAAAAGTAAACAAACAAATGACAAAAACATAAAGAAAAAGTCCTCACAGATTCGTTACTTTAGGTAAGCTTCAAGTTCCTCCTAAGGAGGGACCAAGCTACCTTAAATGACACTCCAAGGTCATTGGACAGAAGGGAGGTGAAGAGAAGAGAGCTCAAAAGCAATATCAAAACAAATCAAGAAGAAATGCAAGCAAGAGCACAAAGGAAGCAAGCACACACCACTTAGGAGTTCAAGTTGAAAACTCAAAAAGAAATGTACCAATCAATAAGCAATGAACATAATTTTGACCTAAAAATGAACATACAGCAAGCTCAACATGTCTAAAATGTGAAACAATAAGAGTTGAGAGCTTATTAGATCTACAAAGGTCACTTCCAATTCAAACTAGGTCATGTACTTGTGTGAGTTGTCCTATGAAATGACCTAACTTGCAAATCACCTCAAAAATAGGAAAAAGGCTCAAAATATACCAAATAAAATACACAAGGAAGCTAAATATGTTGGCAAACAAAGGCCAAAATATCAAGACAAATATCCCCTCAAAGCACCATCAAAAGAAAAGATTCATTTAGATGTACCACTTTGAAATGGGAGAAACAAAGGCAAAAAGAAAAGCCACAAAAGTCAATCCAAAAGTCAACAACCAGGGGCAAAATGGTCCTCAAAAATTGATCAACTCATCATTGAGATGAGGATCATTTTTCAATCATTGGATCAAAAAGGAGGAAGAGAAATAAATGCAAGAGTAAACAAAGTTACAATTTAAACCATTTAAAACCACTCCAATATTTAATTCTTTTTTAAATTGAAAATAAAATCAAAAATAAAAATAAAAATATCTAAAAAATATTAGACATCTCAAAGTCTATAAAAAATATTTTTGGTGAATTTTTAAAGTGTTAGAGCTATTTTATTTGATTTAAATTGAAAACAGAAAAATAAAACAAAAATCAAAAAGAAAATAATAAACATTGGTGTGGATAGCAACAAAATCAAGTGTAAAATGAGACTGGGCCCATCAGGGGGTGCGTACAGCAGGCGCGTACAAGGCCCAAACAGAAAATCAACAACTAAAATAAAAATCTGGCAATCTAGTGTGCGAGAGTCAACTATGGTGCATCATGGAAATCAATAGGAGGCGCATGATTAAATGGTAATCCCATCACGTGGCTGACAACTTGTCAACACATTAATGAGGCATTCAAAAGAGATTCCACGCATCAGGTCAAAGTTGGACTACCATGTTTCTTAATCAGAGGCGTTGAACACAAAAGTAAGTAAATCGTGCGCTTCACAAGATGACACCACATCATCTTCTTTGTTGGAAATGGGAGGGAAACTAGAGGTGGCCAGAGACCAGTTCCGGTCATCTTCCTCATTGCTCCGGCCACCGTGAACTAACAACAACACACAGCTAGACCAAAACTCAACCAAATTAGACAAATTTTATATGAAAATTCATCTAGAGATCACGAGGATCTCAAATCCACCATCAAAATTCATTAATCATGCAACATAAGAGCAACCCGAAGCAATTAAGTTTGTGCATCAAAACCACAAGTTCACCAAAACTCATCCAATTTGGTTTAAACATCATCTAGAGGTTATGTAGGTTACAGATCCACCAACAATCAAGCAAAAACACGTAAAAACAAGCCAATCCAAGTCCAAACAGTTTGGAGCTCATAAACTCAATCATCACAAATGCCAGTTCGTTTTAGTTATTAATGATCTACATGTTTCATAGGTCTCAAATATGAAAAAATGGCAATGAATCATGGCATATTGAGAGTGTAAGGTTGATTTGTAAATACCTAGTGGAGAACTGCCACTGAGCCTTCAATTGGTGCTTAAGCTTGCAGAAAAATGTCCAGAATCACTCAACAAACTTCAATAGAGCTTTTGCAATTCACAATTTGACTTGAAATCACTTGTATCTCCAAATTCGAATTTCAGATTTTCTCCACTTTTTCAAAGTTGTTCTTGAGCAATTTGCCTCCAATTTCCAGTTCTGATGATTTGTTCATGATCAAAATCTTATATGTGATGGATCTTGATAGGAATAAAGCCCAATGGCAGCTTGTAGAGCCCAATTGAAAATCCATGGAACTTGATTTTGGAGCTCTCTCATATGCACGAAAATGCTTCAAATTTGGCTCCAATTTGCTTCAAAATGCTTGCTGGTAACACATGGAGTGTGAATGGCTGAGATTTGACCCTTGTTTAATCTCAATGGTTGATGTTTGTTGTGTAACTTCATGATGAAGTAAACTTGGAAATGGCTCACCAAAACACATCAAACTCAAATTATAAAATTGCCAATGTGTTTAAAATATGATATGCACTCAAATATGTACTTATTTGCACAAAAAGGATCAAAAATGAATCAATTCCAATTTTTCCCTTTTAAGCTTTCTTCCATGAAAATTCACCTATCAATTCTTCATTCCAAGCCTAATATATGACTTCTCAATGCTTGGTTAAACAAATAACACCATTTGGAGCAATTTTTATGTTGGAAAAAACTTCATTTGAAGTGTGCAAGTTGGTGAAATGGACCTATAATTTTATGACCTATAATCTCACTTTCCTAAAATGCCCCTGACTTGCAAAACTCATAACTTGAGTTCTACAAATCAGATGAAAGACTTCTAGTACTTTTTGGAAATATAAGACCAAGACCTACAAATTTCATGTTGGCCAAAAGTTGAGGAGAAACATCCTTCTAGGTCAAAAATGGCTTGGAAGTTGGTTGACTTTTGTTGACCAAAATCACATTCATCTGATGACATGTAACTTGTCTGGATCATAACTTGAGTTCTATAAATGCAATCAAGGACTTCTAGTACTCAAACGAAAGCTACGAACATGCTCTACAAGTTCCATGTTGGCAAAAAGTTGATATGAAACTTGTATCTTGAGATAGGTGATCTTGAAGTTAGGCACTAAATAGGGGATTTTACCCTGAGAACCCTAATTTAGTAACTTCTCACACACTTGATCCTTGACGAATTGATCTTGAAATGATATCTTATGTATCTTAACACAATATCTCATGACCATGGAGACTTTGAATTGAGTTTTAATCTCCTTCAATTTCATAGTTGACTCAGGGTTGACCAGATGAAAACCCTAGATGCAACATCTTTGACTGTGGCTTGTTCCACCTCATACAACAACTTGAATAAGCTCCATATGGCTCTCAAATCACTCAATGAGATCTCTCAACACCTTATATCCATACTTATGAATTCACAATCCTCTGATGATCTTCAATTGGCCTCCAAGCTAGGAGTTGGCCCATATACATCCATCCTTTCTTTCACAAGACCAATGCCCACTTCCTGATGACTTGATGACCATCCAAACTTGAGTAACACCCCTTGCTTAGGCTCAACCCTCTGAATAGACTCCTCTTGTTATGCACAACCTCTTGATCCCATGTTCAATGAAAAATGCTATGCAATGCAAATGCTAGAAAGAAATGAAATGAAACATAAACCAAGTTAAGAAAAGGTTGGGCAAATTTTGGGGTGCAACACGTACCCCGAGCAAGGACGACGGGGGAACTGCCTCAACAAATTGGTGTTGTTCTCTCTTTTTTCTATTTTCATTTCTGAATTTTTCGTTTGTGTGTAATCAAATTGGTTGACTAAAGTTCTAGTTTATTGTAGTGATGAAACATATTTAGAAAATTCATTTCAACATGTTTGGTTGTAATTGGAAAAGCTTAGCACTACATTTACTTGGTGAATTTTATGTGGAGTGCCTCGCACACCAAGTGTTCGACAAATTGCTTGAACACAAATGTTTTGGGTTGTTTTTCAACTTGAGTTTATTTTTCACAAAGCATTGGAAATTGAACAACTTTGAGTGAATAAAATCTTATTGATTTGTGTTCAAACATCTGATTCAATTTCTCATCTTAATCGATATTCCATATAGGCGTCGCGTATATCCGATCTTTTTGGTAACAGTTCATTTAGACAATCGTAGTTCCTTGGCCGCTTCTGCTTAAAAGTTTTAAAAAACAATTTATCATAAGTACCGACTCTGTATAAGAATTAGTGATATATTCAACCCCCCTTCTAGATCATTATCATCGTCTAACAACTTGAATAATGAAATTTGGGTTATGAGATGAAATGGATAATTAGAAAAAATTGTTTGATTTGAAAATGGTGAATTCCTTTTATGCTTGATCTTTGTAACCATGAAAAATTCTTAACAACGACCAAAACTCTTGACAAACAATGCGCCTAAAACCTTGAACAATAAGAAACCCAAAGCACGATCTTGACTTTAATGAGCTATGGACACAAAACCTATCCAAGGTATATTTGAAGTATTGATCTAAGGATGGCCCTAGAATGAGAAAGATTTCTAAAAGTGGGACCCAAATCAAAAAAAAATCCCTAGAACCACTTTGAATCAGAAATAATTGGTCATGTCTCGAAGTACTTAACTGAGAGAATAAGTACTATCTCCACTTGAATTTAATGCACCTGCACAAGCTTGCTAGTCATAATGAGTATGCACGCAAGATTCTAAGACCTAAACTTTTAGAGGATCATGGCCAAGAGCCAGATGATCCTCCAGAGAGAAAGTTGAGGAAGGTAGGACAAATTTGAGGTATGACAGATGCTCCTATCTTATTGCCTTGAACCCGAGAGGATGAGCTACTGCATAGAGTTCGTTCTTATGGTATAAGTAAATTAAATACAAGAAAACCCTAAAATTTGTCTACCAAGAAGAAACATGCAAAGTACTGGTCAAAAGTAAAATGAAACAGCATGATGCGAGATGAATAAAACAACATGAGATTCTTTGGATTTCCAAAGTAGCATCTCAGAGACAAAAGAAACCTCTAAGTCACACGAACCAGTACCTTATGACCTACGACTCTTCAGGTACCTTTGGAGTAGTTTAAAAAGATAATGATTTTCTTCATATTGTACGAAGTAATACCTTATTGGTTAAGGCTCTCCAGGGATATTTGAAGCCAAATTTTGCAAGAGAGGAAAATGAGATTCTCTAAACAAAAGAAGCAGGATCCTATTGATCGAGATATTCCAACTAGAGGGAACAATATCTCAATATAAGACTATCCAAGGATACTAGAGCAGTATCTCAAACAAGAGCATGAGATTTCCTAGACCATATAAAGTCGTACCTTATTAATTAAGGCTCTCCAAGGATGCTAGAGCAGTATCTCGACAAAAGGAATGAGACTCTCTGGGTCGTGCGAAGTAGTCCCTTATTGATTAAGGCTCTCTGAGGAAACCAAAGCAGTGTCTAAACAAATGAGATTCTCTAAATTACACAAATAAATACCTTATTGATTAAGGATCTTTGGGAATAATAGAGAAGTATCTCGACAGATGTATGAGACTTTCTGATCTAGTTAAGCAGTACCTTATGAATTAAGGCTCTTCAAGTATACGAAAATAATATCTCAATCAAAACATGAGATTCTTTGGGTCATGTGAAGCAGTACCTTATGGGTTAAGGATCTCCAAGGATGCCAAAGCAGTATCTCAAAGATAAATGAGATTCTTAGAATCACACAAAGCAATACCTTATGGAATAAGGCTCTTTGGGAATAATAGAGCAGTACCTCAAATGCTAAACGTGAGACTTTCTAATTTATATGAAGTAATGCATTGTGGACCAAGGCTCTTCAAGAATACTAGAATAGTATCTCAACAAATAAGGGATGAGACTTTCTAGACCATGCAAAGAATTACCTTGTGAATTAAGGCTCTCCGAGGATGTTAGGATAGTATCTCAGCAAAGATATGAGATTCCCTGAATCGCAAAAAGCAGTATCTTAAGGATTAAGGATCTTTGGGGATCACTAGGGCAGCATCTCAGACATTAAATATATCGGTGGAAACATTTTTAAGCAAGACTCCTTTTGAAGGAAAAGGGCCAACAAAGCTCTATAAGGGATAGTTCACAAGAAACTTTTCCAGGATAACCTCTGCTTGGGGAGCAACAAAAGCAATAATGTTAGGGGATTATCGTTATCAACTATAAGGTTGGAGAATGAATTGTTGAGGTATATAAATCCCATAAGCATAAGTGGGATACCATCTCTTTTTAGAAGAATACAACCGAATTTAAAGGAGGATTGGTCGGGATGCTTGTTGATTGATCTTGGATCCTGTTATTATATGATGTTCCAGTTGGGTGGACATGTCATGCATTGTGTGATGCATGGAGTTACATATGAGGATGCAAATGTTGGGGATTCTTATGTGTGTATGAATGCACAATATTGGTTAGTAAAGCTTCTTGACAAAGAGGCCATACACAGATATGCTAATGATTGATATGATTGTGTTTGATGCCATTCCTGCTTGGCAAAAATGTTATGCATGATGCATGTCATACATGTAACCATGTAAATGATCGGGTACAATGGGATAGGTCTCCTCTTTGAAGGTGAAAGCCTTTTAAATCCCACTAGGGGTTGTATTTAGGATTTTCCAAGTGAAATCAAACTTTAGGTTTTATGAAAATGCCAACGAAGGATGGACTTTTAGTAGTTGCCAATGAGGACTGGATTTTAAAGGGAAATTTTGAAGGTGCCAACAAGGGTGGACTTTTAGTAGTTGCCAACAAAAGATTCTACTTTGGAGGGTAAACTTCCAGACGAGAACTATATTTGAATGGTGGATTACCATATGAGATTTGGTGAAATTTTTTGTTTGTCAGACAAGAACTGACTTTTGGATAGTCTACTAGACGAGATATGGTGAGGAAAGGTATTTGCCAAATGGGAACTGGACTTTGCAAATATTTTCCAAACGAGAACTGGACTTTGAAAATATTTTCTAGACGGGAACTAGACTTCGAAAATATTTTCCAGACGGGAACTAGACATTCAAAAGGTTTTCCAGATGGGAACTGAACTTTGAATTTCCAAGTTGTGTTGGACTTTGGTGTCAAATCTTGTGTCACAAGGCTTTGAAATGTCAAATTTATGTTGTGGGGTTAGACTCAATGAATGACATGATATGCATGGCTTTATGCATGAGCAAAGCGTCATGACTAATGCATGTGAATGATTTATGTAATGATATGAATGTTTACAAAGGTGCCCTATAGAGGGTAATGGATGGAAAGGTCTCTCTTGTAGCAAGGCTTCTTGTCAAAAGGCAAAAGATTATTGGATAAGGGTGATAGCATGATTCCTCGACACTCGTCTTAAACTCAAAGGTTGTTGACAGACGATAAAGTTTTCTTAAGCGGTTTGAAGACATGGAGAGGACTTGCCCCTTTAAGGCTCATTTTGCCCAAGTATGGGTTCTTTGAAGAAGTTTTCCTTGTAAGGAGGTTGGAAGAAGTTGTACCATGAGATGGTCTCGAGATGGTTTTCCCTAGAATTCCAAGTAGTGAAAGGACTTTTCCTCGAAAGGAAATTTGGAAGCAGTTGTACCATGAGATGACCTCGCGATGGATTGCCCCAAATGAGCATTAAAGCGACTTAACTTGTGTTGTTTGAACACTAGAGGAATTTACTCTTACTTAAAGAAATAAACTATGGGTAGTTGTCCCTTGTTGGTAGAGTCTTGAGACGATGCTCTTCTGATCAAACTCAAATTCTAAAATTGCCAATGTGTTTAAAACATGATTTGCACTCAAAATATGTACATATTTGCACAAAAAGGATCAAAAATGAATTAACTCTAATTTTGCCCTTTTAAGCTTTCTTCCATGAAAATTCACCCATCAATTCTTCATTCAAGCCTAATATATGACTTCTCAATGCTTGGTTAAACAAATAAAACCATTTGGAGCAAGTTTGATGTTGGAAAAATCTTCATTTGAAGTGTGCAAGTTGGTGAAATGGACCTATAATTTTATGACCTATAATCTCACTTTCCCAAAATGCCCCTGACTTGCAAGCCTCATAACTTGAGTTCTACAAATCATATGAAAGACTTCTAGTACTTTTTGGAATTCTAAGACCAAGACCTACAACTTTCAGGTTGGCAAAAAGTTGAGAAGAAACATCATTCTAGGTTAAAAATGGCTTGGAAGTTGGTTGACTTTTGTTGACCAAAATCACATTCATCTGATGACCTGTAACTTGTCTGGATCATAAATTGAGTTCTATAAATCCAATCAAGGACTTATAGTACTCAAAATAAAGCTAAGAACATGCTCTAAAAGCTCCATGTTGGCCAAAAGTTGAGATGAAACTTGTATCTTGAGATAGGTGGTCTTGAAGTTAGGCACTAAATAGGGGATTTTACCCTGAGAACCCTAATTTAGTAACTTCTCACACACTTGATCCTTGATGAATTGATCTTGAAATGATATCTTTTGTATCTTAACACAACATCCCATGACCATGGAGACTTTGAATTGAGTTTTAATCTCCTTCAATTTCACAGTTGACTCAGGGTTGACCAGATGTAAACCTTATATGCAACATCTTTGACTGTGGCTTGTTCCACCTCACACAACAACTTGAATAAGCTCCATATGGCTCTCAAAGAACTTAATGAGATCTCTCAACACCTTATATCCATACTTATGAATTCACAATCCTCTGATGATCTTCAATTGGCCTCCAAGCTAGGAGCTGACCCATATACATCCATCCTTTCTTTCACAAGACCAATGCCCACTTCCTGATGACTTGATGACCATCCAAACTTGAGTAACACCCCTTTCTTAGGCTGAACCCTCTGAGTAGACTCCTCTTTTTATGCACAACCTCTTGATCCCCTGTTCCATGAAAAATGCTATGCAATGAAAATGCTAGAAAGAAATGAAATGAAACAGAAACCAAGTTAAAAAAAGGTTGGGCAAATTTTTGGGTGCAACAGCTGTCCCTATTCAAACGACTTGGACCTGAACGAGTGAAAAGCGAATGACTTTCATGAAATCAAGGTAAAAGACGGTTGAATACCAAAGAGCCCGGAAATTTGCCTACCACAGAAATACAACTGCAGACCCCGACCGGAGGTGAAATCTCTGGAAAGCTGAATCCGAGAAAACAATAATGACACACAGTCTGATGAGCACATGACCTCGCCGTCAATTATCCGCATTAAATTCCCCTGACATCACCGTTAGAAACTTGACCTCGCCGCCAGTCATAGACATTAAGTCTATAATAACAGTTGACATCACCGTCAAACTTCTACTTCAAGTCGGTAGAATAGCTAACATTGCCGTTAGACCTCTGTTAGATAAAACAGGTATAGAATCCCTAGATACGTTTCTCTGACATCGCCGCCAGTCAATCGAAGAAATCCAACCGGTAACTCACACCTGACCTCGTCGTCATTTAAAATAAAACGTCTGACATCGTTGTCGGACCATCGCAAAGTTGACTAAATCATTGACATCGTCGTCCATAACCAAAACATCTGACATTGCCGCCAGAAACCCACATATCTGACATTGCCGCCAGAAACATACATCACCTGACATCGCCGTCAGAAACAAACATCCAACATCGCCACTGGAGAACCAAAATCACCTGACATCGCCACTGGTAAACTAAATCATCTGACATCGCTGCCAGTAATAAACATCCAACATCGCCGCTGGTAAACTAAATCATCTGGCATCGCCGCCAGTAACAAACATCCAACATCGCCGCTGGAAGCTTAAAAACACCTTACATCACCGCCAGAAACACAAATCTAGTAAGGGAATCTGACATCGCCGTCAACATCCATAAATCCAATAAGCATCTAACATCGCCGCCAGCTAATTATAACTCTGAGAAACACCTGACATCGCTGTCAAGTACCTGTGGGTATAAAGAACTCTGACATCGCCGCCAGACAACTACAGTGATAATAAACATCTGAGATCGCCGCCAGACAAACATAAATCTGATAAGCATCCAACATCGCCGTCAGATAACCATATTTCTGGGAAACTTCTAACATCACCGCCAGACCTTTGCTAAATAAAAGCGAGCACCAAAATCCACATGAAGTTAAGATCACCCACTGATAATAATCACGGAGAAACTCCACTGGGGAAATAACATGAGTTGGGGTTCAGCCACCACACGGGCAAAGACCCATCACCTGCGAGATTCACCTGAAACAAAGAGATAACAACCTGGCTTATGTTTCATTTGCATATGTTTGAAAATGGCATAATGCTCCATACAAAATGGAAATGCTACGCGTTTGGGTAGATGCTATGCACGCATGCAGATGCAACAGAACTGAATCAGCACAACGAATGCTAAAGATACAGAAAACACCCTTCTGGGATAACAAAATAACCCTGTTAGGGGAATCAACAATTCTGTCGGGGGATAGAGCGCAAACTGCTTATGCCAATAACAATTGGACTTATGCCGGGAAACGGGCTCTTGCTGGCCTTCTGCAAAGAAAATACTGATGTGACAACATTCTTCTATCCTGCTAGGGAAAAGAGAACAACACTGCTGGGGAAACCACCCCTTTCAATTTGCCGGGGATTGCTCCGCCAGGGAACGAACCTAACCAGGCTGCAAATTACTCTATGGGGAGGAAAATCCAATCATAACTCACTCGGGAGTACATACAAGCATGCACCTGTCGCGGTGAAATTTGGATACCAAACTATTGATTAGTTTGAATCTTATTCATTTGCAATCGAACTTTGATTTGTCCAAAGGAAGGGATAAAGATCGAAATACCCACAATGCAATGCAAATGCAAGCTAGAGAGTTATAGGTTCGGGGTCGGTTAAACTTAGGGAAGGTGCTAGCATCCTAAGTTTCTGTAGTACTCTACAAGAACCTCTTGTTTTATGTTTGTTTTATTGCTAATGTTTATCTGCTTAATGGTTGAAAGACCCTAGGGGTTTATTTCTAAGTATACTCGATAAGATATCGCATCTTATGCCTACATATCCTTACGGGAGTGGAATCAGAGTATCTGTAGTTCCTCTAAAGGGTTTGAGGATTTCTTTAACTGTGGCCAAAGTTCCTACGGGTTTAGGGTAGTTGATTGATTGATTTTAGGAGAAAAGATGAATTGTTATTTTAAGGGAGATTTAATCACCACAAGTGTAAGAGATTGTATTGTTGTGGGGTGGAGATTCTATCTCGCTTAAGATGATTAACATCTACTTCTCTAATATTTGAATAGTTGTATTGAGTTGTTGAATGTGTTTGTCTAAGTTGTAAAGATAAAGGTCCTTCCTATGGGTATGATCTAAACTTAGAGGATCGACTTGAATGGGATCAAGGATCAAAAGGGGAGGATGATGCAATATGAGATGCAATACACACAAGTGTTAAGTCATGTGTAGGTT
This sequence comes from Lathyrus sativus, assembly GCA_963859935.3. Classification (NCBI taxonomy): domain Eukaryota; kingdom Viridiplantae; phylum Streptophyta; class Magnoliopsida; order Fabales; family Fabaceae; genus Lathyrus; species Lathyrus sativus. The sequence goes on along the minus strand of OZ012741.1, from coordinate 416,789,731 downwards.
CTTCCTTTGGACGGAATTCGATGCGAGAATATAAATTGCGGAAGATAAATTGCGAAAAAATAAAGCCATACACACGCATGAAAGCGCTAAGTGTGTGAAGGTGAGTGTAAGCGCGCGATGCTAATTTTAGGGGAAGTTGATTAATTTTAAGAAAGATTGATTTTTTTAAGAAGAAAAGTTATATTATTTTGATTTGAAAAAAAATTTGTTGACTTATTTGACTTTGATTATTAATAATAAAGGTTTAATAATAATTTATAAAAGGTTTAGTTGTGATTTGATTTTAATAAAAATAATAATTAGTTTATTAATAAAAGATTTGATTAAAGACTTATAGGGGTTTATTGTTTTTTCTCTTTAAAAAAGGTGCTTGATTTTATTAAAATAAAGGGCTTGATTTAATTATAAAAGGAGTTCCTTTTTTATTATTAAAAAGTGAAAATAATTTGTTAAAAAAAGTGATTTGAGTTATTTAAATTAAATTAAAGGGATAATGAAAAAAAAATATAAACGAAAGGGGGGGAGCTTGATCTGTTGGAGACCAAGGTGTGTGTGTGTGATCAGCAGACATTACAAGATTATAATACATAATAATAATAAAAGAAATAAGGAAAAGAGAAGTGGGGTCAAAACCCTCTGTTGCACCCTAAAATTTGCCCAACCTTATTCACTTGGTTTATGTTTCAATGTCATTAGCATTTGCATATAGAGTCATGTACATAGGTTACTCATCGGCATAGCATAAGCATAGCAAGTCATACAACAGGGGGACCAATCATTATTCTCATCTCTAGAGGCCTATCAAGAGGTTATTATCCTGATTCAATCTCATTCAAGTCATCAGAAAAGAATTTGAAAGCTATCAAGTCAATGGGTCAAGCAGTTAATCTATCTCCTGGCTGAGGGTATCTGGGGATCATCAAGGAAAGTATGAGCTGTGAATTGAAGGCACGGGGAGTATCTAGACATCTTGGAGGACTTAGAAAGTCATTTGGAGAAGGAGACAAGTCATTGGTGTGATCACAAGAATTGCAGTTGAAGACAGTCAACTAGGGTTTCATCTGGGTCAACTCTAGGTCAATTGACTGATTGAAAGGCATTAAGGGCTGTTGGAGAGATGTGGGGTTCATCATTTGACATGGAGAATAAAGATATGTTGTTATGCTAAGAATAAATCAAGAGAAATCAAGGAGAAGAGGAGGTTCTAAATTAGGGTTTCTAGGTAAAATTCCCTAGTTTAGGTCAAACTTCCAAGCAAAATAAGTCAAAATGCAAGCTTCAAATGGATCCTTGGCCAACATGAAACTTGTAGAGGATCTCAAGACCTTTAATTTGAGTGGTGGAAGACATCAAGTAGATTTCTAGAACTCAAGTTATAGCTCTTGCAAGTTAGGGGTCACCAGATGGCACTGAAATTTGTCTGTGCAAGTTGACTGTCTTCTGACAAACTTTTGGCCCTCAAGGATAATTCAAATGGACTTTAAACAAGCAAGAGAGTTGTTCCTCATTGTCTCCCCTTTCCAAAAAGGTATGGTATGCCTTCATATGATTTAGGGAACTCTACTTATGGCTTGTGCAAGACAGGGGTATTTTGGTAATTTGGTGATTACAGGTCATTCATAGCATATGCTTAAAACTCATACAAGGAAGCTTCAAATGGAAAACTTCCCAACATCAAAGTTGCTCAAAATGGGATTTTAAGGCTAGATAAGATGTTGTGAGAGTTTGAAAATGCATGGAGCATGGATATTTTAAAATGGTCAAAATGGCTTGTAAATGGCTTATAAGTTGAAAAAGTTGGAATTGAATTTTGGTTTGAGAGATCTACAAATCCAAAATGGGGCATATGATAGATGATTTTGATTGGAAACATCATTTTGAGAACAATGGTTTAGCCACATTTTTGAGTTTAGGCTTAAAAATTGGAGTTTCTTTGTAAATTTGTTATTTGCACTTTAAGGCATCAAAAGGAAAGATGAGAAAATGCTACATAAAGGTTTGTAAGACCTTATTTTCATGTCATAATACCATATGAGGAGAATTTAAGTAAGATTGCATGGTTTATCATGAGATGGCATGAGATTCACTCAAGATGACAAATTCAAAATCTCATTACGTGATACATTCTAGAAACTTCATGGAAGGTTCTACAAACTTCCACACATTTCTATTCTCATCTATATAAGCCCTAGAGTGACTCCATGCATTGGTTGGTGATTCTAAAAGCTTGCATGCTACACTTTGATTCCTTCACTCCAAAATTGCATTTTCATTCCAAACTCCATTAAAACACCATCAATCACTACAATTCTGATCATCATCATCATCTATAATCAACATTGAGCATTTGGCAAAGGAAAGGCTCAAGAATTCGTGGCTGGATTATGAGATCTCCAACTTCACTCCAACTTGCATGAAGAGTTGAATAGGTTGATTCAAGAAGATAGAACAAGAACTACTGCAACCAGAGGCTTCAACATTCATCAAAGACCATACAAAGCAATTGGCAAGGTCTGAATTGGAGGAGAACCATCATCACCATCATCACTTGCAAGGTATGCATTTTCTCATGAAACTCTCTATTTATCCATAGTTCAAGCATGTTGTTAGGAGAAATCTAATAGAGACCAATTAGGGATGTTGTATGATGAGTTTAAGGGCTGTTTGTGAGGTTTGCTTCCATGGTGTCAATTCTTTAATGATCAAGAACTCACGATTTAGTGTACTATAATCTTAGGTATTAGGCTTAGGATAATCCCCATAAGATGTAGTACATGATAGGTTAATATGAGACCATTTGATTACCATGCAAACTAAGGTGCGAAAATGGTGACCACCCCTTGTAGCATTCGTATTTCTTTCTTGAGGGAGAGTTAGAGAATTCTAGTACCATGGCTGTGTAGAGGGAGAAGAGTAGATGAGTTTTCATCTTTGGATCGTGAAAAATGGTGGAGAAATGAGAGAGTTAGAGAGGGTGGAAGTTGCTTGCATGAGTTCTATTTTTTAGAAACCCTAAGTGTCCAAGGTAGAAGAGATAATCTCTACCATTGATTCATGTTGGGATATTTGACTTTGTCCCTCAATCCAGCGGCCTAGATTTTATTAAACTTCAAAAATTCATAACTAAATGGAAAATGCATATTTTTAACTCATTCTTTTTTTAATATTTTCCTTAACATGTCTAGAAAATTAAAAAAATATAAAAATTGCATTTTATATTTGTTTCGCATTTTTTCCATATTTTACAAATAAATGCATATCTTGAAGGTTTTATTTCATACATGATCTTGTACATTTTTGTTCTTACACTTAGAAATAGATTTTTTGCCCATTCTTTTTTGTGGTGATTAATATTGAATTGTAGTATTCCCAGAATTTATTACTAGATTTTTTAGAATAAAATTTGATTAGTTTAGATAATTGAACTTAGGATAGTTTAATTAGGGTTTTTAAGTAGTATACTTGAACTTCAACATTTCATTTTTGAAAATTCATAACAAATTAGAAATTGCATATTTTTAATTCATTCTTTTTGCATTATTTTCTTTAAAGAGTCTAGAAAATTATAAAAAATAAAAATTGCATTTTATTTTTTATTTGATATTTTTCCCATATTTTCTGAATAAATAGCATTTTAAATAGTTTCATTTCATGCATGATTTTGTTAATTTTTGTTCTATTAGATGCTTTAATATTTTTTGTCCATTCTTTTTAGGCTGTTTAGTTTAGACATTAAACTTGTAGATACAATTTAGTTCCCATTTTTAGAAATTAAATTTAGGTGCTTAGTGTAGGTGTGAACAACATGAACAAACTAGGGTTTTAGGTGATGACTTAGGAGAATCAATTCATTTCCCTTAGGACTTAGGGTTTGAATAGTTTAGCTATGGGACTATAGGGGCTATGGGTAGTTATTAGATCCCCTTAGAAAAGTCAGGATTCCCCTACTGCTATTAATGTACTGTATATATCTGATTGACTGGTGTGGTGTGCCCTCAGGGGATTATTGCTTGTATGTGCGGGTATTGGGATTGTCTGGGGATTTGGGAGAGCTGAAGACTTGAGGAAATGAAAGCCATTGAAGATCCAGATGTTGAAGATCAACTTCTAGAGCTGAAGATAAGGTTTTTGCTAGCAGATGCTGAGGAACTAGGGTTTAGGAGCTAGGCAGAGCTCTAGATTAGAAAGCTTGTTTCTCAAACATGGATTGCCTTGTCTGCATCCATTCTTCTCTGTGATTCAGAGTCTCTCTAAGACACTCACCCCCTTCCTTTGGAAGGCTTGGTGATAGTGTCTAAGAGATAGAACTCTTGAGAGAAAATGTCATATGTGTTAGAAGCAGTCTGTTCACCACCCTTGGTAGTCAACTGATTGCTTAACACCCAATTCACTCTTGTGATTGATCCCTCATCCTGGAGGTTTGGACTTGAAGAAAAGCCATGGCAGATGGAAGACTGATGATCAAAGCCCTTGCCTGAAGGCCATGAAGATGGAGATTGATGCTTGTTGAAGCCTGTAACTGATTGGAGATTACTTGAAGCCAGATGTTGATTCAGAGCTACTGATGCTGTTTCTTTTGCTGTTGTATTTCATTTCTGATGTATTGATTGGTTTTCCTGGACTGTATTGTTTGCTGTTTACCCTGTTGGGTTGAAAGTGAATCCTGTTCACTTTCGCCTATTGTTTTCTAGGTTCGAGGTCGAGTAGGACTCCCTTGCCTCGCTTGTACTGTTGCATCCATGCATTTTACTGCTTTATTATATCTGTTATTGTTTCTGTTTCTGCCTATCCCGTAGGATCTCTGTTTCTCTCTGTGCAAGAGAGGAGCATGATAGACATTAGGTTTTAACCCATGCATGATAACATTAGGTTAGTTTGATTCCCTTCGCAACCGTAGGTTATAGTTCTGTCTCTTTCTTTCTCAAAACAAACAGAAAAACACATAAAGATTTCAAACACAATAAAAGACACTTCTTTCGTAAAAGAATGTGAACTCATCAAAACGTCATTTTTGTCCGCTTGGACCGCTAATCAGAAAACCTTTTTCAGAAGGAATAAAACCAACCAAGACAAGCTTGTGTCGTACGTGGCCCGAACTACGTTTGCTCTGATCTTTCATGCTGTATGAAAGTACGTAGGCATAGGATGCGATATCCTAGCGAGCAACCTTCCCCTCCTTTCCCGTAGGTAGGCGAACTACGTTGACTCTGATTTCTCGTTCCAGGCGGGAATACGTAGGCATAAAGTGCGATACTTTGCCGAGTCATTTTTATTTTCATTTTATTTTCTTTTTAACCCTTGACCTATAGTTTAGATAGAATAACAATCCATACCCGAAAACAAGCGTGGATCCCGTCGAGTACGACGGACGTGAGGGGTGCTAATACCTTCCCCTTGCGTAACCGACTCCCGAATCCAGGTTTTGGTTGCGATGACCATACCTTTCCCGTGTTGTGCGAGGTTTACTCTGAGCGTTTCCTTTCCCTCCCGTGGGATAAATAACGCGCGGTGGCGACTCTTCTGTTCAGCCGGCGCCGATTCTCGGTGGGACCTCCAGCTGGCGACTCTGCTGGGGATCCAACGTCCCCTGGCTGCTAAGGACTGCGACAGTTCTTATGCATTTGGGATCCAACGTCCCTTAAGAGAGTCAATCCTAGCGCTTGTTTTCCCGTCGAGGATTTTGTATGGAGTTATTTTATATTTCTAACCTTGTATTTTCAGCTTTATATATTGATTATTGTTGCTGTATGTTGGGGTGTGACGGGTGTTCTGATATTGAGGGATAAGCCGGACCTGGGCTTGAGTGCACCTAGAATTAGAGTAGAAATTAGTGGGTGCCCGCTTGCTTTGCTTGCTTTGGTGTCCCATGAAATCTACACTCAGACGAGGTTCCTCTGGTTGGCCTCCTGCCCCTTCCTTTGGTTGGCGTGGGTTGCTGGTTAGTTGGATTGTCGACTCTGGGGACCGATCATTTGGAAGTTGGCTAAGTGAGGCCTCTTCAGGGATTGATGATGCCACTCCTTCTGGGAATCGTATCATCAACCCTGAAAGTCTGTGACGCCGACGACCGCATAGGATGCCGTACCTTGTGCCAGTTATAGGGCCACCCACCTGTGAGGGGATTCAGGGTTATGCAGGTAACTAGACCTTCAGACCACCGGTTTGTTGATCAGGATCTTGGATATTTATGGAGGGTTCTAAGGTCTGTCAGAGACCAGTTGGTGTGTTCCGAGGTCTGTCAGAGACTATTTGGAGATGTGTTCTGAGGTCTGTCAGAGACCAGTGGGGGATATGATCTGAGGTCTGCCAGAGACCATTCAGGTTATGATTATGGGGTCTATCAGAGACCAATATTGGAGCTTTGTTTGAGGTATATCTGAGACCAGGGCTTGAGGACTTCTGGATGGTCTATCTGAGGCCTTTCTTGATTGGGTTCAGGCTATTCAGCTACAGCTTTGGTCCCTGTTGCATGTTACTTGCATTGCATCACTGCATATCCATTACCACTTGCATTTCACTAACGTGTGTCTGTGCTGCAGGTGCATTTGCATTTCCCTAGTTCTAGTGCCCAGACTTCTGAGTGTTTGATCATGACTAGCTTAAGGAGAACGGTTGCTTACAAATTGCCTACGCCTGATATTGTTCCTCTACTTGGGTTGATCTCTCTCGCTGATGAGGGTGTTCGTAGGAGCTTCCGGAGGAGCTATGGTAGATTATTGAGATTGGTGTGCAAACCTACAGAGGTAGAGTTAGATGGGCTGTATGCTCTGATGCAATTCTACGACCCTGCTTTGAGATGCTTTACGTTCTCTGACTTTATTATGGGACCAACCTTGGAGGAATACGCTGAGTATGTCGAGCTGCCCGTGCAGAACCAGGTTCCATTCATTCATTATGACGCCAAGCCCAAGCCGGAGGACTTGGCAAAAGCTTTGCATATTGATGCTTCTGAACTGGTGACTACTGTCTCCCGTGGAGTTCCAGGCTTCTCACTTCAGTTCTTAGTTGGTAAAGCCCAAGAGTATGCCAAGAGCGGGTGCTGGGTTGCTTTCAATGCTGTGTTGGCCTTGTGCGTTTATGGCATAGTACTGTTCCCCAATATACCGGATTTTGTGGACTTCGACGCCTTCTACTTGTTTGCCGCTGGTAATCCTGTACCTACCTTACTCGGAGATCTCTACCACTCACTGCATTACAAGAATGAGAAGGGAAGAGGGAAGAATGTTCATCTGTGTGTGCCCTTGTTGAGTATGTGGTTTGAGAGTCACCTTCCTAAGAGAAGATCTGTTGTAGAGACTACAGTCCCAGTTGGTTGGCCGGAGCGCCTGATGAGGCTATCGTCAGAAGATATGGAGTGGTTTGATAGAGATCTGCTGGGATCCGAGCTTATCTTCAGTTGTTCTGGTTACCCTAATGTCCCACTGATTGGAAGGAAAGGGTGTATCAACTACAACCCATCGCTGTTGGTCCGTCAGTTCGGATATGCGCTGAAGAACCCGCCTCAGGAGGAAGAAGTACAGGAATCTCTGTACTTCACAGGTGACGTGAAGGGGGAGTTATTAGCCAAGTTGCAACATGCCTGGACGCGTATTAACCGCAGAGGGAAGCCGTTGTTAGGAAAGAATGATTGTCAGGCCTATGCACCTTATAGAGTTTGGATTCAGGAGAGGGCTAGTCAGTTGAGGATGCCGTTTCCAGACGCACCAATTCTTGTTCCCATTCCGGTTGCGGAACCAACTACTGTTTCTAGGGAAGTCTACGAGCAAGTTGTGAAGGAAAAGGAAGCCTTGGTGAAGATTAATGAAGGGTTAGAGCAAGAGTTAGCCCAGGTACGCAGTGAGAAAAACAAGGCCGTGTATGCTTTCCAACAGCAGATTGAGCTAATGAACAGATTAGGGGCTGAGTTGGCTGAGGAGAGGAAGAAGCGCGAACGTCTGGGGCAAGAGTTCAGAAGCTCCCATGACGTGCTGGAAGCCAAAAAGAAAGCGCTTGACGCGGCACATCGAGAAATCTCCTCTTGCAACAAGACTTGGAATGCTACACTCACCAACAATAAGAAGAGGGAAGATAATCTGAGGCAACAAACCTCCGACCTCGAAGAGAAGCTGAAGTCTAGCATCAAGGAGTGTGAGGAGGAAGTGATGACCCGGTATAGTGTCCAGAATGCACTGAACAAGGCAATCAAATGCAGAGATGAAGTTGTGTCCCAAAAGCGAAAACTAGAAGATTGCTTCGGAGAAGCGACATGGGAAGAAACTGCTGGAGACGTGTGTCGTGTTCTTAAGAGAAGAAACCAGCTGGTTGAAGGACTGCTCACCCGACCAGGTCACCCAGAGACCAAGAAGTTGATAGAAGAGTACCGGGCTTTTGAGAGCATTTGATTATTTCCCGTATTTGCCTGTATGCTTTATTTGCATAGTGCTGACCATCACCAGGATTGTTGGAGGAGGTCATGCCTTCTCGTTGTACTCAGTGATATTGTACTCTGGGCTTATTGATTTTCCCTGCAATATATGAGGCTTTCTATGATTCAGCTCCGATATTCCTATTGTCAACACTGTCACTGCACTGGCACCTTCACACTAGAACTGGGGGAATGAATCACCCTAATGCACAGGCACACACATTGCATTGCATTCATATTCATATTGCATTACAGGTAATTATTAAATTGTATCTCATCTCCTGTATCCACTAGGTCCTCCAAGATTAGCGACCGAAGAATTCCCTGGCGTTCAACCAGAAGCAGCAGCAAGGAAGTCATGAGTCAGGATCCGACTGAGATGCAAGAGGTGCGCGACCACATAATGCGGATCATACAGGTAATGGAAGCCATGGCCGAGAGTCAGAAGCAGTTGCAGGATACGGTGCAGCCTCTGATGGCACGGGCTAATGATAGAGCTGTCGGCTTTGGTCAGCTAGAGAATCAAGGTTTTCTCCCAGGCCGCATACGCCAACTTGTGGGGGTAGCCATCAAACAGGTTCAAGCAGAATTAACGGATGTTCGAGGCCAGCTGGGGCAGTTCACGAAAGATATGCAAGAGTTGCGCTCGAATCAAGAGACGCTAGAAGAAGAGAACTTCCGACTGAAGGCACAGATAGGGTTGATGGCTGAAGTATTAAGGAACGTACTCCGGAGAGAAGGAGGGCAAATGTCGGAAGACGCGGTTGGCTTATCTGTTCCTCAGGGGTCTGAAGAATCGGCACCCACGCATGATAGGCGTAAGAGACCCTCCCCACGATTCGAAGCTCAGAATTCTCCTCGTCAGCAGTCGCAATTGATTTTACAGGATAACTCAAGAAGGTGTGGTAAGAGGATGAGGTCTTCTAACAGAGTATTTGATGAGATCCCTGTGGATTATGATCAGCTGGTGCAACTCTTGTTCCAACTTCAACTGGCTGAGCCCCGCATTTTGGTTCCACTGACAGGGCAGCCACCACCAGACTATGACCTGAACGCCCATTGTGCCTTCCACTCCGGAGCACCGGGGCATAACATTGCAAACAGCAAAGCTTTTAAGCATAAGATTCAAGATTTGCTGGATGAGAAAATAATTGAGTTTGTACCGGGGGGCATAAAAGTTGCAGGGACTGATATTCCCATTTCTCCGCCAGAGGTTGCAGATGAATCGAGGTATATCCCAGAGCCACTGGAAGCTAAGTCTCCATGTCCACAACAGTTGCCGATGCTAGGGTTGAACTTAAGGATAATAACGCGTGAGCCCAAGGAATCGCTCGAGCAAAGCCAGCAGCATACAAGATGCCAGTATACGACTCAGCAAAGAATTCGGGGAAAGAAGCCGAGGAGGGTGTTTGAGAAGCCTCCCTCAACGTACGCAAATTTGTTACAGACACTACTAAGATTGAACTTGGTGGAGAAAAGAACTCTGGCGCCAATAACCGGCACTCTGCCGGATGGCTATGATGCGAGCAGGCACTGTGAATTCCACTCCGGGGCTCCCGGACATGATATTGAAGGTTGCCACGCGTTCAAGCATAACGTCAAAGATTTAATCGACAGCAGGGTCATTAATTTCTCTGACAGGGTTCCCAAGGCGGTGCAAGGCCATCGACAAGCGAAAACCGGGGTGATGAAAAAGTTTCTCAGATTTGATCGGGCCGGTGAAAGAAGATCGAGACAGCAGTAGACTACCCCTGATGATAGCTTCTGAGGATGGTTGACTCGCCAATAAGTCAGAGTGCAGGAAGTCCAGTTCCGAGACGCCGACATTTTTCATGTTATCTTGTTCATGTCCTCGCATTTGTAGTTTCTTTTCTGTGTAATTGCAAATTTCGCTCTTAAAACTTGTTGTTTTTCAATTGATATTAATAAACGAAATGAATATGCATGTTTTGAATTAATCCAGTCGTGTTCACTCTTGGTGTTTCTTTAATGCTTAATGCTTGTTTTAGCAGGAATCCGGGGAGGATGACGAAAACAGATGACGAATAATATTCTGATTGTATGCTTTTGGATAAAAAAACTTGTTGATGAGATACAGGCATTGTTTCAATCCATAAACACCGGAGATATAAGGAAGATAATCCCTTGTTAACCCCTTTGAGCCAGTAGTAGGAGTTTCTTTTTTTGAAAAAAAAAACCCTAAATCTTAACCTGGGGCAGGGTAGGTGTCAGTTAGTTTGACCAAGCGTTCAAATTACGAAAGGAGTGTCCGTTTGAGGATAAATCACACTTGTATAGGTCGTGCCTAAAGAACCGCAATGGTTAAACCGTGCCGACAAAGAGTGAAACAGTCACATTACCCCACAAGAAGTCAGACAAACCAGTGTCACACGACTTGTTCAAAAAAAAAGAGAGAACGAAAAGCAAAAAGAATCAAAAGCCCGCTAAGTCAAAACTTGAAAACAAGCGACTTAAGCAAAAATTAGGGCATCCCGCTGGACTGGAAAATCAAAAGAATCTCAAAAGATACTCAGTCCAGGCAAAAGTTAGGGAATGAACAAGAAAAAAAAAAACAAAACAAAAGACGGAAAGGATTGTCAAAGAAAAAGAAAAATCCTCGAAAGGGACAAAAGTCGTGTGATTCTGGGTACCCAAAGACGAAAAGCAAATGACTGTCACTCAAAAACAAAAAATGTGTGGTATCCTGAACTATCACTCCTATCATGCCACCTCTAATAGGTGAACGCTGAGGTCGGATTAGCTGAACATAGGATTGGAGAACATCACGAAGAATGGGTGGGTCGAAATAAATTTTGAGCCTATATCTTTCCTTGTTAACCGTGAACCTGACCACGTTACAACCCGCAAAAGTCCTAATTGAAACAGGTTTTGTCCGAGGGCATACGTCAGTAAAGATCTCGTTGATTCTGACTCCTAAAAGGGTTCCTCTTACCAGCTTTCATATTGACATTTTGATAATTGATTCATTACATGTCACAAAATTTTTTAGTGAACAGACTTGGATTTTGAAACTGTCATATGCATTGTGTTTAGTATATCTTTTATGCAGAACAACTTGTGTTACTTGCGAGTAAGCGCATGCCGACAGGAAAGATTCCTACAGTGGAAGGTATGACCGGGATAAAATGCAGAAATGCCCAAATGTTTCATGAACTGGGGCAAGCTATACTGATTAATTCAGGTAGAGTCAGTCATCCTAGAATCAGTAAATCTGGGACAGTCAGGTCAAGATGTGGCAAATCTCTCATAGCTATGGGCAGTACTCCACGACTCAGTCGATCAGAGACAAAAGGTTGTTGCAAGACCGGGGCAGGTCACCCTAGAAGCACGAAAGTTATGTTCTTGAAACACCCCTTCGAGGTCCGAAATGTAGAATCCGTCCATGTCTGGTTGTCAAGATACAAGGACTGTAGGGTCCATTCCAAAATGGTTGCAGATTCAGGGGCAAGCTATACAAAATACAGACTGGGGGCACGTTAGTATCCCCGAAGCGGAGTTCTCTCTTTTCAGCAAGTGTTCTTTCCTCCCAGTGGAACTCGAAGATCAAGACTCTCCCCAGCAGAGTTGGTGGTGGGTCCTGTCATTTATTTTGTCAGGGATACTGTGTAATATCAGTTCACTCTCCAGCAGAAAGTCCGATCATACTGCGCACATCTGCTATTCCCCAGCAAAGTTATATTCCCCAGCAGGGGGTTACCTCAACAGGGTGTTTGGTTTGAGTTCCCGATTTCCCAGCAGGGTTGACTTCACCCTGCCGGCATTTATTTTGCTGGAATAATTCTGTAGCATCTGGCTATCCCCGGCGGAGTCGGCATTATCTTCAGCATTTGTTTTGCTGAAGCAGTTTCTGTACTCTAGCAGCAGGTGGGGAAAGCACTTGCTCAAATGAACTACCAAACACTCAAGATCTCGGCATGAGATATTCAATGATAATGTCAGTTTCGACAGTATTCCCCACAGAGTTACCAGGATAAGTCTCTCTTTATTCCCAAGCAGAGTTAGTTGTCATCAGGGGGTTCCATGAATCATAATTTCAGAGGCCACCGCCGGTTATCAGAGCAGGCGCCCGGTAGTTTGGTTCCCAGATGTCCCCAATAGAGTCCGCCCCAAAGTCGCTGTCACGTTGGTGCTAAGAAGTTTGTGGGTGGGAATCAATGGAGAGCTAAGCCATGACGTGGACAACTTATTCCTATTTTGACGGGATTTCTTCAGAAGTGGGCGTCCTAACGTGGACAGATTCGGGTTCTCGGAGTTGGTGAAATGGGAAGTCATGACGTTGACAAAAGTGAGTGCTCTTTGTGTTGGTGTCCTGACGCGGACCAGTTACTCTCAGCAGTTATCATTTTTCGTGTTGGAAAAGCAAGGGTCCTGACGTGGACAGATCAGACAAAGGTGTGAGTCCTGACGTGGACAAGTCGTATTTCCCCAGCGGGTCGAAGATGCCTGAGTCCTGACGTGGACAAATCAAGACGAAACATGGGTCCTGACGTGGAACGAAGTTGTTTCCTTACGTGGAAAGATTGAGTCCTTACGTGGACATATCAAGCCAGAGTCCTTACATGGACAGATTGATAACGTATTCATTACGTGGAAAAAGATCATATTCCTTACGTGGAAAGATTGGAGTCCTTACGTGGACAGATTAAGATTGTGTTCCTAACGTGGAAAGATGGAGATTCCTTACGTGGAAAGATTTGAGTCCTCCCGCGGACATATCAAGATTGATTCCTTACGTGGAAAGATTAGAGTCCTTACGCGGACATATCAAGAGGAGATTCCTAACGTGGAAAGAAGGTAGATTCCTTACGTGGAAAGTTTAGTCCTGACGTGGACAGATTCAGATCAAGATCATTCCTTACGTGGAAAGATTGGAGTCCTTACGTGGACAGATTAAGATGGTGTTCCTGACGTGGAAAGGTGGGTCCTAACGTGGACGATGTTCTCCTTACGTGGAAAGACAATGTTTCCTTACGTGGAAAGAAGATGGTTTCCTTACGTGGAAAGGCGAATTTATTCCTTACGTGGAAAGAAGTTGGTATTCCTTACGTGGAAAGATTGAGTCCTTACGCGGACATATCGAGATGGATTCCTTACGGGGAGACAAGTGCATTCCTAACGTGGAAGAGTTTAGTCCTGACGCGGACAGATCCAGACGAAGTCTTATTCCTTACGTGGAAAAATGGTGATTCCTTACGTGGAAAAGAGATTGATTCCTTACGTGGAAAGTTTAGTCCTGACGCGGACAGATGGAAAAGAAGTTGATTCCTGACGTGGAAAGAGAAGGTGTTTCCTTACGTGGAAAAGTTTAGTCCTGACGTGGACAGATCAAGGTTTGATTCCTAACGTGGAAAGATCAGAGTCCTTACGTGGACATATCAAGAGCATTCCTTACGTGGAAGAAAAATGGTTTCCTTACGTGGAAAGACGAGTTTATTCCTTACGTGGAAAGATTGAGTCCTCACGCGGACATATCAAGATTGATTCCTGACGTGGAAAGAAAGAGATTATTCCTGACGTGGAAGAGTTTAGTCCTGACGCGGACAGATCAAAGAAGTTATTCCTAACGTGGAAGAAGAAGATAGATTCCTTACGTGGAGAGTTTAGTCCTGACGTGGACGGAAAGAAGAAACGGTTATTCCTTACGTGAAAAGGTGAGTCCTAACGTGGACGGTGGTATTCCTAATGTGGAAGAGTTTATTCCTAACGTGGACGATTTATCTCTGACGAGAAGGCAGACGAGCCGTCCCCAGCAAAGTTGTTGAAGTTTTTTCCGAGTTGACAGCAGATAGAGTCCTGACGTGGACAAGCAAAGGACGAAGTTTCCGATGATTCAATCTTTTTCAGGATGATGAGAAGAATCCCCAGCACGGTCGCACGAGATCAGTGGGTTGCCGTAACAGTTAAATTCAGCTGATGAATGTCGTTCCCCAAGCAGTGGCGCAGTTTATTTCTGCGGTTGGCAAATTTCTGGGTTCCTAGTATTCAACCGTCTCGTACCGCGAATGTCTGAAGGCTCCGGGCTCTTCACCCAATCGGGTCCAAGCCGCTTGAATAGGGGCAACTGTTGCACCCTAAAATTTGCCCAACCTTATTCACTTGGTTTATGTTTCAATGTCATTAGCATTTGCATATAGAGTCATGTACATAGGTTACTCATCGGCATAACATAAGCATAGCAAGTCATACAACAGGGGGACCAATCATTATTCTCATCTCTAGAGGCCTATCAAGAGGTTATTATCCTGATTCAATCTCATTCAAGTCATCAGAAAAGAATTTGAAAGCTATCAAGTCAATGGGTCAAGCAGTTAATCTATCTCCTGGCTGAGGGTATCTGGGGATCATCAAGGAAAGTATGAGCTGTGAATTGAAGGCACGGGGAGTATCTAGACATCTTGGAGGACTTAGAAAGTCATTTGGAGAAGGAGACAAGTCATTGGTGTGATCACAAGAATTGCAGTTGAAGACAGTCAACTAGGGTTTCATCTGGGTCAACTCTAGGTCAATTGACTGATTGAAAGGCATTAAGGGCTGTTGGAGAGATGTGGGGTTCATCATTTGACATGGAGAATAAAGATATGTTGTTATGCTAAGAATAAATCAATAGAAATCAAGGAGAAGAGGAGGTTCTTAATTAGGGTTTCTAGGTAAAATTCCCTAGTTTAGGTCAAACTTCCAAGCAAAATAAGTCAAAATGCAAGCTTCAAATGGATCCTTGGCCAACATGAAACTTGTAGAGGATCTCAAGACCTTTAATTTGAGTGGTGGAAGACATCAAGGAGATTTCTAGAACTCAAGTTATAGCTCTTGCAAGTTAGGGGTCACCAGATGGCACTGAAATTTGTCTGTGCAAGTTGACTGTCTTCTGACAAACTTTTGGCCCTCAAGGATAATTCAAATGGACTTTGAACAAGCAAGAGAGTTGTTCCTCATTGTCTCCCCTTTCCAAAAAGGTATGGTATGCCTTCATATGATTTAGGGAACTCTACTTATGGCTTGTGCAAGATAGGGGTATTTTGGTAATTTGGTGATTACAGGTCATTCATAGCATATGCTTAAAACTCATACAAGGAAGCTTCAAATGGAAAACTTCCCAACATCAAAGTTGCTCAAAATGGGATTTTAAGGCTAGATAAGATGTTGTGAGAGTTTGAAAATGCATGGAGCATGGATATTTTAAAATGGTCAAAATGGCTTGTAAATGGCTTATAAGTTGAAAAAGTTGGAATTGAATTTTGGTTTGAGAGATCTACAAATCCAAAATGGGGCATATGATAGATGATTTTGATTGGAAACATCATTTTGAGAACAATGGTTTAGCCACATTTTTGAGTTTAGGCTTAAAAATTGGAGTTTCTTTGTAAATTTGTTATTTGCACTTTAAGGCATCAAAAGGAAAGATGAGAAAATGCTACATAAAGGTTTGTAAGACCTTATTTTCATGTCATAATACCATATGAGGAGAATTTAAGTAAGATTGCATGGTTTATTATGAGATGGCATGAGATTCACTCAAGATGACAAATTAAAAATCTCATTACGTGATACATTCTAGAAACTTCATGGAAGGTTCTACAAACTTCCACACATTTCTATTCTCATCTATATAAGCCCTAGAGTGACTCCATGCATTGGTTGGTGATTCTAAAAGCTTGCATGCTACACTTGGATTCCTTCACTCCAAAATTGCATTTTCATTCCAAACTCCATTAAAACACCATCAATCACTACAATTCTGATCATCATCATCATCTATAATCAACATTGAGCATTTGGCAAAGGAAAGGCTCAAGAATTCGTGGCTGGATTATGAGATCTCCAACTTCACTCCAACTTGCATGAAGAGTTGAATAGGTTGATTCAAGAAGATAGAACAAGAACTACTGCAACCAAAGGCTTCAACATTCATCAAAGACCATACAAAGCAATTGGCAAGGTCTGAATTGGAGGAGAACCATCATCACCATCATCACTTGCAAGGTATGCATTTTCTCATGAAACTCTCTATTTATCCATAGTTCAAGCATGTTGTTAGGAGAAATCTAATAGAGACCAATTAGGGATGTTGTATGATGAGTTTAAGGGCTGTTTGTGAGGTTTGCTTCCATGGTGTCAATTCTTTAATGATCAAGAACTCACGATTTAGTGTACTATAATCTTAGGTATTAGGCTTAGGATAATCCCCATAAGATGTAGTACATGATAGGTTAATATGAGACCATTTGATTACCATGCAAACTAAGGTGCGAAAATGGTGATCACCCCTTGTAGCCTTCGTATTTCTTTCTTGAGGGAGAGTTAGAGAATTCTAGTACCATGGCTGTGTAGAGGGAGAAGAGTAGATGAGTTTTCATCTTTGGATCGTGAAAAATGGTGGAGAAATGAGAGAGTTAGAGAGGGTGGAAGTTGCTTGCATGAGTTCTATTTTTTAGAAACCCTAAGTGTCCAAGGTAGAAGAGATAATCTCTACCATTGATTCATGTTGGGATATTTGACTTTGTCCCTCAATCCAGTGGCCTAGATTTTATTAAACTTCAAAAATTCATAACTAAATGGAAAATGCATATTTTTAACTCATTCTTTTTTTAATATTTTCCTTAACATGTCTAGAAAATTAAAAAAATATAAAAATTGCATTTTATATTTTTTTCGCATTTTTTCCATATTTTACAAATAAATGCATATCTTGAAGGTTTTATTTCATACATGATCTTGTACATTTTTGTTCTTACACTTAGAAATAGATTTTTTGCCCATTCTTTTTTGTGGTGATTAATATTGAATTGTAGTATTCCCAGAATTTATTACTAGATTTTTTAGAATAAAATTTGATTAGTTTAGATAATTGAACTTAGGATAGTTTAATTAGGGTTTTTAAGTAGTATACTTGAACTTCAACATTTCATTTTTGAAAATTCATAACAAATTAGAAATTGCATATTTTTAATTCATTCTTTTTGCATTATTTTCTTTAAAGAGTCTAGAAAATTATAAAAAATAAAAATTGCATTTTATTTTTTATTTGATATTTTTCCCATATTTTCTGAATAAATAGCATTTTAAATAGTTTCATTTCATGCATGATTTTGTTAATTTTTGTTCTATTAGATGCTTTAATATTTTTTGTCCATTCTTTTTAGGCTGTTTAGTTTAGACATTAAACTTGTAGATACAATTTAGTTCCCATTTTTAGAAATTAAATTTAGGTGCTTAGTGTAGGTGTGAACAACATGAACAAACTAGGGTTTTAGGTGATGACTTAGGAGAATCAATTCATTTCCCTTAGGACTTAGGGTTTGAATAGTTTAGCTATGGGACTATAGGGGCTATGGGTAGTTATTAGATCCCCTTAGAAAAGTCAGGATTCCCCTACTGCTATTAATGTACTGTATATATCTGATTGACTGGTGTGGTGTGCCCTCAGGGGATTATTGCTTGTATGTGCGGGTATTGGGATTGTCTGGGGATTTGGGAGAGCTGAAGACTTGAGGAAATGAAAGCCATTGAAGATCCAGATGTTGAAGATCAACTTCTAGAGCTGAAGATAAGGTTTTTGCTAGTAGATGCTGAGGAACTAGGGTTTAGGAGCTAGGCAGAGCTCTAGATTAGAAAGCTTGTTTCTCAAACATGGATTGCCTTGTCTGCATCCATTCTTCTCTGTGATTCAGAGTCTCTCTAAAACACTCACCCCCTTCCTTTGGAAGGCTTGGTGATAGTGTCTAAGAGATAGAACTCTTGAGAGAAAATGTCATATGTGTTAGAAGCAGTCTGTTCACCACCCTTGGTAGTCAACTGATTGCTTAACACCCAATTCACTCTTGTGATTGATCCCTCATCCTGGAGGTTTGGACTTGAAGAAAAGCCATGGCAGATGGAAGACTGATGATCAAAGCCCTTGCCTGAAGGCCATGAAGATGGAGATTGATGCTTGTTGAAGCCTGTAACTGATTGGAGATTACTTGAAGCCAGATGTTGATTCAGAGCTGCTGATGCTGTTTCTTTTGCTGTTGTATTTCATTTCTGATGTATTGATTGGTTTTCCTGGACTGTATTGTTTGCTGTTTACCCTGTTGGGTTGAAAGTGAATCCTGTTCACTTTCGCCTATTGTTTTCTAGGTTCGAGGTCGAGTAGGACTCCCTTGCCTCGCTTGTACTGTTGCATCCATGCATTTTACTGCTTTATTATATCTGTTATTGTTTCTGTTTCTGCATATCCCGTAGGATCTCTGTTTCTCTCTGTGCAAGAGAGGAGCATGATAGACATTAGGTTTTAACCCATGCATGATAACATTAGGTTAGTTTGATTCCCTTCGCAACCGTAGGTTATAGTTCTGTCTCTTTCTTTCTCAAAACAAACAGAAAAACACATAAAGATTTCAAACACAATAAAAGACACTTCTTTCGTAAAAGAATGTGAACTCATCAAAACGTCATTTTTGTCCGCTTGGACCGCTAATCAGAAAACCTTTTTCAGAAGGAATAAAACCAACCAAGACAAGCTTGTGTCGTACGTGGCCCGAACTACGTTTGCTCTGATCTTTCATGCTGTATGAAAGTACGTAGGCATAGGATGCGATATCCTAGCGAGCAACCTTCCCCTCCTTTCCCGTAGGTAGGCGAACTACGTTGACTCTGATTTCTCGTTCCAGGAGGGAATACGTAGGCATAAAGTGTGATACTTTGCCGAGTCATTTTTATTTTCATTTTATTTTCTTTTTAACCCTTGACCTATAGTTTAGATAGAATAACAATCCATACCCGAAAACAAGCGTGGATCCCGTCGAGTACGACGGACGTGAGGGGTGCTAATACCTTCCCCTTGCGTAACCGACTCTCGAATCCAGGTTTTGGTTGCGATGACCATACCTTTCCCGTGTTGTGCGAGGTTTACTCTGAGCGTTTCCTTTCCCTCCCGTGGGATAAATAACGCGCGGTGGCGACTCTTCTGTTCAGCCGGCGCCGATTCTCGGTGGGACCTCCACCCTCGTCTTCTCCTTCTTCTGCGACGACCTCTGAGTTTTCTTCTTTTCTTCTTTCATCGTGATCTTCGTACCCTTCTTTCTCCGATTAATTCTTCAATCTTCTCCTTCGATTACCTGTAAATCAACCAGAAACCACAATGCATGATGATTTGGGGATACCCTTTTACCTACGAACGAGAGTCGGCGGCGACCGGTTGCTGGTGGCGGCAAAGCGATGATGATGCCTAAAAAGAACTCGAACTTCACGGTGATGATGCTTCTCCTTCGGGTCTGAGCTTTTGCATGTATGAGTTTCTCTTTCGCTGCGATGAGGCTTTTCGTCTCTCTGAGTGGGCACCTTTCTTTTCTCGGTTATGAATCAGTTCTTCGAATGGATTTCAAATGCCTTTTTATAGAGGGATTTGTTGGGCCTCCAATGATGATTGCTTTCAAAACCTTCTGATGATGTCGGATTTGTTTGATGATTTGGGAAGACAAGTGGTGATTCTTTCCTATTTCGTTAGGGCTTGTCTGATCCACTGAGTAATTTAGGGGATCAATAGTTAATTCTTTCTGATTTTGTTGGAGACATGTCGGTTTTGATTTGGGAAGTTCAAGTCTTTTCCTTTTCTGTTGTGGGTTTGTCAAATTTGGAAATGTCTGTATCTGTTGATGTCCCACTGGCTTTGAATTAATGTTTTTTCTCTTCTTCTTTCGCAGGGCAAGAATTACACTTGAAGTTCAGAGGCTGCCTTGTCTTAGTCTGCCGAGAAGGGTGTCATGACCGGCAATGACGACATGGTGTCTGAGCTTGGCGAAAATGTGGTTGCCATATTGATACCGGTAGTATTCTTCTGTGCCGTTAACATTTGGAAAATATCATTGTTGGTGTTCTACTGTTTGTGGATGTTTCACCTGCAATTGATGTTGTAATGCAGATATTTGAATTGATAGTGTTGATGCTGATACTTCTTTCTTTTCCAAGGTGCCGTTAGCGGGTTCGGAAGCTGTCATCTTAGCCTTGGTGCTGAGGAAGGTAATGCGGTGGTGATGATGACTCAAGGATTCTGAACCATGGGGATGTTGTTGCTGCACTTGTGTATTGCCTGTCATCAATTGCCTTCGCCCGATGATGGACCGAACTGAGGGCTGGACCAATGATGTCGCTGGTTGTTGTTGCTTGCTTATGAGAAAAATGTCGGTGTTGTGTTGCTGCTAGCTGATACTATGTTGGCCTGTTGTTGTAGACGGTGAACTGAGATTGTTGATTGTTTTGCTGCTAACTGTGGCTTGTTTGCAACTGATGTTCTGTTGCTGCTGTTGTTTGTGCCTGATGTCGGTATTGCTTGTTGAGGTTGATTGCAGCCTTGAATTTGCTAATTTACTGCAGCCTGTAGTTGTATGTTGCAACCGGTTGTTGTTTGTTGTTGCAGCTCGCAATTGTTTAGCGCTGATAAATGTTGTTGCTGTTTTGCCTGCAGCGAAATACTAGGCTATTTTGCTTTGGATCTACCTGACTTCTCTCTCTCTTTCAGGACCCTGTCAATGGTGCGGAATCTGTTGGTCTTGGTTTTGGTTTGAGAAAGGTTTCGAGGCGGTAATGATGACTTACGTGTCGCAACCATGAAGAAAAGAAATGTTGTTGTTTCATTCGTGTTTCACATTGTTGAACCGTATGTTTAGTTGCCTTTTGTGTCTAAATTCCAATCTTCGATGTTCGGTAGGAAGCTGGTGGCAGCTTTGGTCCGTTGCCCTTCTGGCCACTTGAAGTTTAGTCCGATGATGAATTGCGCTGAGGGCTGAAATTAACTCCTGCTGCCTCTTAGATTTCCAGTCTTGCAGTTCACTTTGTTAATGGCATGCCCTGACTTTCCGTGGTGTCCACTGTAGGTTGTGGCATGCTAAAAAGATAAGTATTTGGTTTCAACTCCTTTATATTGTTACTAATCATTTTGAAGAACACATGGTTAAAACTTATTTTGTGCCGAAACTGTGTTTGTCCAAACTTGCTGACATCGTCTTGTGACAGTGTGTAATGTTGATGTAGGTATGAGCAAATCAACTATTTCAACGAAAGGATGGATATGTTCAGTCAAAATGAACACTGAGAGAGAAGGTATCAATCTCGGAGACGCGAAGGCGAGGGATCCACTGCGTCAAACTCGTTTGAGAATCCTCCGGTATGAGTTCTTGACTTCTTTAGATGATGCTGGAAGATCTATTAGTCCATCCCACTTGTGACTATGCCATGTCCTTCTATTGAACCAATTTTGTTTGTTTCTATTTCATGTGCGTTGTTTTGATTTTGCGGCTAAGCATACCCCTTTCAAAGTTTCGCTGCACATTCCAGCAGACATGCACTTATAATGGAGGGGGTGCTGCTCAAAATCTAGCTTTGCCAAAAAATATACTGCAAGACAGCAACATCACTGGGAATGTCCTCTGAAGGTAAAGCTCTTATGTAGTCTTGCTTTGAATCTCACTTCCATTCGGATGCCATGGTATTATGGCCGTCAAGGACAAACTAGGTAGTGTTAATGTTTGTCACAGGATCCCCTTTGCAGCCTTCATGCTTCGATAATGTTTTGAATGTTGCTATTCGTTGAAACCGTGATTAAATCTCATGTCTTGACTCACTTTGTTGTTGATGGCTTTTTTGATGCAGGATTTCCACATTCCCAGTATGCACCTGTAGCTTGTCCGATTTCACAGCCCGCGACATGATTTGCGTTGCGGCTTTACTCAGGAGCGGGACACGAGAGATACGTCCGATGTTGTGTCAGAGGCTCCAATTTAGAGCGCATTTCCTTGTTAGCCAAGAAAGAAGTGCACAGTCTCGAAGATGGGGAGGTTCCCGTAATTCCGGCATTGGTTTATACTACCTTGTGTTGGATTAAGGCTCATAATTGTACCAACCCATTAGTTCTTGTAATGAATTTGTTGTATGCGGTTACTGAATGATTCATGTAGTGTTATAATGATGTAGGGGCCATAAACAGACCACCAGATATCAATATGGTTGTGTGTCATGAAGATTCAAATAGGAAATTGTGAAGTGCTCCCTTCTCTTGTATGAAACTTATGCGCTTGAGATGTATGGACCCTCCTGTTGTGGGGATTTGAATGTAATGTAGCTGTAATTAAGTTGTAACAATTCCATCTCCCGATATTTCTAATATTTAATGTCCATGTCTTGCATTCTCAAAGCTCCAGTTAAATTACTTGTCTTTTAAAACAGGGCATCTTGTAAATTAATATCCCTAATCACCTCTCTTGGAAAAACATGGATAACATAAAAGCGGTGGACTAGGAAACTCGATGTCCACCTGTGGCATTGCTTAATTGTCGGATTTCTCGTCGTTGTAATACTGATGCTCACAACAGTCCTTTAATAATTTAAATCAACCGACAAAAAACTCATTCGCCCCGACGAAGTCCTCGATATGAACCAAACCTTACATAATCTTTATCATCTCAAAACAACATGGTCGTGAACCACCCTTGAGAATGCTCCCCAATTTCTCTTTGGAAGTAATGGCTCAACCTGCGAGATGGCCCCCCATAGGAAACATAATAGGCTCAAAATGCTTGTACCCTGAAATACTTGTCTGTAGGGGTCTAAACTTGTCATTATCGCGCCTGCATCAGCTGGTTAGTTATAATAAACATACATATAAGAGGAGAGAGGTAACACGTAAGACAAAATGCACGGGGGGTGGGATCTTAAGGTCAAAAATTAGGGTATGACAGCACCTTGCAGGGATCAAATGTGCAACAACTGCCGAAGAAAAGCGTACACGCTACCTACTCACTCGAACCGCATACAAACTCTACGGGGGATAGAGATACGAACTTCACTGATTGGGGAAGTGAATTCAAGCTGGGGACCATGAGCTGGTCTCAGTCTATGATGTAAGAACTTCCCCGAGCGTCATGGTATGGGAACCATGAGCTGGTCTCAGTCTCTGATGTAGAACCTCCCCGAGCGTCATGGTATGGGAACCATGAGTCGGTCTCAGTCTCTGATGTAAAACCTCCTCGAGCGTCATGGTATGGGAACCATGAGCTGGTCTCAGTCTCTGATGTAGAACCTCCCTGAGCGTCATGGTATGAGAACCATGAACTGGTCTCAGTCTATGATGTAGAACCTCCCCGAGCGTTGTGGTATGGGAACCATGAGCTGGTCTCTACCTGAAGTGATGAAAACTCGTGAGAGCGTCTTCACAGGGGATCATAGACTTTGCAGATCATAGATGTCAATGTATATTGTAGATGTAATTTGTACATTGTAGGTGTAATTGTCAATGTAAATGTAGAACTTGGTAGATTGTAATTTGTAATGTAATGGAGGTTGTGAAAACTTCACCGGGAATCTTCAGAAGAGATGTAAGCCGGTTAGATTGTAAAGTATGTCTTCTTAGAAAGACTAATGTGATAAACTTCCTCGACTTCTCTGGGGATATGTCACTTGATGGAAATAAACTTGTGTGATGAACTCGCTGGGGAATGCGTTTCCGTGGAGTAGTTGTAAAATATTTGAAATTTTTGTAGTGGAAATTCTCAAATAAAGAGAAGTGTCTTGTAGTGTCTTCGGCGAACTTCTCTGATGGATTTGTGAAGCGATGCCATTTGACGAATTGATGACGTTGAAGAACCCATTAAGGGTGAATGAACTGTCTTGTAGAAACTGTCGTTTGTCGATTTGAATAAGATCTTAGTCAAAACGAGTTGCTTAAATAAAGAGATTATTTATAGTCCAAATGTAGATGGTTGAGAAAACCTGTGATATTATCGTTGGAGAAATACCTGTCTCCCGGAATATTCTTCTTGGGGAAAATAGTGCAGAATAAATGCACACTTGACCCATGTTCAAAAGTTGGAGATTATCCAAACTATGGTTGCAAGGACCGAAATTCAATTCAGGAAGCAGCCGAAAAGAAATTGTCAAGCAAGACCCGACCATTGAGGTATGAACTCAAATGGAATGTACTGGAATAACCGTCTTCCACGAGGATCAAACTTCATGGGGAAAGTAGAAACATCGTGCTCTTTTTGCCTAGGGCTGACAACTATATTTGGAGGGATAAGACTCACCCAAATGCCCGGGGGTAACCACGGCCAAAGCGATAGAATAAAACAAACACAAAGAGATGCAAAAAATGCACATGCCATGCTATCTATCTATATGCTATGCGTATGCTGACAAACTGGGAGGGGCGAAAATAAACGTCTCAGACGGAAAGGTACCTCAACAAAATCTCCACAGACCTCTTACCACCTGTAAAGAAATCTTGAACGTAAACAAACCTCATCTCTGGATAAAATAAATATCCTCTCGTCTCTGGGAATCATGAATGATTGTCATTCATCCATGGATGAAATAAACGTCCATGGTCATCCTTTTGTTATTTATATATCAAGTAAAACACAGTATTGAAAATTTTTAAATCAATATGGATTTTGCTATCAAGAATAAGGATTTTTGATAAATGAAAAACTTTTATTGAATGGTGGTCCGCAGAAAGGCGTGACCCCAATATTACAGTGTTGGAAAATAATAGATTACATCAAGGGAATAATAACTTACTCTTCCTAAGTTAACGAGAACTCCCCGAGTTCTAAACGAAATACTTCTTGACAGCGTCCGTATTCACAAGGCGAGTGATCTCTTCTCCATCCATTGTTGCTGACATCAGAGCACCTCCTGACAAAACCTTTCTTACCACATACGGTCCATCATAGTTCGGGGCCCATTTTCCTCTGACGTCCGTGAGGAAAGACTGGATCTTCTTGAGCACGAGGTCGTCTTCCTTAAATACGCGGGGTCGAACTTTCTTGTCAAATGCCTTCTTCATCTTTTGCTGATACAACTGTCCATGGCATAACGCCGCCATCCTCTTTTCTTCGATTAAGTTCAACTGATCATATCTGTTCTGGCACCATTCAGCTTCTGATAACTTTGCATCCATCAAAATCCTCATAGAAGGAATCTCGACTTCTATCGGGAGTACTGCTTCCATACCGTAGACCAGTGAAAACGGAGTTGCCCCATTTGATGTGCGCACTATCGTACGATACCCATGTAAGGCGAACGGGAGCATTTCATGCCAGTCCTTATAAGTAATAACCATTTTCTGAATGATCTTCTTGATATTTTTGTTGGCGGCTTCAACAGCCCCATTCATCTTTGGTCTGTAAGGAGAAGAATTATGATGCTCGATCTTGAATTCTTCGCACAATTCTTTCATCATTCGGTTATTCAAATTGGAACCATTATCTGTAATAATTCTGTTCGACACACCATATCGGCAGATAAGTTGATTCTTGATAAATTTAACAACCACATGTCGAGTTACATTAGCGTAAGAAGCTGCCTCGACCCACTTGGTAAAATAATCAATGGCTACTAAGATGAATCAGTGTCCATTAGATGCTTTCGGCTCTATCATCCCAATCATATCGATTCCCCACATAGAGAACGGCCACGGGGATGAGATAACATTCAACAAAGTTGGAGGCACATGAATCTTATCTGCATAAATCTGGAACTTGTGACATTTTCTAGCAAACTTGTAACAATCTGATTCCATTGTAATCCAATAATAACCAGCTCTTAAGAGTTTCTTAGCCATGGCATGTCCATTGGCATGAGTGCCAAAGGATCCTTCGTGAATTTCCGTCATTAACATATCTGCTTCTTGCTTGTCAACACATCTCAGCAAGACCATGTCAAAATTCCGTTTGTATACAACATTGTTACTCAAAAGAAAACTCCCAGCCAACCTTCCCAAAGTTTTCTTATCCTTGTTGGAAGCTCCCAAAGGATATTCTTGCGTTCTGAGAAACACTTCAATGTCATGGTACCAGGGTTTTCCATCTTCAACTTCCTCGACGGCAAAGATGTAGGCGGGTCTGTCAAGACGTTTTACTTCGATTCGAGGACACTCATTACAAAAGTTCACCACAATCATTGAGGCCAAATTTGCCAACGCATCTACCATTCTATTCTCATCACGAGGGATATGATGAAAGTTGACTCTGTCAAAGAATGGTAACAGTCTTCGGGCATAATCTCTGTACGGGACCAAATTATCATGTTGAGTTACCCACTCTCCGGTGATCTGGTAGATTACCACTGCAGAATCCCCAAACACATCCAAATTCTTAATCCTCAAATCTATTGCTTCCTCAAGACCCATAATACACGCCTCATACTCAGCTTCATTATTAGTACACTTGAATGTTAATCTGGAAGTAAACGGGATGTGGGATCCTTGAGGAGTCACAATAACAGCGCCTATCCCTTTTCCATGAGCGTTGGCAGCTCCATCAAAAACTAAACCCCATTGAGATCCTGGTTCTGGTCCTTCACCATGCAAGGGTTCTTCACAATCTTTCATCTTTAAAAACATAACATCTTCGTCGGGAAAGTCATCGTTTGAAGGTTGATAATCCAAAATAGGCTGGTGAGCCAAATGATCGGCCAAAACACTTCCTGTAACAGCTTTCTGAGTATGGTACTTGATATCATATTCAGATAACAACATCTGCCATCTAACAATTCTCCCAGTCAAAGCGGGCTTCTCAAAAATATACTTGATAGGATCCATCTTCAAAACTAACCAAGTGGTGTGATTCAACATATACTGGCGCAAGCGTTTGGCGGCCCATGCCAAAGCACAACAAGTCTTCTCTAACATAGTGTATCTCGTTTCACAGTCGGTAAATTTCTTGCTCAAGTAATAAGTGACATGATCTTGCTTTCCTGTTTCATCTCATTGACCAAGTACACAACCCATTGAATCTTCCAAAACAGTCAAATACATAATCAAAGGTCGGCCTTCAACTGGCGGTATCAGGATAGGTGGTTCAAGCAAATACTCTTTGATACTATCAAAAGCCTTTTGACAATCTTCAGTCCAAACATACCCTTGTTCTTTCCTCAAAAGCTTGAAAATAGGTTTACATGTAGCAGTCATGTTGGATATAAACCTAGAGATATAATTCAAACGCCCCCAAAATCCTCTGACTTGTTTCTCGGTGGTAGGAGCTGGCATTTCTCGGATAGCTTTCACCTTATCGGGGTCCACTTCAATCCCTCTTTGACTGACAATAAAACCCAATAGTTTCCCTGATCGTACTCCAAATGTACATTTGTTGGGGTTCAAATGGAGCTTGTATTCCCTCAAACGACCAAACAGCTTAGACAAGTGTCTAACATGATCATCCTCAGTCTTCGACTTAGCTATCATATCATCCACATAAACCTCGATCTCCTTGTTCATCATATCATGGAACAAAGTAGTCATAGCTCTCTGATATGTTGCCCCTGCATTCTTCAATCCAAATGGCATAGCTTTGTAACAAAAGGTACCCCAGGGCGTGATGAATGACGTCTTCTCTCTGTCCTCGGGAGCCATTCTAATCTGATTGTAACCTGCAAAACCGTCCCTAAAGGAGAAAACCTCATATCTTGCGGTACTGTCAACCAAAATATCAATGTGAGGTAATGGAAAGTCATCTTTCGGACAGGCCTTGTTCAAACCCCTGTAATCTACACACATGCGAACCTTACCATCCTTCTTCGGAACGGGCATGATATTAGCCAACCATAGCGGATATTCGGCAGTGACAAGGAAACCTGCATCAATCTGTTTCTGTACCTCCTCCTTAATCTTTAGAGCCATGTCGGGTCGAGTTCTTTTGAGCTTCTGCTTTACTGGCGGGCACTCTGGCTTCAAAGATAGACGGTGCCAACTATAGCAGTGTCTAATCCAGGCATATCCTGATATGACCAAGCAAACACATCAACAAACTCTCCGAGCAAAACGATCAACTGTTTCTTCACCTCAGACTTGAGCAAAGCTTCAATTCTCACTTCCCTACGGATTTCTTATGTTCCCAAATTGATTACTTCAACGGGCTCCTGATGATGTTGGATAGCTTTCTCTTCTTTCTCAAGCAGTCTGGAAATCTCTTCTGGAATATCATCTTCTTCGTCTTCAGCTTCATACACAGGAAACTCAAAATTCGGAGAAGGCAGTGGATCATTATTCCCAGGATGTAACTTATGTAGCAATCTGCGCAAGTGATATGATTTTTAATAAGTTTTTCGTAAAGTGGAAAGTGTGTGTACGCGAGACGCTACTTATTATTTTCCAACATTGTAAATAAATATAACAAAAATAACACACATATGAAAATGAAAGTGATTTATTGATGACAGCAAAAACCAAAGAGACACGCCCAACAAAGTCACCTTTGCCTTGGGCAGAGCAAAAGGGAATTATTTAAAAATAAGCCCTAACAATGCAGTTTCGCCTTGGGCAGAGCGAGAAATTTTAAAAACAAATTCTTTACTTTGATATATGAACGACAACAGGGGCCTCAACCACACTCCAGTTCTTAAACAAAACTCCTAGGGTTACAAAGTTTGGAACATCCCCATCTGAATCTTCCTCGGTCACAGCGTAGACTCCAAAGTTGTAGTCAAACTCATCTGAAACATAACCTGGATCTTCCATATAGGGCTCATAATCTTTGTAAGGAATGGAGGACCTTGCAGAACCATCTGATATGTAACCTTCATGCTCATCCTCTAACACAACATTAACTTGAAGATGATGGACGACCCCTCCACTACGGAAGACTTCATTAATCAGCGGAAACCCTTGATTCTTAGTAGTTTGTTGAGCAGAACTGCTGTTGAAACCAAGACCTTCTTTATTTCTGTTCTCCGGCAAAGACAACACCTTGCCCCAAATTGTCTGAGGACCGCCGTTCACTACATGTTGTGCGTCTTTGAATGATGACATGGATGCCTGAGATTTCTGGACACCCTCTCCCACAATAGACAAAGCCTGAAACTGCGTACCAACTTCTTCCTCCGCTTCAACATACGAGAACGATGACAAATGACTCACCACCAAGGCTCGTTCCCCACAAACTGTGACCGTTTTCCCTTCAAAAAGATATTTCAACTTCTGATGCAGGGTGGAAGTAACTGCCCCAGCTTCATGTATCCATGGCCTCCCTAACAAACATCTATAGGCGGCACGAATGTCCATGACTTGAAACGTGATCATAAAAGTCTGTAATCCAATAGTCATCAGCAAATCTACCTCGCCAATTAATGTCTTTCTAGACCCATCAAAAGCTTTGACGATAACATGACTTGGCCTCATCGGCGGTTCTTGATAGGATAGCTTAGATAGAGTAGTTCTAGGCATCACATTTAGAGAAGATCCAGTATCAACTAACACACTGGACAGAGAATCATTTCCGCAATTCACAGAAATATGTAGAGCCATGTTATGTTTCTTCCCTTCCTCTGGGAGATCGTCCTCATTAAAACCCAAATTGTCACATGAAGTAATACTACCAATGATGTTGTCAAACTGTTCCATAGTTACATCTTGTTCAACATATGCCTTCTCTAAAATCTTCTGGAGTGCTTCTCTATGAGCCTCAAAACTCATCAACAATTGCAACACAGAAATCTTCGACGGGGTTTGCAGAAGCTGATCTGCAACCATATATTCACTTCTCTTAATCACTTTTAGAAATTCATTTGAATTGGACAAATTGGATCCACCAGATTGCCCCACAATTGGATCTTTTGAGCTTGGTTGTTCAAATGAGACCTCCTTTTCTCTTGGCGGTACAGTCAGGTAAACTCGACCGCTCCTTGTTACTCTACTGACATCTGCGATGTTAACTGCTGAAGGTACAGTGGGCAAAGGCACTTCCTTTCCATTTTCCAACATTGTGGCGTTGTATCTGTATGGGATAGCCTTACTAGAAGTGTAAGGGACGGGTCCAGGCACGTTGATTACCAAGGGAGTAACAACCGACTTTCTTCTATTATAAACGATTTTGATACGCTCCACCTCCTTAAAGTGAGGCACTATAACACAAACTTCTCCGGCCCTTTCATCTGAAACGTCCTGATTATTATCTACCAAATAGTCTTGGATCATGTTGACGGAGGGTGAACCATGCGGGGGTAACGGATTAACCTGCACATAAGGGTCGGAATCCTTGAAGGACAAAATTCTGCACTTAATGAGCCTCTGGAAATCTGTTTTCATACCAAAACAACTCTCAATATCGTGACCTGGAGCACCCTGATGGTAAGGACAAAACCTGTCAGCCCTATAAGAAGGAGGAGGATTTGCAAGAACCATAGGTGGAACTTTTGTCTGAATATGACCCTTCTGGATCAAAGTTGGAAACAAATCAGCATATTTCATAGGAATGGGCTCAAAGTTTATCTTTCTATACACACGACCCTGATTGTTGAATGGCCAGTTCTGTTGAGGATACTGCGGATTTTGCTGAGGCTGTGGCTGTTGAGCATTGGGGGACTGAGGTTGCTGACTCGGTTACGGAGACGGTAGCTGATAAGTTGGAGCATTAAACACTGGTGATACTGCTGCAACTTGGTGTGGTGGCGAATATCTTTTTCTAAACTGTCCCTTTTGAATGGCGTTTACACCTTGCTCTTTTTTCTTCACGAAACCACTCCCATACTTCTTAGGAGCATTCTCCTCTTTAGCCAATCTTCCTTCACGGACACCTTCTTCTAAACGCATTCCCATATTAACCATTTCAGTAAAGTCACTGGGTGCACTTGCTACCATTTTCTCATAAAAGAAAGGACCAAGGGTCTTCAGAAAAATCTTGGTCATCTCTTTTTCTTCTAGCGGTGGTGTGACTTGCGCGGCCATCTCGCGCCAACGTTGGGCATATTCCTTGAAATTCTCTTTATCTTTCTATGTCATAGCTCTCAATTGATCTCGGTCAGGTGCCATATCCACATTATACTTATACTGCTTGACAAAGGCTCCCCCTAAATCATTGAAAGTTCGAATCTTCGTACTATCCAACCCCATGTACCACTTGAGTGCAGCGCCTGTCAGACTATCTTGGAAGTAGTGAATAAGTAGTTGATCATTGTCATTTTGTGCAGACATCTTCCTAGCATACATGATGAGATGACTCTGAGGACAAGTATTTCCTTTGTACTTCTCGAAATCAGGGACCTTGAATTTTGGTGGAACCTTGACATTTGGAACCAAGCACAGCTCAGAAGCGCTCTTTCCAAATAAATCCTTCCCACGAAGGGCCTTCAACTCCTTTTGCATCTTAGAAAATTGGTCTTGAAATCCATCCATCCTTTCTGCCAAACCCAAAGTTTCGGTCGGCGACCCTTGTAAAATTGGCTCATCCAGAATATACGGACCAACGTTCACATGTGGAGGTGCAGTAGTCACTACAATAGTAATTGCAGGAACAGTTTGGACAGTGGTCACAGCAGGGATCTCAGGCACAGGCGGACGGTAGCGAACGGGAGTGAAATGATGAGGCATCCCCCACGGGAAACCTGGAGGCATGCTATAGGTCACTTCGGCAACAGAAGACACCATTGGTATCGGTGTTGGTGTCACTTCAGAGATCACAGTCCTTTGAACATCTTGGTTGTTGAGTACGACTTGATTGGACAGAGCTTCCACTAGACCATTCAACCTCTCTGAAATTTCTTTCAGAATTGCAACTCCATCACGGAGCACTCTATTCTCTTGTTCCAATTGATCCATCTTCTGGCACTGACTAGCTCGAGTGTCGTATCGGTGATTCAGCTTGTCTGTGGAGATGAAGAAAGAGTGAGACCCTGGAATGAGAACAATGATATGCTTATGCAAAAATGCAAATGAGTATGAAACTTCAAGAAACTCAAATTATCTTCGGTATTATAACATTGGAAAAAAAACTTATATATTTTGATATTAGAGAGGCAATACAAAGCAAAGTACTCTTTCAAGAGTTTATTACATTGAACCAAAAGCAAAAGAGAACTTGGAGATCTACTCCCTATGCTCCTTCTGTGCACGAAGTTCTTCTTCGAACTGGCTGACGCGTTCTTACAATTCGGCCTTCTCACTGACGAGTCGATCGACACATTCTTTCCAAGCCATAGCAGCTGGGGGAAGATCATCTCTGGTGTCAGTTCCAGAAGAGGTGTGAGAGGAAAATAAGTCCTCTCGCGCCTTCCTTTTCCTTGCAAATTCTATCTCTGGCAGCTTCTGGGACTTCTCTTTCTCTACCTTGAGGGTGAAGAACCTGTTCCTCTAAGAGGCTTTTAGTTTTCGAGCCTCATCCAAGGCGGCCTTCAATTAATCTACTTCACTTACATCAAACCAATCAGGATCGTGAAAGGTCAACACCATAGGTTCATTAAAAGGGAAAGGCATCTTGAGGTCGAGAGCCCTTTCTCGCACCCAACATAGATAGTCTTCAGAGGCGTCGTCATTAGGGAACCCTAAAGCAGTCATCCCTTCCTTATTGACGTATCTCCATGCGTAAATTATGACGGTCTTTAGGTCTGGATCTTCTCCTTCCTTGAGAAAGATCCCTTCCAACAGAGCTTGGTCAGGTATTTCGATCATGGGATGTCCAAATTGTCTGCGGGCCAAAGCGGGATTGTAACTTATGCATCCTTCTCTCCCAATGAGCGGTATGTTGGTGAATCCTCCAATGCTGGGAATCATACATATACCTCCATAAGTAGGGTCATACCACACAATATCTGAGTGAGTAAG
Organism: Lathyrus sativus; assembly: GCA_963859935.3. NCBI lineage: Eukaryota > Viridiplantae > Streptophyta > Magnoliopsida > Fabales > Fabaceae > Lathyrus > Lathyrus sativus. Next base: position 416,756,744 of record OZ012741.1, on the reverse strand, counting down.
GGCCATAACTATCTCGGACCAATGGGGTGTTTCTACCTCATCCCAAATAGACGGATGTTGAGTTAGGCAAGCAATAAACCATGAATACAACAAGGCGGTGCAACAAATAATATGTCCTCCCCCTTCGGCATTCCTCGAGTGGGTTGAATGGTATGTGTCAGCTAGTAAGGTGCGAACCAGATTCTTGAGTATGAATAGTTTAATCGCGTCCATGTCGACAAAATCGTCGATCTTTGGGAACCAGAAAATCTCATAGACCAACAAAGCAAAGGTAGCTTCCAAGATAAGGACCTCTTTTCTTTCAGCATGGTAACGGACTTTTTCGATCAAGAAATCAGCTGGGAATCCAAGGACTCCTTCCTTGGTGGTTAACTGCGCTTGAACATCTGCTAGGCAGAGATGAGTAGCATTTGCAATTTCTTGGTGGTTGGGTATGTCTTCCTGGCCGGTGAATATAGGTCGAGCAGTCACAGGTATCTTTAAGAAATCAGAATACTCTTCCAGGGTTGGCATCAGCTGGTAATCTGGAAAAGTGAAACAATGGTACAACGGGTCATAAAACTGAACAAGAGTCTCCAGCAGTCCTTCTTTCATCTTGAACTCGAGAAAACGGAAGGCTTCTCCATATTCTGTTGCAAAAGCGTGACGGTTCTCGATGAGATCTGCTAGTTCGCTTAAGCTTTCAATGTTAGGACTCTGAAAAGTGTACTTCAAAGTTTCTCTTTTGAAATCCATTGTTACAATACCTACAAAACGAAATTAAGTTTCTTGAAGTGAACAAAGAAAAAGAAAGAATGCAATGCAAGATGAGTAGGACGTCATGGGATTCCTCTATTTATGGGCATTGTGGTAAAAAGAAATGTTTTAATAATTTTGAAACGGATTACATAAATATTCTTTTAAAAGAGTCCCAAATAAAAGCTAAATAAAAGCTAGTAAAGACGCTAAAGAAGTTTCAAATTCTGCTGCTTGAGCTGCTATTCCAACTGAGTCTTCTCACGGGTGAGATTGTCCACAATCATCTTCCAGATGGTACACTAAGAGTCAGAGGAAAATAAATCCTCCAAAACCTTCCTCCTTTTGTAGGGGAGTAACTCTTCATCCTTCAACTGCAGCTGTTCCTGAAGCTCAACAATATGTCTCTGAAGTTCATCATTCTCTGCAACAGACACTTGATACTTGTTCTTCTACACTTTTGATTCGTGTTGTGACTTCCTGAAGGCAACCCCCAACTTCTCAGTGTCAAACATAAAAGTATAAGTAGGTTCCTCTCTTGGAGGTATAGGATCTTGACGAGAATAAGGCATCCTCAGCTTGATTGCCCTATTCCTGACCCACTGAAGATACGGTTCCAAAGACACACAGTTGGGCCTTCCCAAACTATTTCTATCTTTCTTATGCAAATGTTTCCAAGCTTCCACAATCTTCTCTCGAAGCTCTTGGTTATCCTCGAAGAAAATAATCTCAACTTGTATGCTCTTAGGTGGTCCCTTCAACGGATATCCCAACTGTCGACGAGCTAAAACGGGGTTATAACTGATCCCTCCACCAAAGCTGAGCAACAGTATATTAGCAAAATCTCTACATCCATAAATGATTAGAATCCCATCATACTCACGGCTATACCAATCAATGTCAGAATGAGTCAAAGCCATAATCTTTTCTGACCAATGCCTATCATTAAGATGCCAAAAGGAAACATACTTGGGCAAGTGCGTAATGAACCACTTCTATAATAAGGGCACACATCATGTAATCATTCCTCCACCATGAAGGTTTCGAAGATGTATAGAGTGATAGGTATTACCCAATAGAGTCGGCACTGGATTATTCTTCATGAAGATCTTAATTGCATTAAGGTCAACAAACCCTTCAAAACTCGGAAATAGAAACACCCCATAAACAAGCAAAGTGAAGATTGCCTCGAACGGATCCTTGTTCGTAAAATCAATATGAAATAAGGCTTTCTTAAATAAAAAATCTATAGTCAAACCAAAAGTCCCACTTTTAACAACCATGTTGGTCTTGACGTCAAATACCTTGAGATAAAGGACCTTAGCGATGTCTCTTTCTTCGGGGTCCTTTTCCAAGAAAGGAAAAGGATATTCTTCTAGAATAGGCAAACCCACCAAAAAGGAGTATTCTTCCAAAGTTGGCAACAACTGATAGTCTGGAAAAGTAAAACACTGATACATCGGATCATAAAATTGTAATAGAGCAGAAAGGAGATCCTCATTTGCCTTACGTCTCAACAAAGATAGTAACTTCCCATATTTACCCTTGAACTTCTCTTGGTCTTCAATCAAAGCTCCCAACTCCCTTAGGTCATCCAATTTGGGACTCTTAAAAGTATATTTTAAAGTATTTGTTCTATTGGAATCCATAATGCCCTACAATGTTCATAAACGAAGGTAAATCCCATGAAGTCCAATGCAATATGATGCTATATGAATGCAGCAAACACAAGTAAGCACATAAGGACACACAAAGATAACAAACAAAGGTCCTAGGTTTGCAACGAGCATGGAGCCAAGGGTATACCCATTCCCAAAGGACATGGACTAAAGGCGGATTGTACCTGCAGAACAAGGTTCTAAAGAGGTTCTCAAAGTCATTAGTCTATCTTTCGAATATTATCAATTTCCCAACTAACTCGGGGATTAATAATATTCTCAAGAGAACTTCTTTTGAGTGTAGCATCGCGTAGCACTATTGCGGGACTTACTCCCTCATAGCCTCGCACTACGTCCTAATAAAGGCCAAAGTGGGGTTAGAGGTAACTACGGTCCTTAGTATCATGAACTCCAATTGAGAATAGTAAAAGTTTTCACGACTAAACTCGTTCAACCGAACCATTTTCAAAAGGGTCTCAACTAAGCGGGATTCTCGAGTCAACTTAGTCGGGACTCATTCCCTATAAGCCTCGTCGAATATATCACCATCCTATCTTAAGTTCACTCAAGTCCGGGTGTAGGATTTTGTCTCACCACTCAAGGATAACATCCCAAAAGAAATAAAGAATAAACAAATAAGCAAATAAGAAAATAAAAAAATATATAAAGCAATAAAGAAACAAAACAAGATAGGGAGACCCACTGAGAGTCCCCAGTGAAGTCGCCATTTCTATCGCGGTGAAATTTGGATACCAAACTATTGATTAGTTTGAATCTTATTCATTTGCAACTGAACTTTGATTTGTCCAAAGGAAGGGATAAAGATCGAAATACCCACAATGCAATGCAAATGCAAGCTAGAGAGTTATAGGTTCGGGGTCAGTTAAACTTAGGGAAGGTGCTAGCATCCTAAGTTTCTGTAGTACTCTACAGGAACCTCTTGTTTTATGTTTGTTTTATTGCTAATGTTTATCTGCTTAATGGTTGAAAGACCCTAGGGGTTTATTTCTAAGTATACTTGATAAGATATTGCATCTTATGCCTACATATCCTTACAGGAGTGGAATCAGAGTATCTGTAGTTCCTCTAAAGGGTTTGAGGATTTCTTTGACTGTGGCCAAAGTTCCTACGGGTTTAGGGTAGTTGATTGATTGATTTTAGGAGAAAATATGAATTATTATTTTAAGGGAGATTTAATCACCACAAGTGTAAGAGATTGTATTATTGTGGGGTGGAGATTCTATCTCGCTTAAGATGATTAACATCTACTTCTCTAATGTTTGAATAGTTGTATTGAGTTGTTGAATGTGTTTGTCTAAGTTGTAAAGATAAAGGTCCTTCCTATGGGGTAGGATCTAAACTTAGAAGATCGACTTGAATGGGATCAAGGATCAAAAGGGGAGGATGATGCAATATGAGATGCAATACACACAAGTCTTAAGTCATGTGTAGGTTCTTCCTTTGGACGGAATGCGATGCGAGAATATAAATTGTGATTATGTTAAATTGCGGAAGATAAATTGCGAAAAAATAAAGCCATACACACGCATGAAAGCGCTAAGTGTGTGAAGGTGAGTGTAAGCGCGTGATGCTAATTTTAGACGAAGTTGATTAATTTTAAGAAAGATTGATTTTTTTAAGAAGAAAAGTTATATTATTTTGATTTGAAAAAAAATTGTTGACTTATTTGACTTTGATTATTAATAATAAAGGTTTAATAATAATTTATAAAAGGTTTAGTTGTGATTTGATTTTAATAAAAATAATAATTAGTTTATTAATAAAAGATTTGATTAAAGACTTATAGGGGTTTACTGTTTTTTCTCTTAAAAAAAGGTGGTTGATTTTATTAAAATAAAAGGCTTGATTTAATTATAAAAGGAGTTCCTTTATTATTATTAAAAAGTGAAATTAATTTGTTAAAAAAAAGTGATTTGAGTTATTTAAATTAAATTAAAGGAATAATGAAAACAAAAAAAGATAAATGAAAGGGGGGAGCTTGATCCGTTGGAGACCAAGGTGTGTATGTGTGATCAGCAGACATTACAAGATTATAATACATAATAATAATAAAATAAATAAGGAAAAGAGAAGTGGGGTCAAAACCCTCGTCTTCTCCTTCGTCTTCTTCCGCGACGGCCTCTGAGTTTTCTTCTTTTCTTCTTTCATCGCGATCTTCGTACCCTTCTTTCTCCAATTGATTCTTCAATCTTCTCCTTCGATTACATGTAAATCAACCAGAAACCACAATGCATGATGATTTAGGGATACCCTTTTACCTACGAACGAGAGTCGGCGGCGACCAGTTGCTGGTGGCGGCGAAGCAATGATGATGCCTAAAAAGAACTCGAACTTCACGGTGATGATGCTTCTCCTTCGGGTCTGAGCTTTTGCATGTATGAGTTTCTCTTTCGCTGCGATGAGGCTTTTCGTCTCTTTGAGTGGGCACCCTTCTTTTCTCGATTATGAATCAGTTCTTCAAATGGATTTCCAACGCCTTTTTATAGAGGGATTTATTAGGCCTCCAATGATGATTGCTTTCAAAACCTATTGATGATGTCGGATTCGTTTGATGATTTAGGAAGACAAGTGCTGATTCTTTCCTATTTCGTTAGGGCTTGTCTGATCCACCGAGTAATTTGGGGGATGAATAGTTAATTCTTTTTGATTTTGTTGGAGACATGTCGGTTTTGATTTGGTAAGTTCAAGTCTTTTCCCTTTCTGTTGTGGATTCGTCAAATTTGGAAATGTTTGTATCTGTTGATGTCCCACTGGCTTTGAATTAATGTTTTTTCTCTTCTTCTTTCGCAGGGCAAGAATTACACTTGAAGTTCAGAGGCTGCCTTGTCTTAGTCTGCCGAGAAGGGTGTCGTGACTGGCGATGACGACATGGTGTCTGAGCTTGGCGAAAATGTGGTTGCCATATTGATATCGGTAGTATTCTTCTGTGCCGTTAACGTTTGGCAAATATCATTGTTGGTGTTCTACTGTTTGTGGATGTTTCACCTGCAATTGATGTTGTAATGCAGATATTTGAACTGATAGTGTTGATGCTGACACTTCTTTCTTTTCCAAGGTGCCGTTAGCGGGTTCGGAAGCTGCCGTCTTAGCCTTGGTGCTGAGGAAGGTAATGCGGTGGTGATGATGACTCAAGGAGTTTGAACCATGGGGATGTTACTGCTGCACTTGTGTATTGTCTGTCATCAATTGCCTTCGCCCGATGATGGACCGAACTGAGGGTTGGACCAATGATGTCGCTGGTTGTTGTTGCTTTCTTATGTGAAAAATGTCGGTGTTGTGTTGCTGCTAGCTGATACTATGTTGGCATGTTGTTGTTGTAGACGGTGAACTGAGATTGTTGACTGTTTTGCTGCTAACCGTGGCTTGTTTGCAACTGATGTTCTATTGATGCTGTTGTTTGTGCCTGATGTCGGTATTGCTTGTTGAGGTTGATTGCAGCCTTGAATTTGCTAATTTACTGCAGCTTGTAGTTATATGTTGCAACCGGTTGTTGTTTGTTGTTGCAGCTCGCAATTGTTTGGCGCTGTTAAATGTTGTTGTTGTTTTTCCTGCAGCGAAATACTGGGCTATTTTGCTTTGGATCTACCTGACTTCTCTCTCTCTCTCGTTCAGGAACCTATCAATGGTGCAGAATCTGCCGGTCTTGGTTTTGGTTTGAGAAAGGTTTCGAGGCGGTAATGATGACTTACGTGTCTGAACCACGAAGAAAAGAAATGTTGTTGTTTCATTCGTGTTTCACATTGTTGAACCGTATGTTTCGTTGCCTTTTGTGTCTGAATTCTAATTTCGATGTTCGGTAGGAAGTTGGTGGCAACTTTGGTCCGTTGCCCTTCCGGCCACTCGAAGTTTAGTCCGATGATGAATTGCGCTGAGGGCTAAAATTAACTTCTGCTCCTTCTTAGATTTCCAGTCTTGCTGTTCACTTTGTTAATGGCATGCCTTGACTTTGTGTGGTGTCCTCTGTAGGTTGTGGCATGCTGAAAAGATAAGTATCTGGTTTCAACTCCTTTACATTCTTACTAATAATTTTGATGAATACATGGTTAAAACTGATTCTGTGTCGAAACTGTGTTTGTCCAATCTTGTCGACATCGTCTTGTGACAGTGTGTAATGTTGATGTAGGTATGAGCAAATCAACTATTTCAACGAAATTATGGATATGCTCAGTCAAGATGAACAATGAGAGAGAAGGTATCAATCTCGGAGACGCGAAGGCGAGGGATCCACTGCGTCAAACTTATTTGAGAATCCTCTGATATGAGTTCTTGACTTCTTTAGATGATGTTGGAAGATCTATTAGTCCATCCCACTTGTGACTATGCAATGTCCTTCTACTGACCCGGTTCTGTTTGTTTTTATTTCATGTTCGTTGTTTTGATTTTGCGGCTAAGCATACCCCTTTCAAAGTTTCGCCGCACATTCTAGCAGACATGCGCTTATAATGGAGGGGGTGCTGCTCAAAATCTAGCTTTGCCAAACAATATATTGCAAGACAGCAACATCACTGGGAATGTCCTCTGAAGGTAAAGCTCTTATGTAGTCTTGCTTTGAATCTGACTTCCATTGGATGCCGTGGTATTATGGTCGTCAAGGACAAACTAGGTAGTATTAATGTTTGTCACAGGATCCCCTTCGCAGCCTTCATGCTTCGATAATGTTTTGAATGTTGCTATTCATCAAAACCGTGATTAAATCTCATGTCTTGACTCACTTTGTTGTTGATGGCTTTTCTGATGCAGGATTTCCATATTCCCAGTGTGCACCTGCAGCTTGTCCGATTTCACAGCCCGCGGCATGATTTGCGTTGCGGCTTTACTCAGGAGCAGGACACAAGAGATACGTCTGATGTTGTGTCAGAGGCTCCAATTTAGAGCGCAACTCCTTGTTAGCCAAGAAAGAAGTGCACAGTCTCGAAGATGGGGAGGTTCCCGTAATTCCGGCATTGGTTTATACTACCTTGTGTTGGATTAAGGCTCATAATTGTACCAACCCATTAGTTCTTGTAATGAATTCGCTGTATGCGGTTACTGAATGATTCATGTAGTGTTATAATGATGTAGAGGCCATAAACAGACCACCAGATATCAATATGGTTTTGTGTCATGAAGATTCAAATAGGAAATTGTGAAGTGCTCCCTTCTCTTGTATGAAACTTATGCGCTTGAGATGTATGGACCCTCCTGTTGTGGGGATTTGAATGTAATGTAGCTGTAATTAAGTTGTAACCATTCCATCTCCCGATATTTCTAATATTTAATGTCCATGTCTTGCATTCTCAAAGCTCCAGTTAAATTACTTGTCTTTTAAAACAGGGCGTCTTGTAAATTAATATCCCTAATCACCTCTCTTGGAAAAACATGGATAACATAAAAGCGGTGGACTAGGAAACTCGATGTCCACCTGTGGCATTGCTTAATTGTCGGATTTCTCGTCGTTGTAATACTGATGCTCACAACAGTCCTTTAATAATTTAATCAACCGACAAAAAACTCATTCGCCCCGACGAAGTCCTCGATATGAACCAAACCTTACATAATCTTTATCATCTCAAAACAACATGGTCGTGAACCACCCTTGAGAATGCTCCCCAATTTCTCTTTGGAAGTAATGGCTCAACCTGCGAGATGGCCCCCCATAGGAAACATAATAGGCTCAAAATGCTTGTGCCCTGAAATACTTGTCTGTAGGGGTCTACACTTGTCATTATCGCGCCTGCATCAGCTGGTTAGTTATAATAAACATACATATAAGAGGAGAGAGGTAACACGTAAGACAAAATGCATGGGGGGTGGGATCTTAAGGTCAAAAATTAGGGTATGACAACACCTTGCAGGGATCAAATGTGCAACAACTGCCGAAGAAAAGCGTACACGCTACCTACTCACTCGAACCGCATACAAACTCTACGGGGGATAGAGATACGAACTTCACTGATTGGGGAAGTGAATTCAAGCTGGGGATAGGACAAACTTCATCCATACCATTTCCCCAAGGGTAACGACCCTGCAACACTGAAAAAACAGACAAGATATCCTACGGAATCAGAACCATCTTAGTCATCATTTGTGACGTTGTTCAATTAGTTCAAAGTTTTAACAATTATTGGCCAAGGTCTGCAAGTTTATGTTAGCACAAGTTTATCAAAACATTGGGCGTTTTCACAAACAAAACAGTAAAAGTTAAAACAAAGCACACAGATCCAGTACTGAATAGTATATGTTTATCGATGAATGGCCTGTAAATAGGAAAAGTTTTACAACAGATGCAACTCCTGAAAAGAGGAAGTTGCGTAAAACAAATACAGATATGCACAGAAATATACAAGAGTATATAAAAACGTCGGCAACGTGGCACAAACAAACACCATGAGCTGATTCCTCTATGACTCGCCTGACTCTGACGCTTTCCCGACGCTTCATCTTCAGAAGAGATTGATTCGGATAAAAACAATCCTCAAGTTCTCCCAATCCACTAAGCAATGAAGTTCCAACGCAGACCGCAGTCATTTGCTTTTTCAATCCCTAACTTTTGCCTCAACCGCCCTTTCGGGTTTTCGATTCACCGGGATACCCATTTTTGCCAAAGTCGCCTTTTCAGGTTTTCAACTTTGCGGGTTTACATCTTTTCATCTTTATCCCTAATTTTTTCCCGAACCTATTTTCCTTTTTTATGGTTCGCTGGGATGCCCCATTTTTGCCTGGACTTTTCTTTTTGTGTCCAGCGGGTCTCTTTTAAGCAAAGTATTTTTTAACCGCGTTTGCGTTCACAGGAGATGTGAAATCCTCACCATCCATGGTGGCTGACAACAAGGCTCCTCCAGAGAAAACCTTTCGAACGACATACGGACCTTCATAATTGGGATTCCATTTGCCCCTGTGATCTGACTGTGGTGGGAGAATCTTTTTCAACATAAGATCGCCCGTCTGAAAGCTCTGAGGGCGCACCTTCTTATCGTAAGCTTTCTTCATCCGGCTCTGGTACAAACGACCATATGCAATTGACGCTAGCCTCTTTTCATCCATCAGACTAAGCTGATTCAAACGATTCTTAATCCATTCTGCCTCATCAAGTTTTACGTCGACCAAAACTCTTAAAGAAGGAATCTCGACCTCCAATGGTAGGACAGCTTCCATACCATATACTAGCGAGAAAGGGGTTGCCCCGGTTGATGTGCGTACCATTGTACGATAACCGTGAAGAGCAAATGGCAACATTTCATGCCAATCTTTGTAAGTGACAACCATCTTTTGCACTATCTTTTTGATATTCTTGTTAGGCTGCTTCAATAGTGCCATTCATCTTTGGCCGATAGGGCGATGAGTTGTGATGTTCAATTTTGAAGTTCTGGCATAACTCCTTCATCATTTTGTTGTTCAGATTCAAACCATTATCAGTAATGATTCGCTCAGAAATTCCATATCTACAAATGATGTCCTTCTTTATGAATCTTGCTACCACTTATTTGGTCATATTGGCGTACGAGGCTGCTTCAACCCACTTGGTGAAGTAGTCGATGGTTACCAAGATGAAACGGTGACCGTTGGATGCAGTTGGCTCAATCTTGCCAATCATATCAATGCCCCACATGGAGAAAGGCCACGGGGACGCCATAACATTCAATGGGCACGGCGGTACATGTATCTTATCAGCATAAATCTGGCATTTATGGCATCTCTTTGCAAATTTGAAACAATCTGACTCCATAGTTAACCAATAATACCCTGCTCGTAGTAGCTTCCGAGACATGGCATGCCCGCCGGCATGTGTACCGAAAGTACCCTCGTGGACTTCTTCCATAAGCAATGTTGCTTCTTTTTCATCCACACATCTCAACAATACCAAATCATGGTTCCTTCTGTATAGCACACCATCTGGGTTTAGGTAAAAGTTTCCAGACAACCTCCTCAACGTCTTCTTATCTTGAACCGAAGCCCCTGGTGGATACTCTTGTTTCTTGAGGAAGTTCTGTATATCGTAAAACCATGGCTTGCCATCAGCGGCCTCTTCAATGGTGAATACGAAAGTGGGTCTGTCCAAGCGAGAAATGACTATTCTGGGAGCCTCATTCCAGAAATTCACTTTGTACATCGAAGATAGCGTTGCCAAAGCATCAGCCATCTGATTCTCGGCTCGTGGTACATGGTGAAAATATACCCAATCGAAGAAAGGTAACAACCTCCTTGCATAATCTCTATAAGGAATTAGATTCGGTTGACTAGTTTCCCACTCTCCCATGATTTGATTAACCACTAGCGCTGAATCGCCATATACATCCAGATTCTTGATCCTCAGATTAATAGCATCTTCCAGACCCATGATACATGCTTCGTACTCAGCTTCATTGTTGGTGACTGGAAATGTCAACCCGGCAGTGAACGGGATGTGAGTGCCATGAGGAGTTGTAATAATTACCCCAATTCCACTACCATAGGAATTGACAGCACCATCGAATATCATCTGCCACTGAGAATCCTTCTCTGGACCTTCACCGTGTAATGGTTCTTCACAATCTTTCGCTTTGAGGAACATGATATCCTCGTTAGGAAATTCAAACTTCATCGGTTGGTAATCTTCGATTGGTTGCTCAACAAGGTATTCTGACAAAACACTTCCTTTGATGGCTTTCTGAGAAACATATTGTATATCGTACTCTGTCAGTACCATCTGCCACCTGGAAATTCTTCCTGAAAGTGCTTGCTTCTCGAAGACATACTTAATCGGATCCATCTTTGAAATCAGCATAGTTGTGTGATTGAGCATATACTGCCTCAAACGTTTGGCAGCCCAAGCAAGTGCACAACACGTCTTTTCGAGCATTGAGTAACAGGACTCACAATCTGTGAACTTTTTACTCAAATAATAAATTGCATGCTCTTTCCTTCCAGTCTCTTCGTGTTGACCGAGAACACAACCCATACTATTCTCAAGAACCGTTAAGTACATGATTAAAGGCCTTCCACCTACTGGGGGTATCAATATCGGAGGCTCCTGCAAGTATTCTTTTATTTTATCAAATGATTTTTGACAATTTTCATTCCAGACAATCGCCTGATCTTTCTTTAACAATTTAAACATTGGTTCACACGTGGCTGTGAGATGAGATATGAACCGAGAAATGTAGTTCAATCTCCCCAGGAAACCACATACTTTTTTTTCTGTTTCCGGCGCTGGCATGTCTTGTATGGCTTTTATCTTTGCAGGATCGACCTCGATTCCTTTTTCACTAACAATAAACCCCAATAACTTTCCGGACCGAACTCCAAAAGTACACTTATTTGGATTCAACCTTAATCTGAACTTTCTAAGCCTCTCAAACAGCTTCAACAAGTTAACCAGATGCTCCTCCTCCATTTGGGACTTAGCAATCATATCGTCAACATAAACCTCGATCTCTTTATGCATCATGTCATGAAAGAGCGTTGTCATAGCGCGCTGATATTTTGCTCCGGCGTTCTTCAAGCCGAAAAGCATCACCTTGTAGCAAAACGTTCCCCACGGTGTAATGAATGTTGTTTTCTCCATGTCCTCTAGTTCCATCTTTATCTAATTATAACCCAAAAAACCATCCATGAAGGAAAACACCGAAAATTGAGCAGTATTGTCGACCAATACATCAATGTGAGGGAGCGGGAAGTCATCCTTAGGGCTCACCTTGTTCAAATCCCGATAATCAACACACATCCGCACCTTCACATCCTTCTTCGGTACAGGCACTATGTTGGCGACCCACGGAGGGTAAGTAGTCACGGTTAAAAGTCCAGCATCCCATTGCTTTTGGACCTCTTCTTTGATTTTTACCGCCATATCTGGTCTTGTTCTTCTAAGCTTCTGCTTGACCGGCGGACATTCATTGCGCAACGGTAAGCGATGAACCACTATGTCGGTATCAAGCCCAGGCATATCCTCAGACGACCAAGCAAAAATGTCACTATACTCTCGAATCATCTTGATCAATCTTTGCTTGATGTCGCTCTGTAGTGTAGCCCATATCCGAACATTTCTAACAACTTCTTCAGAACCCAGATTAACAACCTCAATTTCCTCCTGATGAGGCTGAATGATTTTCTCTTCTTGTTTCAAAAGTCTAGCTAATTCTTCAGACAAGTCTTCATCCTCATCAATCTCTTCTTCAGCTTGATATATCGGTTGATTGAAGTCGAAGCGAGTCATAGAAGGTTCTGGATCAGTGTCATCTGCAATAGGAATCTTGCAATTAAAATGGTTAAATGTTTCAAACAATTTGCAAACAAGTATAAACCACATTGCCATTTTATCGGGAACAATAAAATAAGAAAAACAGAGATCACAAAATTTGAATGAGAAAACGCCCTTTGATTAATTGATAAACAATGTTCAGACATAAACAAGTAAAGCCCTGAAATAAAATACCACTATGCCTGTTGCACCCCAAAATTTGCCCAACATTTCTTCACCTAGCTTGTGTTTCATTTCATTCACATTAGCATTATCATTTGCATTTCATTGACATGTATGCAGGAGATTAAGAGGTATGATTACCAATTAAGAGCTATATAAGACTATGAAGCCAGCTAATAAGGTTATTCAAGTGTTCAAGGGTTGATATCCTTGTCAGAGAAGTTAAAAGATCCTCAGAGAGAGTGATTGAAGCCAAGTGTGTAGGTCTCCTAACTTGAGAGTTGTGGAAAGCCATCAGATGATTCTGAAGCCATGAAGTTGGACTTTAGGTCTTGAGAGAGCTCATGAGAAGTGTTGAATATCACTTTGAAGCCTAGACAGGTCATTGTGCAAGATTAAGAAGACTTATCCATGAGTGGTACAATTAGGGTTTGACTGGGTCAACCCTAAGTCAACTGATGATTTGGAGAAGGTTGAGACTTAATTAAAGAGCCATGTGATCATGGATTGATACATTGAGATGTTATAAGGATGATTCCAAGGTTAACTCATCATGATTGAAGAGTTTGAGAAGTTTCAGGCTAGGGTTTCTTAGACTTGACAGTGTAAAATCCCCTAGTTTGACCCCTGACTTCAAGACCATTTAACTCAACATATGATTGTCATCTCATCTTGACCCCAACATGATTGTTGTAGAGAATGATCTTAGCTTTAATTTGAGTACTAGAAGTCCTTGGTAGGGTTTATGGAACTCAAGTTATGAGCCAGACAAGTTACAAGTCATCTGAGACATGTGAATTTGGAGCTTGAAAGTTACCCAACTTGCATGACATTTTTTCCCTAGAAGGATGATTCCTATGAACTTTTGGTTAACATGAATGTTGTTCCTTATCCTCTTATCTTTCCATAGAATACTAGAAGTCCATGATTGGATGTGGGGAACTCAAGTTATGGCTTTGACAAGTCAAGGGTATTTTGGGTATTTGGGCATTACAGGTCATTTTGAACCATAAGTCAATTTCACCATCTTGCAAGCCTTAAATGGATTTTTGTTCAACATGAAAGTTTCTCAAAATTATTTTTTTAGCTTGTCCAAGTATCAAGTGTCCATTGATATGGATTATATCAAACATTGGTGGAAGAAAGTTCATATAAAGGCCATTTTAATGAATTTAAAGGTGAAAATTCAAAATAATTGGAAATAACATGTTTTCAAGTCAAATTTGTAGTCAATTTTAATGGAATTGATATTCTAAAGAGATTGGAATTATTACATTTTTGATTTTAAGTGCTTAACATGGCCATTTGGAAGGTTGCTTCACAAATAAGAAACATAGCCAACACATTCCATAGATTGAAATCAAAGGGATGGAAACTACTTCATTACATTCCACAAGGGTTAAGTGAATCATTAGGGCTGATTTTGAAGAGTGAACAAGGCTTGAAGGTGGATATCAACATTGAAATTTTGAAGGAAAATGAAATCCAAAATTAACAAATGGGCTTGGTTTGGGCCTCCAACTCATTGAAACAGAATATAAATATGATTTAGAACGGATTACGAAGCTTCTAGAGTGACAATTTTCGTGGAGAATCCATTGGAGAGAAGTGAAGAAGAAAGCTTGGAATTGAAATTTCATTTTGGAGAATCAAGGGTTTTCAACAGGAATTGAGCATCAAGAAGCATTCACCATTGATCACTGAAGGGTTCTGCACGATTTGGAAGAGGATTGAGGCTTGAATCCGCTGCAATCAAAAATCAAAGCTAGGTTTTAACTTCTTGAATTTTCTCTCTGTTTATGTGTTTTTAATGAACTAGAAGCATGCGGTTAGGTTCCCCTATTGGTTTAGATGGATTCTGGATGATCAATTTGAACATTAGTGACAATTTAGGGTTGACACCATTTTCGATTGAGATTGATATCTCACTATCCTTACGTTTTTAGAATGAATGAATGGTATGGTTGAATTCCTGGTGAAATTTAGGGTAAGTTTCATGTAGAGATCGTGGCGAATGGATGTGTGTAGAGGAAGTTAGGGTTGTGCAGGGGTGGCCGGAAAAGCCACCGGCGACGGACTGGTTCGCAGGTTTGAAAATGAAGAAGAGATAATCTTAGCCATCCATGTATGTTGAAGACTTGACTTGGTCAAGCAATCCAAGCGCCCTCATGGTGCCACGTACACCTCCATTAAAACGCCCCGTTTTGTTTATTGAGAACTTCAGGCTTATGAGCGTTGTTGTGTGAACCAAGAGAGCGTAGGTTCGATACCTCACGCGTGCAAATTTTGATTAATTTGAGAACTGAATAGAACCTGAAGCAATTCATGAGCGTTGGGCCTCAATTTCTCATTGCTTTCAACACCTCACCATCCAGGCCCAATGTGGATTTACAAGGCAAATTGGTTGCTCAGCGCACCCCCTTCCCTGGTTATTTTTCTTGGCTGAGTTGAGACTCAGATGGGCCTAGCGCCCCAGTTGCTACGCACACCCCCCATTTTTCTGGGCCCAAGCGCATATAGTTGAATTTTGTTGCTGACTGCACCCCTCCCTTCATTTCTTTTAATTTTGTTTTCTTTTAATTTTTGTTTTCATATTGTTTGATTTTAATTCCCAAAAAAATAGTAAAAACTGATATTAAATCTTGAGAAAAATTGTAGATACAATTTAAAATGTTTAGATTTTTGTCATGATTTTATTTTCCATTTTTCATGCATTTTCATTTTATTGCATATTTTTTAGTTTAATATGTGTTTAATGGTGAAATAATGATGTTGTGATTTTGTCCATTTTCTTTCTCCCTCATGGTTCTGAATTTGACCTTGATTATTTGTAGGCTGTTTGTGTACACATTGATGTTGCCTTGTGATTTTTATCATGATTTTTAGATGATTGTAAATATGCTTTTAGTGTAGTTGTTTAGGAGTAATTTTCAACTAGTTCCCCATTTTACAAAGTAACTTTAGATTAGGTGATCTTAAATTAGAGAGTTTCATAGATTAACATTGTAAATAGCCATTAGATGATTCTAAATAATGTAGCCCTTTCTTGATAGATTGGTAGGTAGGTAGAGATCCCTCTAGAACTATTGCCATAGCCTTGATAGAGCTTTTGATGCCCCTAGCTTAGGTGAACCTTGTAGCTAGTTTGTAGGGTTTCTCTGGAGTGCTGTGTTGCCTCCTGTCCCCTATGTGTTTTCCTTGGGCTTTGCCCTACATTCTTCATTCAAGTCTTGAAGAGGAACCCTCCTGGGAGAGCCTAATCCTTCCTTTGGTTGGATTCTGTGCATTCCTTAGGAGGTTGAGCCTTGAATTGACATTCCCCCGTATAGTACATTCCTTTGGTTTGTACTATCTTTATCCTTCAAGTCTTGATGAGGAGCCCTCCTGGGAGATCCTAATCCTTCCTTTGGTTGGATTCTGTGCATTCCTCGGGAGGTTGAGCCTTGGATTGACATTCTTGGCATGGTATATTCCCTTGGTTTATACGTTGTCATCCATCTCAAAGTCCTTTTCTTAGGATCCCTCTTGGGAGAGCCTAATCCTTCCCTTGGTTGGATTATGTGCATTCCTCAACAGGTTGAGCCTGAGATGGACATTCTGTGTTGATACACTACAATCAGTTACCCTTAGATTGATATCTAGGACTAGTACCCAGTCTTTTCTGTCCTATTGACATAGGATCCCTCTTGGGAGAGCCTAATCCTTCCTTTGGTTGGATTCTGTGCATTCCTCAAGAGGTTGGGCCCATGATGGACTCTGGTATTGATATACCTCTAACCTAATGCAGCCTGGGATGACTTCCTTGTGGCTCATTATGGTTTCTCTCCCTTGTTTGATTTGCTTGATGCATTAGAATAGGATCATGTTTAGATTGTTTTAAGCTAGGAGCATGACTGCTTAGAGGTTGAGTGGGTCTCCCTCTGCTTGTTTGCATTAAGGGTTGAGGTGGTGCTCCCCTTGCTTGCGTGTTGTTTTCTTTTCATCTATGTGTTAATAATAGAGGTTGAGTCTGTCTATCTCTGTTTGGCTGTTTATCTTTGCAATTATTCATACTTGGCTTCAGGTCGAGATGAGCTTGTGGAGGCTCCTGCCCCACACATATTTCCTCCCTCACTTGCATTGCATGCATTTTATTTACAGTCGTTCCCTGTACCATTTACTGTTTACTGTTTACCGTTAAGCTGATGCTTTATCTGTTTCTGTATCCCTTTGACATGATCCCCTAGGAATCTCACTTCCTTTGATAAGGAAGTGATGATTGGAACTTTAGGTTGAAACCTATGCATGATAACTTCTAGGAGTTCCTTGTTTCAAACTTCAACCATAGGATGGATCCTTGGCATGACAACATCAGGACTTGACAGTCTCCCCGTAGAAGCCTCTCTCTTCTCATCTCAAAACAACAGTAAAAAACGTAATAAAGGCAAGTTAGTATAAACGTGATACGAGCCTTAAGCTACTTGGGTAATGATAATTGAGCGGCCTCCTCTCAATCGTCTAGAATGTTTAGTATACGTCCTTTGGAAGATATGCGACGCATTCGTTCCCAGGTCATAGTCTCTAGTGTTGTACGAACTACAAACAACCATAAAAAATAGTTCTTCCGTAAAAGACAGAAAACAAACTTCAAACCTTTTTGCCCCGTGGGCCCGTAACTCAAAGGAAGCTTTTTTGAAGAAAAGAGTGTCGTTAACTTTCAGTTCTACCGCAAATGATAACGCACGAGTCTCTGACGAGCGAGCTGCATACACCAAACAGTTGGAACTGTTTGTTAACCCTACTTGAAAAAACAGACGAATCTGAATCCCCGTAATCCGTATTATCCCGAACTATGTAAGCTCTGATCTCTCATACCTGTTGAGAGTACGTAGGCACAATACTGATGTATTGGCGATCCACCTTCCCCATCACCCGTAGTTAGCCGAACTACGTTGACTCTGATTTCTCATTCTCTGATGAGAATACGTAGGCATAAAGTGCGACGCTTTGCCGAGTCATTTTTCTTTTCTTTTTAGACAGACCTTGATAGGTAGATAGTAAACAAACCCGTCAGATAAACACAACAAGCGTGGATCCTATCGAGTACGATGGACGTGAGGGGTGCTAATACCTTCCCCTTGCGTAACCGACTGCCAAATCCAGACAATGGTTGCGATGACCTTGTCTTATACCTTTTTCGTCAAGTTTTTCCGATCGTTCCCTTTCCCGTTCTGAGGGATAAATAACGAAAGGTGGCGACTCTTCTGTTTTGCCGGCACCTTATTTTCGCGGTAGCGACAGCTGGCGACTCTGCTGGGGACACTTGATAGTTTCCTAGGGATCCAACGTCCCTTATGCGAGTCAATATGGGGATCCAACGTCCCTATACGAGAGTCAATCCTAGCGCTTGTATGTTTACCTGTTGGGTTTTATTGATCGCGTTTTATTTCTCGCATTTTATTTTCAGTATGATATGATTATCTGTGCTATTGTGGGAGGGGCATTCTGATGAGTGAGAAGCCAGACCCAGGCTTGAGAGCTACATAGTATTAGAGTGGGTTAGTGGAGGACGTGCTTGCTTTGCTTGCATCAGTTCCCATGTAATCCACACTCAGACGAGGTTCTCTTTGATGACTTCCTATCAGTCCTTTGGACTCGAGGGGTTGCCGGATCTAAGGATTGTCGACTCTGGGAACCGATCATTTGGAATTCAGCTAAGTGAGGCCGCTTCAAGAGATGATGATGCCACACCTCCTGGGTATCGTATCATCGTTTCTTGAAAGTCTGTGACGCTGATAACCGCATAGGATGTCGAACCTTTTCCGTGATTAGGTCCATACCTGTGAGCAGGGTCGGGTTTGTTGCAAGAAACCTTAACCTTCAGACTACCTAGTTTTCTTGACAGTGAATCAGTTTTGTCGGTATCAGAGGTTCTCATCATCAGATATGTATTTGTTCTTGACAGAGCAGATTTATGGTCTGGTATCAGGGGTTCTTCTCATCAGAGATATGTTTGTTCTTGACAGAGCAGAGTTGTGGTCCTTCTCCTCAACAACACAGTCACCTTGATCTCCTGCTGCATGATTGCATTTTGCATTGTTTGCATCCTCATTTTCATATCATTAACGTGTGTCTGTGTTGCAGGTGCATATTTCTCCCCTGGTTCTGGTGATCTTGATCCTCATGGCAAATATGGCATCTCTGAAGAAGACTGTGGCTTATAAGCTACCAACACCTGACATCCGAGAGTTACGGACTTTGATTTCTTTGGCTGATAAGACAGTGATGGAGAGTTTCAAAAAGAGTTATTGGAAACTTCTGGGTATTGTGTATAAGCTTCCTACATACGAGTTGAATGGCCTTTACGCCCTGCTGCAGTTTTACGACCCACAACTCAGATGCTTTGTGTTTCCAAACTATGTCCTAGCTCCGACCCTGGAGGAGTACTCTGACCTGTTGGGGGTGCCTTTGTTGAATCAAATGCCTTACTACCGTGTTGAGGGTGAACCTAAATTGAGTAAGTTGACTGACGCTCTTCATGTAGATGAGTCTGAGTTGGAAGGGATGGTATTCAGAAAGATTGGAGTTCATGGTTTCCCTTTTCCTTTCCTGATGGAAAAGGCCCGAAAGTTTGCCAAGAAGGGTCGTTGGGATGTATTCAATGCCTTCTTAGCCCTTTGCATTTATGGGATCGTGCTATTCCCAAGTCATCCAGACTTCATAAGCATGGATGCTTGCCGTATTTTTGCTTCCGGAAATCCAGTACCCACTCTCCTCGGAGACGTCTACCATGTTGTTCACAGCAAAAAAGAAAACAGAAAGGGGAAGAACGTGGCATGTTGTGCTCCTTTACTGTATAAGTGGTTTGCTAGCCATCTTCCTAAGTCAGGGCCGTTCATTGATTCTGCTGAGTCTTCACCCTGTTCTGCACGTTTGATGGGTTTGACTGCTGACAATATTATCTGGTTTGATAGAGATCTATTGGGCAAAGATATTGTACATAGCTGTTGTGGCTTTCCTAACATCCCCCTGGTCGGAAGGAATGGATGTATCAACTACAATCCCTCTCTGCTAGTACGACAATTTGGGTATGCACTACGAGGTCCTCCTGAAGAGGAAGAGATACAGGAATCTTTGTATCTTACAGGGTTGCTTGAAGGTGACACTTTGGTCAAGGTACAGAATGCTTGGAGCAAAATTCACCGAAAGGGGAAAGTCTTGCTAGGAAAAAGCAACAACAAGGCCTTTGATCCGTATGTGGCTTGGTTCCGAGAAAGAGCCACCAAGTTTCTAATGTTGTTTCCTGCTATGGAACCATTGTATCCTCCCGTGTACAAAGAGCCTACCACAGTTGATATTCAGAAATTCAATCAGGTACTCCAAGAGAAGGAAGAGCTACGAAAAGCCAACGAAGAGTTGGAGAAAGAGATCGCTCAACTTCGGAGAGAAAAAAGTGATGTTGTTTATACCTGCAAGAAACAGACTGAGATGATCAACCATCTGGGCGCCAATCTGACCAAAGAAACTGATTCTAGGGAACGTCTGGAGTTGGATCTGAAGTCAGTACATGGCGTGTTGACCACCAAGAAACAGGATCTGGATAGAGTATACCGGAAGTTGACCCAATATGAGAAGGTGTGGAGCAGCACCCTAGCCAAATACCAAGAGCGGGAAGAAAAGCTGAAGCAGCGAGTAGTCGAGCTAGAAGCTCAGATTATGGTGAAAGACAAGAAGATAGAGGCTGAAGCCTCACTGCAACGAGACGTCCAGTATAGATTGGTTGAAGCCAAGGCGAATTTACAAGATTTTCAACTCCGGGATGACGCTAAAAGGAGTAGAGTCGATAACCATTCCGAAGGAGGTATTTCTAGGAGGATTGCCGAGAACCTCCCAGATATCATCGGACAGAGGGACCTGCTAATCCAGGGTTTGCTTACTCAGCCAGATCATCCCGCTACAAAGAAGTTGTTAGAAGATTTTCGTGCCCGTGGCCGCACCTGATCTTTTTTTTATTTTCTTTGTACATTTTATGCATTGATATGCTGATCACTGCTAGGTCTGTTGGTTGGGGTCATGCCTTGTTGCTTCAGTTGTACGCTACCCAAGCAGGCTTTTCAGATGAATATATGAGGATTTTTGTTCCATGATTGGATGTTGGACTTTATTTGTCTCGGAAACTAGGATCGGGGGGAATCTCCCCAAGGCACAGACACACGTTTGCATTTGCATGAAGCATTTGCATGACAAGCATCTTGTCGTTTTTCTAACCCTTTGTGTATGCAGGTTGTCTCAGGATTGACCGAAGACCGATCCACCGATACTTGACCAGAGAAAATCAAGCTAGAGCAATGGAACAAGTGCAAACTGACATCCAGGAACTCCGAGAGAGGATGGACCGCTTCATGGAGCTCATGCAAGTGGTTGCTAACAGCCAAGACCAGCTCAGAACATTGGTCCAGCCTCTGATCTCAAGGGTTGACAGCAGCGGTGTGCTTCATGGAGGGAGCGTTCCAGTCCCCTCACCTGTGGAAACTCCTTAGGGTGGCATCCCCGTGACCGGGGGGAATGGAAGTGGTAACGGCAATGTGATCACTAACATCGGGCCCAATGGTAATACGACTGGCGTCGATAACGGTAACTTTGAGGCCAATGGCAATACTGGACTAGGCCATGGCAACACAGGTGCTGGAAATCTGTATGGGCCCAATGGCACTCAGCCATGGCTCGAAGATCGCCAAGAAGATTTGTTCTCACAGAGAAGTGCTGAGGGAGAATTGAATGTTGAGGCACGTTTGAGGTTTAAAGCACTCGAGGACAAAATGAAGAGTTTCGAGAACCTGAACACTATGGGTGTCGACATGACTAAACTGGGATTGATTTCTAATTTCAAGGTGCCTCCTAAATTCAAGGTACCCGACTTTGAGAAATACAAGGGCACCACTTACCCTCGCGTCCATTTAAGGTCATATTATCGAAAGATGCCTGATCACTCTAAAGACGAGAAGCTGCTGATGCACTTCTTTCAGGATAGCTTGTCCGGTCCATCCCTGGAATGGTACATGGGTTTGGAACCCACCAGTGTGCGTACATGGAAAGAACTTGCTGAGGCCTTTGTACACCATTATCAGTATAATAGTGACTTGGCTCCGAGCCGGGTTCAACTGCAGAACTTGTCACAGAAGAACAACGAGGGGTTCAAAGAATACACCCAGAGATGGCGTGAATTAGCAGCTAGAGTTCAGCCGTCGATGGTTGAACGAGAGCTTGTTGAGATGTTTGTAGCCACTCTCTCGGGGGTCTATTACGAAAAACTGGTCAGTGGTATGTCAGGGAGTTTCTCCGATCTCATCATTACTGGCGAGCACGTTGAAAATGGGATCAAATTGGGGAAAATTCAAGGTGTTGATCTATCCTCAGCTGGAGGAGGAAAGAAACCATACAGTAAAAAAAGGCGTGAAGGAGAGACGAGTGTCGTGTCTAACGCTCGGAGGAAAGGTAAGGGCTAGCGCCAGCAGGTGGCTAGCATAACCATCCCGACAGTCCAACAACCCCAGCAGCAGCAGCAGGAGCCCAATCAGCAAGGGTACAGAAGGTATCAGAACAGGGCACCTCTGGCAAATCGTCACCTTGAGACACCACCCATGTCTTATGCTTAGCTATTACAAACTCGGCTTCAGTTACAACTAGTCCAGAAAAGAACCCTGGCTCCCTTGACAGGGGCACCTCCGCATGGTTATGATGCGAATGCAACATGTGATTTTCACTCAGGGGCACCTGGCCACACGATAGAAAACTGTAAGGCGTTCAAGCACAAGGTGCAAGATATGGTGGATGCTAAAAGCATCAATTTCTCAGATAATGTGCGAAATGTCACAAAGAACCCTATGCTGAACCATGGGGGAGGCGGGGTGAATGCCATTATTGAAGAAGAGAACTTAGATTTATTGACTGATGTCAGGGATCTGAAGACACCGCTTAGCTTCGTTAAAGCCAAGCTGATGAGGAGAGGCATCTTTTCGGGCTGTGGAGAATCGTGTATGGGTTGTGCGATTCGTTCCGACGGCTGTGAACAGTTGATAATGGGGATTCAGAGTCTGATGACCGAAGGAATCTTGTAGTTTAGCCGAAGGGCCGAATGTGGATATGGAGAGGTAATGCTGAAACAGGATGATGAAGTTGCCACCATCACCATCCCTCGCAAGACAATAACCATTGCTGCGCCCAGGCCACCCACAATTACCATCACAAAGGCTGGGCTGATACCTTTTGAAAGCACCAACGCTGTCCCATGGCACTATGGGGCAGACGTCTACTGTAATGGACAGAAATTGGAACTGGAGCCATCTGGGCAGACTGTGGATAACCTAGTGGGAAGTGGCGGAATCACACGTAGCGGAAGAGTATTTGCTCCACCTGAGATTGTGGTAGACAAAGCGGACAAAGTTGAGAAAACTGACAAGGGAAAGAGTAAAGTCGTTGAGGAAACCCCTCGTGGGGTAGAGAAGGACTTACTTGTAAAGGACGCTGAAGAGGTCATGAGGTTGATAAAGAAGAGTGATTACAAGATCGTTGACCACCTCCATCAAACACCTTCGAAAATCTCCATTATGAATTTGTTGCTGTGTTCTGAGGCACATCGCAACGCGCTGCTAAAGGTTTTGAATATCACGTATGTACCGCAGGAGATCTCGGTCAACCAGTTGGAGGGAGTAGTAGCCCACGTGAATGCTGGAAACAGGTTAGGGTTCACGGACCTGGAGCTGACGCCGAAGGGAAGAAACCACAATAGCGCCCTGCACATCTCGATAGAGTGTAGGGGAACAGTTATGTCCCATGTGTTGGTGGACACTGGGTCATCACTCAATGTTCTCCTGAAGAAGGCACTGATGAAACTAGATACGAGGGGATTGATTTGCACACCCAGTGATCTGGTTGTGAAGGCTTTCGATGGAACCAAGCATCGTGTCTTTGGAGAGGTAACTCTGCCAATCCAAGTTTGGCCGGAAACTTTCGACGCAGTCTTCTACATCATGGTCATCATGCCAACCTATAGTTGTCTCTTAGGCCGGCCATGGATCCATTCTGCTGGTGTCGTGACCTCCACGTTGTACCAGAAGCTCAAGTATGCTGTAGGGGGCATCATTGTAATTGTCTGTGGCGAGGAAGACATAATGGTGAGCCATTTGTCATCCTTCAAATATGTTGAGATGGATGGTGAGATCCACGAAACCTTATGTCAGGCATTCGAAGCTG
This sequence comes from Lathyrus sativus, assembly GCA_963859935.3. Classification (NCBI taxonomy): domain Eukaryota; kingdom Viridiplantae; phylum Streptophyta; class Magnoliopsida; order Fabales; family Fabaceae; genus Lathyrus; species Lathyrus sativus. Next base: position 416,732,720 of record OZ012741.1, on the reverse strand, counting down.
TTAAGGTTAAAGACATGACTCCAGTAATGATTGAGAAACCATAGATGACTCTCTCTTCCTTCAAGGAAGCCCGAGCCGTTGTTCAAGCCGGATCTCCCCTAGGCTGGGGGCAAGTTCTAGAAATACCTAACAAACAGGACAAGTTTGGTTTAGGATACTCTCCTGCTGCTGAAGCCTCCTCCTCTCACAGTGCGTCGCGAGTTAAAGGGCCGATCCAGTTTACAAGCGGCGGGGTAATATTTGAAAGTGTCAACACAGTGTCTGAAGACGGCGAAGACAGCGATTGTGACTTGGATTCCTGGATCCAGCCAAGCAAACCAGGCCAGAGCCTCGACAACTGGTCCATCAGGGATATCATCCAAGTGACAGGCAAAGAGTAATGATTTACTTTCTCCAATTATTGTACAACCCTATGTCCTACCCGGGGCATAGTGGTTTTATTGTCAGGGCCTTTTTTGATTATGCACATGCATTTTACCAATAAATCAAAAGGCATTTTTCTTCGCATTCAAATGTTGTAATCTCTTTTATTCCCGTTTTATATTTGTTTTGAAAAACAATAAAATGGCAATAGGGTTTGTGCTAACCTGCATATCCTTGTTTTAAGCTTAACCCTTATTAATGCAGGATCCACATAGTAGACGACATCGACTCTGGACCTTCTATGAATCACTTCGACTTTGATTACCCGATTTATCAAGCCAAAGAAGAGATTGATGAAGACGAAGACCTTCCCGAAGAGTTGGCTCGTTTGTTGAAACAAGAAGAGAAAGTTATTCTGCCTCACGAGGAAGAGATTGAGATTGTGAATCTGGGTTCTGAGGAACTTGTCAGGAACGTCAGGATAGGGGCTGCGTTGCAGAGTGATGTCAAGTAGAGATTAGTCGAGATGCTTCGAGAGTATAGTGACATCTTTGCTTGGTCATACAAAGATATGCCCGGACTTGATACTGACATTGTGGTCCATCACTTGCCACTGCGAGAAGATTGTCCTCCCGTTAAGTAGAAGCTTAGAAGGACATGACCAGATATGGTCATTAAGATCAAAGAAGAAGTGCAAAAACAGCTTGATGTTGGCTTCTTAGCGGTCACTACTTACCCTTCGTGGGTCGCCAACATAGTGCATGTACCGAAGAAGGACGGTAAGGTACGAATGTGCGTCGATTATCGGGATTTGAATAGGGTGAGCCCTAAAGATGATTTCTCGCTCCCTCATATTGATGTGTTGGTCAACAATACAGCTCATTTCTCCGTATTTTCATTCATGGATGGCTTCTCCGGCTATAATCAGATCAAGATGGCGCCGGAGGACATGGAGAAAACTACGTTTATTACACCTTGGGGAACATTTTGCTACAAGGTAATGCCTTTCGGTCTGAAGAACGCAGGGGCCACTTACCAACGAGCAATGGTCACTTTGTTTCATGACATGATTCACCATGAGATTGAAGTCTATGTTGATGACATGATTGCGAAGTCCCAAATGGAGAAGGGGCATCTGGTCAATTTGCTGAAGCTTTTTGAGAGGCTTAGGAAATTCAAGTTGAGGCTGAATCCTAACAAGTGTACTTTCGGAGTACGGTCTGGAAAACTACTGGGGTTCATTGTGAGTAAAAAAGGAATTGAGGTTGATCCTGCGAAGATAAAAGCAATACAAGAAATGCTAGCGCCAAAAACTGAAAAAGAAGTTTGTGGTTTCCTGGGCAGAATAAACTACATTGCAAGGTTTATATCTCAGCTCACGGCCACGTGTGAACCGATGTTCAAACTACTAAAGAAAGATCAGGCGATTATCTGGAACGAGGATTGCCAGAAGGCATTTGATAAGATAAAACAGTATCTGCAGGAACCTCCCATCTTGATAACCCCAGTGGTCGGAAGACCCTTAATTATGTACTTGACAGTTCTTGAGAATAGTATGGGGTATGTTCTCGGTCAGCACGACGAGACGGGCAGAAAGGAGCATGCCATTTACTATTTGAGTAAAAAGTTCACAGATTGTGAATCCCGTTACTCAATGCTGGAGAAAAGGTGTTGTGCACTGGCATGGACTGCCAAGCGTTTGCGATAGTACATGCTCAATCACACAACCATGCTAATTTCGAAGATGGATCTGATCAAGTACGTCTTCGAGAAACAAGCGCTTTCGGGCAGGATTGCCAGATGGCAAATGGTGTTGACGGAATATGACATTCAATACGTTTCCCAGAAGGCCATCAAGGGAAGCGTATTGTCTGAATACCTTGCCGAAAAACCAATTGAGGATTATCAGCCGATGAAATTTGAATTCCCTGATGAGGATATCATGTTTCTCAAGGTGAAATATTGTGATGAACCGTTGCCCGACGAGGGTCCAGATAGGAAATCCCAATGGAAGTTGATATTTGACGGGGCGGTTAATTCTTACGGAAGAGGTATTGGGGCGATCATCACGACTCCCCATGGATCCCACATCCCGTTCACTGCTAGACTGACGTTTCCGGTCACCAATAATGAAGCAGAATACGAAGCATGCATCATGGGTCTGGAAGAAGCAATTGATTTGAGAATCAAGAACCTAGATGTATATGGTGACTCGGCACTTGTGATTAACCAGATTAAAGGGGAGTGGGAGACTCGTCAATCGAATTTGGTGTCGTACATGAATTATGCCAGAAGGCTGCTTCCGTTCTTTGATCGAGTGGAACTCCATCATGTGCCCAGAGCTAAAAATCAGATGGCTGATGCCTTAGCCACATTGGCTTCGATGTATAAAGTTAATTTTTGGAATGAGGCTCCAAGGATTGTCCTCTCTCGTCTTGATAGACCTACGATCGAAGAAGCCTCCGATGGCAAGCCATGGTTCCATGATATCCAGACCTTCCTTATGACTAAGGAGTATCCTGCGGGAGCGTCAGCCCAGGATAAGAAGACTCTGAGGAGGCTGTCTGGAAATTTCTATCTCAATCCTGATGGAGTTCTCTATAAAAGAAACCACGATCTCGTGCTACTCAGATGTGTAGATGAGAAGGAAGCAAGTTTTCTCATGGAAGAAGTCCATGAAGGCACATTCGGTACGCACGCCGGCGGGCATGCTATGACGAGAAAGATCCTGAGAGCAGGATATTACTGGCTGACGATGGAGTCGGATTGCTTTAAATTCGCGAAAAGGTGTCATAAATGCCAGATTTATGCTGATAAAATTCATGTGCCGCCGTGTCCGTTGAATGTCATGTCCTCCCCGTGGTCGTTCTCCATGTGGAGCATCGACATGATAGGCAAGATCGAGCCCACTGCATCTAACGATCATCGCTTCATTTTGGTAGCCATCGACTACTTCACCAAGTGGGTGGAGGCAGCCTCGTATGCTAATGTGACCAAGCAGGTGGTGGCTAAATTCATAAAGAGGGACATCATCTGTCGATACGGAATTCCCGAGCGGATCATTACTAATAATGGTTCGAATCTGAATAACAAGATGATGAAGGAGTTGTGCCAAAGTTTCAAGATTGAACACCACAACTCATCTCCTTACCGGCCGAAGATGAATGGCGCGGTTGAAGCGGCCAATAAAAACATTAAGAAGATTGTACAGAAGATGGTTGTAACCTATAAAGATTGGCACGAGATGTTGCCATTTGCATTGCACGGTTATCGTACGATGGTACGTACATCAACCGGGGAAACTCCTTTCTCACTGGTGTACGGTATGGAAGCTTTCCTACCGTTAGGAGTTGAGATTCCTTCTTTACGAGTTTTGGTTGACGTGAAACTCGAGGCAGAATGGATTAAGAACCGACTAAACCAACTCAGCCTGATGGACGAGAAGAGATTAGCATCGATTGCATATGGTCGCCTGTACCAGAGCCGAATGAAGAAAGCTTATGATAAGAAGGTGCGTCCTAGAAGCTTTCAGACGGGTGATCTCGTCCTGAAGAAGATTCTTCCTCCACACTCCGATCACAGGGCAAGTGGACTTCCAATTACGAAGGTCCGTACGTCGTTAGCAAGGTCTTCTTGGGAGGATCCTTGTTGTTATCCACAATAGATGGAGAAGACTTTGCATCCCTGGTGAACGCGGACGCAGTTAAAAAATACTTTGCTTAAAAATGATCCGCTGGAAAGAAAAAAGAATATCCAGGCAAAAATGGGGCATCCCGGCGAACCATAAAAAAGGAAAAGGTTCGGGCAAAAGTTAGGGATATAAATGGAAGAATGTACACCCACAAAGTCGAAAACCTGGAAGGGCGACTTTGGGCAAAAAGGGTATCCCGGTGAATCGAAAACCCGAAAGGGCGGTTCTAGCAAAAGTTAGGGAGTTGAAAAAGCAAATGACTGCGTTCCGCGTATGGACTTTCATTGTTTAGTGGTTTGGAAGACCTGAGGGTCGTTTATCTGAATCAATCTCTTCTGAAGCTGAAGCGTCGGAGAAGTATAGAAGTCGAGTGGGTCATAGAGGGATCAACTCATGGTGTTCGTCTATGCCATATTGCCGACATTTGTGTATATACTGATGTATATTTATGTTTTTTGCTTGCGCAGCTTCCTCATTCCAGGAGCTTGCCTTGCATCTGTTGTAAAACATTTTTACCCATTCAGGGGTTCGTTATCAATGAAACATATACTATTCAGCAATTCTGTTTGCTTGTTTAGCATTTATCTGTTTTGTTTGCGAAAAAAGAACGTCGATGTTTTTGATAAAATGCGCATACATAAACTTATTGGCCTAGGCCGATAATTGTTGAAACATGGAATTACTTGAACATTGTCGCAGGATGATAACCTTGATAGGTCCCTTTGAGAAGGGTATCTTGTCTGTTTGTTTGTGTTGTTGCAGGTATGGCATATTCCAGGAAGTACGCTGTATGTGTTCCCAAGCAGGATGATTCCTTCTTCCCCAGCAAGTTCAGCAGTGTTTCCCCACGGAGTCTGAACATGGGACCACGAGCATTGATATGTATCCCCAAGTAGAGTAGATTCTCTCCAACCAGATGTATCCTGAGGCAGGATCATCATCTCCCCAGCCGAGTCATGCGCTGAAGCGTATGTTCATTCCCAGCACTGAGCCAATGTGCAATTTTCTCGTAGAAAACTAGTCGCAAGTGTGCAGCTTTCGATAGTTCAGACTGAAGTCTCCAGCGGAATTGAAATTCCCCACAGAGTTGTACTCTCCCTGGCAGGTAGGAGTGATTCCAGCGTCCGATTACCATCCTCAGCCGAGTTTGCAGTTCCCCAAGAGAGCCGAGTCCTTGGAAGCCGTTTGGGACATGATTGGTTTTCCCCCAGTAGAATGTTGAATAGCTGATGTTGTGCTTCCCCACCGGAGTCGTTATCTCCAGGAAAGTTTTATCTGCGAAGGCCGTGCAGTATTTATACGATTGACATCGTTTTCCTCAGCAGTGGTGGTTCGTATACCCAGTTGAGCGGGTTCAGGTTCTTGTAGAACTTTGTTCCCCCGCAGCAGTCGTCTGAAGTTCGTTTCCCCAGGCGGAATCCAATTGAGATTGGTGTGACTTCTTCTCCTCGGCATGATGATTCCTCCTCTTCACCAGAGTGGTTCTTTCTCCTTGACAGGAGGATTCTCCCTTCAGCATTTATTTTGCTGATGGGGTCGTAGCATTTTGCATGATTGCATAACATTTACCCTAAATGCGTAGCATTTCCACCGTGTGGAGCATTGCGCCATTGTCAAACATATGCATATGAAACATGAGCTAGGTCGTTACCGTTCTTGTTTTGCAGGTATTCCTCCGCAGAATGGTTTGCTCAAGATGATTCTTGAATTCCCCATCGAAGTTATTGCTTAAGATGATTCTTAAAATCCCCAGTGAAGTCGCCAGGGTTGGTTGCTCAAGTTGATGCTTAAAGTCCCCGGCAGAATGTTTATTCAGGATGATTCCTGAAATCTCCGACAGAGTGTTTGCTCAAGATGATTCCTGAAATCTCCAGCAGAGTTATTAGTTCAGGATGATTCTTGAATTCCCCGGCGAAGTTGTTTGTTCAAGATGATTCTTGATTTCCTCAGCAGAGATGATTCACCCAGAATGATTTCTGGATCCCCGAAGCAGAGTTACTTGATAGTTCTCCAGAATCCCCAGCGGAGATGTGTCATCCCCAGCATGTTTTAAACAGAGAAGTTGAAATTTCCCTGACGACTTGATGATTGAAGTCTGGAAGCAGTGCCAAAACCCCTGACTTATTGAAGAAATCTAACTGCGATGTCGAAGCAGTTTGCCTAGCTGACGCAGAGTGCCTGACGGCAAAAAGATTGCATATCCTTATTGGTCTGTGATGGATTAAGGATTCCATTTGAAGACTTACTGACGAAGTCCTATCGAAGCATTTCTCTCAGCTGATGCGGAGTGCCTGATGGCAGAAGTTTGGATATCCCTATTTGGTTCATGATTGACCGAGAATTCTGTTCCCGACTTAATGACAAAGTCCGGCTGACGCCCGAAAATGTCTTTGAATGCCCGATGGCATAATTGACTTGATTGTTAAAAAAGTTCCTAATGACCTGATGAGTCCTGAGGAATCCTTCTGCTGCAATACCGCAGAATGCCTGACGACAATACCAGCTATGTATCACCGGTTACCGAGTGACCTGTGATCCCTTGATGACTTGAGGAAGAAGCTGCAGCGAAATCTAATAATCATCCCGACGGAGATTTGAGAGTAGCCATTCACCAGTTACCGAGAAACCGGTGATCCCTTATTGACTTACTGATGAAGTCCAACAAAGATGATGTCGACGTCCCTAGCGACCTGATAAGTCCATAGGCGACGATGAGGAATTCTTCTACAGTGGCGCAGAATGCCTGACGTCATAATCAGCCATCATTCACCAGTTATCGAGTAAATGGTGATCCCTTATTGACTTACTGATGAAGTCCGACGAAGATGTTGTCGACGTTCCTAGCGACATGATAAGTCCATAGGCGACGATAAGGAATTCTTCTGCTATGACGCAGAATGCTTGACGGCATGATCAACCATCCATTACCAGTTACCGTGTAACCGTTGACCCCTTGATGACTTGAGGACGAAGACCTACAGCAAAATCAGATGATCATCCTGACGGAGATTTGAGATTAGACCCTTCACCAATTACCGTGTGACCAATTTCCCAGCAGAGTTGTCGTGCAACTGTCATGATCAGTTTTTGAAGATGTGCCTATCAATCAAAGTATCGTTTACGTGTACGGTTGGCAAATCATCAGTTACCGTGTAACCGGTGATCCCTCGATGATTTGAGGAGGAAATGATATCAGATAAATCAGAGAATCATCCTGGCAGAGATTCATATCAGTGTTTCTCCAGCTAGTTGTCATGCAACTATTATTACAGTTTCCGAAGATTTGCCCCCATCAGAGTACCGTGTACTTGTGCAGTTGGCAACTTTTCGGGTTTGTTGGTATTCAACCGTCTTTTACCTTGATTGTTTGAGAGTCATTCGCTTCTCACCCAGTCAGGTCCAAGCTGTTTGAATAGGGGCAGCTGTTGCACCCCAAAATTTGCCCAACATTTCTTCACCTAGCTTGTGTTTCATTTCATTCACATTAGCATTATCATTTGCATTTCATTGACATGTATGCAGGAGATTAAGAGGTATGATTACCAATTAAGAGCTATATAAGATTATGAAGCCAACTAATAAGGTTATTCAAGTTTTCAAGGGTTGATATCCTTGTCAGAGAAGTTAAAAGATCCTCAGAGAGAGTGATTGAAGCCAAGTGTGTAGGTCTCCTAACTTGAGAGTTGTGGAAAGCCATCAGATAATTCTGAAGCCATGAAGTTGGACTTGAGGTCTTGAGAGACCTCATGAGAAGTTTTGAAGATCACTTTGAGGCCTAGATAGTTCATTGTGCAAGATTAAGAAGACTCAGCCATGAGTGGTACAATTAGGGTTTGACTGGGTCAACCCTAAGTCAACTGATGATTTGGAGAAGGTTGAGACTTAATTCAAGAGACATGTGATCATGGATTGATACATTGAGATGTTCTAAGGATGATTCCGAGGTTAACTCATCATGATTGAAGAGTTTGAGAAGTTTCAGGCTAGGGTTTCTAAGACTTGATAGTGTAAAATCCCCTAGTTTGACCCCTGACTTCAAGACCATTTAACTTAAGATATGATTGTGATCCCATCTTGACCCCAACATGATTGTTGTATATCATGATCTTAGCTTTAATTTGAGTACTAGAAGTCCTTGTTAGGGTTTATAGAACTCAAGTTATGAGCCAGACAAGTTACAAGTCATCTGAGACATGTGAATTTGGAGCTTGAAAGTTACCCAACTTGCATGACGTTTTTTCCCTAGAAGGATGATTCCTATGAACTTTTAGTCAACATGAATGTTGTTCCTTATCCTCTTAGCTTTCCATAGAGTACTAGAAGTCCTCGATTGGATGTGGGGAACTCAAGTTATGGCTTTGACAAGTCAAGGGTATTTTGGGTATTTGGGCATTACAGGTCATTTTGAACCATAAGTCAATTTCACCATCTTGAAAGTCTCAAATGGATTTTTGTTCAACATTAAAGTTGCTCAAAATGATGTTTTTAGCTTGTCCAAGGTATCAAGTGTCCATTGATATGGATTATATCAAACATTGGTGGAAGAAAGTTCATATAAAGGCCATTTTAATGAATTAAAAGGTGAAAATTCAAAATAATTGGAAATAACATGTTTTCAAGTTAAATTTGTAGTCAATTTGAATGGAATTGATATTCTAAAGAGATTGGAATTATTACATTTTTTATTTGAAGTGCTTAACATGGCCATTTGGAAGGTTGCTTCACAAATAAGAAACATAGCCAACACATTCCATAGATTGAAATCAAGGGATGGAAACCACTTCATTACATTCCACAAGGGTTAAGTGAATCATTGGGGCTGATTTTGAAGAGTGAACAAGGCTTGAAGGTGGATATCAACATTGAAATTTTGAAGGAAAATGGAAATCCAAAATTCACAAATGGGCTTGGTTTGGGCCTCCAACTCATTGAAACAGAATATAAATATGATTTAGAACGGATTAGGAAGCTTCTAGAGTGACAATTTTCATGGAGAAGCCATTGGAGAGAAGTGAAGAAGAAAGCTTGGAATTGAAATTTCATTTTGGAGAATCAAGGGTTTTCAACAGGAATTGAGCATCAAGAAGCATTCACCATTGATCACTGAAGGTTTCTGCATGATTTGGAAGAGGATTGAGGCTCTAATCCATTGCAATCAAAGATCAAAGCCATGTTTTAACTTCTTGAATTTTCTCTCTGTTTATGTGTTTTTAATGAACTAGAAGCATGCGGTTAGGTTCCCCTATTGGTCTAGATGGATTCTGGATGATCAATTTGAACATTAGTGACAATTTAGGGTTGACACCATTTTCGGTTGAGATTGATATCTCACGATCCTTGCGTTTTTAGAATGAATGAATGGTATGGTTGAATTCCTGGTGAAATTTAGGGTAAGTTTCATGTAGAGATCGTGGCGAATGGATGTGTGTAGAGGAAGTTAGGGTTGTGCAGGGGTGGCTGGAAAAGCCACCGGCGACGGACTGGTTCGCGCGCGCAGGCTTGATGTTTGCAGGTTTGAAAATGAAGAAGAGATAATCTTAGCCATCCATGTATGTTGAAGACTTGACTTGGTCAAGCAATCCAAGCGCCCTCATGGCGCCACGTACACCTCCATTAAAACGCCCCATTTTGTTTATTGAGAACTTCAGGCTTATGAGTGTTGTTGTGTGAACAAAGAGAGCGTAGGTTCGATACCTCACGCGTGCAATTTTTGATTAATTTGAGAACTGAATTGAACCTGAAGGAATTCATGAGCGTTGGGCCTCAATTTCTCATTGCTTTCAACACCTTACCATCCAGACCCAATGTGGATTTACAAGTCAAATTGGTTGCTCAGCGCACCCCCTTCCCTGGTTATTTTTCTTGGCTGAGTTGAGACTCAGATGGGCCTAGCGCCCCAGTTTCTACGCACACCCCCCATTTTCTGGGCCCAAGCGCATATAGTTGAATTTTGTTGCTGACTGCACCCCTCCCTTCATTTCTTTTAATTTTGTTTTCTTTTAATTTTTGTTTTCATATTGTTTGATTTTAATTCCCAAAAAAATAGTAAAAACTGATATTAAATCTTGAGAAAAATTGTAGATATAATTTAAAATGTTTAGATTTTTGTCATGATTTTATTTTCCATTTTCATGCGTTTTCATTTTATTGCATATTTTTTAGTTTGATATGTGTTTAATGGTGAAATAATGATGTTGTGATTTTGTCCATTTTCTTTCTCCCTCATGGTTCTAAATTTGACCTTGATTTTTTGTAGGCTGTTTGTGTACACATTGATGTTGCCTTGTGATTTTTATCAAGATTTTTAGATGATTTTAAATATGCTTTTAGTGTAGTTGTTTAGGAGTAATTTTCAACTAGTTCCCCATTTTACAAAGTAACTTTAGATTAGGTGATCTTAAATTAAAGAGTTTCATAGATTAACATTGTAAATAGCCATTAGATGATTCTAAATAATGTAGTCCTTTCTTGATAGATTGGTAAGTAGGTAGAGATCCCTCTAGAACTATTGCCATAGCCTTGATAGAGCTTTTGATGCCCCTAGCTTAGGTGAACCATGTAGCTAGTTTGTAGGGTTTCTCTGGAGTGTTGTGTTGCCTCCTGTCCCCTATGTGTTTTCCTTGGGCTTTGCCCTACATTCTTCATTCAAGTCTTGAAGAGGAACCCTCCTGGGAGAGCCTAATCCTTCCTTTGGTTGGATTCTGTGCATTCCTCAGGAGGTTGAGCCTTGAATTGACATTCCCCAGTATAGTACATTCCTTTGGTTTTTACTATCTCTATCCTTCAAGTCTTGATGAGGAGCCCTCCTGGGAGAGCCTAATCCTTCCTTTGGTTGGATTCTGTGCATTCCTCAGGAGGTTGAGCCTTGGATTGACATTCTTGGCATGGTATATTCCCTTGGTTTATACGCTGTCATCCATCTCAAAGTCCTTTTCTTAAATCCTTCCCTTGGTTGGATTATGTGCATTCCTCAACAGGTTGAGCCTGAGATGGACATTCTATGTTGATACACTACAATCAGTTACCCTTAGATTGATATCTAGGACTAGTACCCAGTCTTTTCTGTCCTATTGACATAGGATCCCTCTTGGGAGAGCCTAATCCTTCCTTTGGTTGGATTATGTGCATTCCTCAAGAGCTTGAGCCCATGATGGACTCTGGTATTGATATACCTCTAACCTAATGCAGCCTGGGATGACTTCCTTGTGGCTCATTGTGGTTTCTCTCCCTTGTTTGATTTGCTTGATGCATTAGAATAGGATCATGTTTAGATTGTTTTAAGCTAGGAGCATGACTTCTTAGAGGTTGAGTGGGTCTCCCTCTGCTTGTTTGCATTAAGGGTTGAGGTGGTGCTCCCCTTGCTTGCGTGTTGTTTTTCTTTTCATCTGTGTGTTAATAATAAAGGTTGAGTCTGTCTATCTCTGTTTGGCTGTTTATCTTTGCAATTATTCATACTTGGCTTCAGGTCGAGATGAGCTTGTGGAGGCTCCTGCCCCACACATATTTCCTCCCTCACTTGCATTGCATGCATTTTATTTACAGTCGTTCCATGTACCGTTTACTGTTTACTGTTTACCGTTAAGCTGATGCTTTATCTGTTTCTGTATCCCTTTGACATGATCCCCTAGGAATCTCACTTCCTTTGATAAGGAAGTGATGATTAGAACTTTAGGTTGAAACCTATGCATGATAACTTCTAGGAGTTCCGTGTTTCAAACTTCAACCATAGGATGAATCCTTGGCATGACAACATTAGGACTTGACAGTCTCCCTGTAGAAGCCTCTCTCTTCTCATCTCAAAACAATAGTAATAAACGTAATAAAGGAAGTTAGTATAAGCGCGATACGAGCCTTAAGCTACTTGGGTAATGATAATTGAGCGGCCTCCTCTCAATCGTCTAGAATGTGTAGTATATGTCCTTTGGACGTTATGCGACGCATTCATTCCCAGGTCATAGTCTCTAGTGCTGTACGAACTATAAACAACCATAAAAAACAGTTCTTCCGTAAAAGACAGAAAACAAACTTCAAACCTTTTTGTCCCGTGGGCCCATAACTCAAAGGAAGCTTTTTTGAAGAAAATAGTGTCGTTAACTTTCAGTTCTACCGCAAACGGTAACGCACGAGTCTCTGACGAGCGAGCTGCATACACCAAACTGTTGGAACTGTTTGTTAACCCTACTCAAAAAAACAAACGAATCTGAATCCCCGTAATCCGTATTATCCCAAACTACATAAGCTCTGATCTCTCATACCTGTTGAGAGTACGTAGGTACAATACTGATGTATTGGCGAGCCACCTTCCCCATCACCCGTAGTTAGCCAAACTACGTTGACTCTGATTTCTCATTCTCTGATGAGAATACGTAGGCATAAAGTGCGACGCTTTACTGAGTCATTTTTCTTTTCTTTTTAGACAGGCCTTGATAGGTAGATAGTAAACAAACCCGTCAGATAAACACAACAAGCATGGATCCCATCGAGTATGATGGACGTGAGGGGTGCTAATACCTTCCCCTTGCGTAACCGACTCCCGAATCCAGACAATGGTTGTGATGACCTTGTCTTATACCTTTTTCGTCAGGTTTTTCCGATCGTTCCCTTTCCCGTTCTGAGGGATAAATAACGAAAGGTGGAGAATCTTCTGTTTTTCCGGCACCTTATTTTCGCGGTAGCGACAATGCCCTGGGTAGGACATAGGGTAGTACAATAACTGGAAAAACAAAGCATTATTGTTCTGTCTTCACTTGAATGAATTCTTCAATTGACCAGTTGCGTAGGCTCTTTCCCGGAATACATGGCATGATCCAGGCATCCATATCACAGTCACTGTCTCCGTCTTCGTCAGATACAACATTGATTCTCTCGAAGATGACTCCCCCTTTAGTGAACTGCACGGGCCCTTTATAGCGCGGCGCGCTCTGCGAGGCTGAAGGAGAGGAGAATGACGGTCGATACCCTAAACCAAATTTTTATTGCTTGTGGGGAATTTCCAACACTTGGCCCCATCCCTGCACTGCCCCAGTTTGTACCACTGCTTGAGCTTCTTTAAACAAGGACATAGCAACTTCAGGCTCTTTACATACAACAGGAGACTTGTCCTTAATCTTAACCGCTTTGAAGGCCTGACAAAGAGTTTCATGGATCTCTCCATCCACTTCAACATACTTAAAGGATGATAGATGACTGACCATTATATCCTCCTCTCCGCATACCGTAACAACGCTGCCGCCAACCATGTATTTCAGCTTCTGATGCAGAGTTGATGTAACAACCCCCGCTGAATGAATCCATGGACGACCTAGTAAACAATTGTAGGTCGGATGGATATCCATGATGTAGAACACTGCATCAAAGACATGACATCCCCTCAGCATTCCAGAGATATGTGCAACGCATAATTATGATTTCTGCCTCTGGGTGTCAAGTCCAGGTCCGTAAAGCCTAAGCCATTTCCTGCGTTTACGTGCGCCACCATTCCCTCAAGTTGATTGACTGAAATTTCCTGTGGCACGTAAGTAGTGTTTAATATTCTCAGCAATGCATTCCTATGCGCCTCAGAGTGTTGCACCCCAAAATTTTCCCAACCTTTTCTAACCTAGGTTTATGTTTCAATTGCATTATCATTTGCATTGCCATCATGTACATAGTGTATTCACCTGCATTGCATAGCATAAGCAAGCTATCTTAACAGGGGATCAAGTGCCATTCTTGTCTCAAGAAGCATATACAAGGGGTTTCATTCATATTCTAGACTACCCAGGTCATCAGGGAAGAATTTGAGCCTTAAAGAGTTGACAGGGTAATCATTGGATTCTCTCCTATCTTGAGGTTGTTTGGGGGTCATCAGAAGGTGTATGAGCTATGATCCAGGAGCATGGAGTGTGTATGGATATCATGGAAAGCCTAGATGACCATTTTAAAGATGAGCCAAGTCATTGGAATGACTACAAGAGCCTCAGTTGAAGACAGTCAACTAGGGTTTCATCTAGGTCAACCCTAGGTCAACCCTAGGTCAAGTGCTTGATTTAAAAGGCATCAAGGCTTTTTTGAAGAATGGGGATTCATTATTTGATATATGGATAAGGATGTGGTGTTGTGCCAAAGAAAAATCAAAAGGAGTCAAGGAGAAGAGGGATTAACAAATTAGGGTTTCAGTGCAAAATCCCCTGATTTAGGTCAAGTTTCCAAGCAGTGTAATTCAAAATTCAAGCTTCATATTAACTTTTGGTCCACATGATACTTGTAGAGTATCTTCATAGCTTTAATTTGAGTGGTGGAAGTCATCAAGGTGATTTATAGAACTCAAGTTATGGCTCTTACAAGTTACAAGTCATCTGAGGGCACTGAAATTTGTCTGTGAAAGTAGTTTGCCTTCCAGGCAACTTTTGACCCTCAAGGAGTTTTCAAATGAATTCTTGGAAAACATAAGAGTTGTTACTAATGATCTCCCCTTTCCAAAAAGGTATGGTATGCCTTCATCTGATTTGTAGAACTCAACTTATAGCTTGTGCAAGTCAGGGGTATTTTGGGAAAGTGGAATTATAGGTCATTCTTAGCTTATGCCTAAAACTCATACAAGGAAGCTTCAAATGAAAAACTTCACAACATAAAAGTTTCTCAAAATGGCATTTTGAGTCTAGAAAAGAGGTCATGACATGGTGGGAAAGCTTGTAGCAAGAATTGACCAAAGTTGGTGAAAATGACCTAAAAAAGGGACATAAGTTGAAAAAGTTCAAGTTGGAAATTGGTATGGGCAATCTACACATCCAAAATAGGGCATATGATATATCATTTTGAGTCTAAACAATATTCTAAAGACATTGGTTCAGCCACATTTTTGGTTTGAGGTTTGAAAAATGGAGTTACTTTGGAAATCACTTACTTGCATAATAAGGCATCCATGTGAAACTTAACACAAGGCAAGGAATCAGCTTGCTAAGCATCTAGATCTTTCCAATAACTCATGTAATGAGATTTTAAAGTTCAATTGAGGGGCTGCAAGGTGTTTGACATGAGATATTACATGAGATGGTAAGTTTCAAAGTGTCATGACATGAGAAATTCTAGAGTTTCCTAGACTGATCCAGAAGGTTCTAGGACATTCCATGATCATCTATATATTGAGTAGTAATCATTAGAGGCAAAGGTTGGTGAGTAGAGAGAGAGAAAAGTGAGAATTGCATAGTTTCTTCAAAGTGCAAGTAAGAGTGGATTTGTTCATTCCACACGAATTCTGTCCAATTCCCTTCTTCATCTCCAATCCATAGATCATAGTGAGTGTATACAAGCTCGGTCAGAGGTTCATCAATGAAGTTTTGAGGAGTTGGCATTGGAAATTCAAGGATCCACACCAGATTTGCAGCTCTCATTACAAGCTTTTTTCACACAGTTTGTTGCAAACAGAAGCATCAACATCACTTGAGAATCATCCTTGAAGGTTTGCAAGACCTGAAGTGCAAGATTTCTCACCTGTTTCATCAAAAATTTCAGGTATGCAACTTGATTCTTTCACCTTTAATTATCCTCTTTTAGCATGAATCTTTTGGTTAGATTTGTTAGGTTTGAGTAGATGATGATGTCTAGAAGGTTTGAGAGCCATTGATGAGGTTTTGTTTTAGGGCAGTAGAACTTTCATGACCTAGAACTATTAGTATGGGAGGTGTTAATGCAAGCTAGGTAGCATGTTAGACTTAGGGCAACATAAGGAACACATTAGTACCAAGAAGTTCAAGAATTATCAAGTTCTATCTCAGTGGAAATTCGTGTGCATTGAAGTTTCTAGCTATTGGGTTTTGGTTTAGGGTTAGTTCTAGGAGAAACTAAAATGTAGAGGGGAGAATGTAGATCATTTTTGGTCTTTAAATGTTTGAGTTTCATTGAGAGACGAGGGAGAACAGAGTAGGGGAAGATCCATGCGTGGGGAGTGTTTTTTTTAGAAAACCCTAGCGAGAGGTAGGTGATGATGTCTTGTGCATTGGATCAAGACAAAGACTTTGACTCTCAAACAAATCTGATGGCTGGAATTCAATTCGAGAAATGGAAGGAAAGACTGAGTATGGAACGCAGCGTTCCCTTAAGCCAGCATCATGGGCTTAAGACCAAACTTCTTTTCCCCACCCCCCAACGCAGGCCCACTTCAACTTTAACCTGAATCCGTTGCTTTTTACACCGTTGCCTTTTTCTTTTTCTTTCGATTTTTTTCTTTTATTTTTCCGAAACCAACTGGGCTTTACACGCTTGCTAACTGAACCCCCTATTTCCAGCCCAAATGGATAAATGAACTAGGCGCCAGTTTTTTTTAACACCCCCCTTCCATTTTATTTTAATTTCTTTGTTCTTTAATTTCTTTTATTTTCTAGCATTTTATAAAATTCTTAAATAATTGGAAAATTAATATTTTTCATTGGTTGTTTTTGTATTAAGTTGGTGTTTCTGTCTAGAAAATTAGCAAATAATAAAATTCCATTTTATTTTTAGTTTAGTATTTTTAGTGATTTTTCTTTTAAATAGCTTTTTAATGAGTTTTAGGTTTATACTTCATTTTGTTCATTTTAGTTTAGGACTTTCCCTATAGATTTAGGGTTCCTTCTTTTTAGGTGGTTTAACCTAGGGTATTAACTTTCATGTAGGATTTAATTCACAATTTTAGGATTAAAATTTGAGTACTTTGATTAGGTGAACATTAGTGTGATAAAATTAGGGTTTTAGGTTTGACATAGGTGAAGTGAATCTTTTCTTTTAGGAGTTTTAGAATGAATTTTGGGTATGGGACTATAGGGATATTATGGGTAAGTGTAATAGACCCTTGTGAATAAATATTAGATTTTTCCCTTTGACTTTGGTAGTTTTAGGGCATTTTCTGATTTGGTTTGATTGTGTGGTATGCCTGGTAGTGGTTGTCTGTTTTTGGGGTTTCATTTGAGGGTTTGCTTTGAGGGCATGGCTTGCTTTGAAGACCTAGTCTAGGAGCTTGCTCTCTTTCTGTGAGGTTTGAGATCCTGGAGTTTGAGGGAAATTCATGGTACTTTCCTAAGGGAGGCACTCTGGATGTCTTTCATTCCTTCTTCTCACCTCTTTCTTAAGTATCCAATGATGTTGGAGCCTTCATGTGAGTTTAGTTTCTCCTGAGGAGGAATGTAAACCGTTCACAGTTGTTGAGCCGCATGGGATATGATTCCTAAGTGGAAGCCCCCTAGTATTTTCCAGAGGAAGGCACTATGGGTCTGTTCACTTAGTTCCTGTAGTTCATCTAGGCTTTCTTAAGTATCCAATGATGTTGGAGCCTTCATGTGAGTTTAGTTTCTCCTGAGGAGGAATGTAAACCATTCACAGTTGTTGAGCCACATGGGATATGATTCCTAAGTGGAAGCCCCCTAGTATTTTCCAGAGGAAGGCACTATGGGTCTGTTCACTTAGTTCCTGTAGTTCATCTAGGCTTTCTTATCCAATGATGTTGGAGCCTTCATGTGAGTTTAGTTTCTCCTGAGGAGGAATGTAAACCATTCACAGTTGTTGAGCCACATGGGATATGATTCCTAAGTGGAAGCCTCCTAGTCCTTTCCTGAGGAAGGCACTAGGGGTCTGTCTATTTAGCTCCCTTTCTTTGGTAAGCTTGTCTTGAAGCTTGGAGAATGGGATTGACTTCCCCCTTTAGGGTTTTGCTTTAGTGTAGATTAGGGTTTTGTTTTAGGGTTGTTTAGGGTCTTGCTCAGAGTAGTTTCATGCCTTTGGATAGGAGTTTGCCAGGCCGGTTAGCCTTCTCTTTGTGTTAATTGACTTGTGTGGTGCTGTGCTGCATTAGACTTAGGGGTTCATATAGATATTTCTGAGATAGGTGCATCTTAGGAATAAGCCTGCTGGTGTGCATGAGAAGTTGAGGTGGTCCTCCTTCTGCTTGATTGTTATTGAGTGGCTTTGCTTGTTGGTATTTGGTGGAGCTGAGCTCCCTTACCTCTGTGGTTTGTGGCCTTTGTGCCTTGCTTGTTTGGTTGTTGCATTCATGCATATTTCCAGTATTTCTTTACTTCGCAGTGATTCCTGTTTGCTGTTTAGTTCTGTTGCCATGATCCCTTAGGAGCTCTAACTTCTCTACTGTGGAGGAGTTATGATAGACATTGGGTTGGTTAACCAGGCATGATAACATTAGGTAGATTCCCCTTTTCAACCATAGTTATAGGGTGTCTCTTTCCTTTCTCAAAACAACAGAAAAACACTTAATAAGGGATAAAACAAAAGTGAATTCATTTCTTCCGTCAAAAGATTTGAACAAACATCAAAACTTTTTGTCCTCCTGGACTATGAAAACCCTTGGTTAAGGTGCATTTTCCCATAAAAAACACTTGAACAGCTTGTGTCGTGCGTAGCCCGAACTACGTTTACTCTGATCTTCCATGCCGTGTGGAAGTACGTAGGCACAGGACGCGATGTCCTGGCGAGCAACCTTCCCCCCCCCGTCTAGACGTAGGTAGTCGAACTACGTTGACTCTGACTTTCCCATTGCACGAGGGAGTACGTAGGCCCAGAACAGCGTATGTTCTGTCGAGTCCTGTCCCTTTCTTTTCTTTTCAGACTGACCACTAGCGTAGATAGATAAACACACCCTTTTCCTTATAAACACCAAGCGTGGATCCCGTCGAGTACGACGTACGTGAGGGGTGCTAATACCTTCCCCTTGTGTAACCGACTCCCGAACCCAGGTTTTGGTTGCGATGACCATACTTTTCCCGTTTTTTGCGAGGTTTACTTCGAGCGTTTCCTTTCCCTCCGTTGGGATAAATAACGCACGGTGGCGACTCTTCTGTCATGCCGGCGCCGATTTTCGCAGTGGCGACTCTGCTGGGGACCCGTAAGCATCTAGGGAATTTTCCCATCCCTTATGCTGGGACCGTTTCCCATCCCCTACGCGAGTCAATCCTAGCGCTTGGGTGTTTATCTGTTGGGTGTTGTATATATGTGCTTTACTTTTCCGTACCTTTACCTTTCCGCATTTACCTTCAGCACTATATTATTGTGATTATTGTTGTGGGAGAGGGAGGTTACTATGAGTGAGAAGCCAGACCTGGGCTTGAGTATGCACCTAGACATAGTTGTGGAGAGTAGTAGATGAACCTGTTTGCTGAGCAGACACAGTTCCCTACGAAATCTGCGCTCAGACGAGATTCTCTCCGAGGTGCTCCTTTCCGATCCTGAGGATCTGAGGGGAGTCCAGACGTGAGGATTGTCGACTCTGGGGACCGATCAATTGGAAGTCGGCTAAGTGAGGCCTCTTCATGACTTGATGATGCCACTCCTTCTGGGAATCGTATCGTCACTCATGAAAGTCTGTGACGCTGATGACCGCATAGGATGTCGTACCTTTGTCCGTGGATTAGGTCCATACCTGTGAGAGGGATTGGGTTATTGCAGGAAAACTGGCCTTCAGAAACTGTGATTCAGTATTTATCAGATGGTTTTCTTGGCTCGCTAGCAGGTGTGTTGTTTGGATCAGATGGATTTCTTGTCTGAGGTTGATACTATTATCAGATGGTTTTCTCGTCAGAGACAGAGGTTCAGATGGATTTCTTACCAGGGTATTGGTATTTCGGGTGTCGGATGATAGTCAGTGTCATGGGGTTCTGGTGACTGTGGTGGTTTTCTGTTCTTGACATCACAGAGATGTTCCTCTTCAGGCTACAGCATGGCCTCTGTGTTCATTGATTGCACCATTTATCATATTGCATTATTGCATTACCATTTGCATCCAACTAACATGTGTGTATTGCAGGTACATATTTTCCCTCCCAGTTCCGGTGATTGTTTCCTAGCAGACATGAAAGCCATGAAGAGAGTGTTACCCTACAGATTCTCGTCTCCAGATATCAGTCTGTTGTCAGAGTTAATTACTATTTCTGGGAAGAAAGTGATGGGAGATTTCAGGAAGACGTATGGGAGGATCCTGACTTATGTTTACCAGCCCTCGGCTTATGAGATCAGCGGTATTTACACCCTGTTGCAGTTTTATGATGCTGAGCTCAGGTGTTTCGTATTTCCTGACTTTGTCTTGGCTCCTACCCTGGAGGAGTATTCTGCACTCTTGGATATACCGATTCGCGAGCAGATGCCTTTCTATCACATGGACGCTAAGCCTAATCTGGCTAAGCTTTCTGCTATTCTGTACTTAGGAGAGTTTGAGCTGACAGGGAAGATGATTAAGAAAGGAGATGTGTGGGGATTTCCGTTGGTTGTTTTGGTGGAGAAGGCTCGGGAGTATGCCAAGAAGGGTGGCTGGGTTGTTTTTGATGCCATCCTTGCTGTGTGTGTTTATGGCATTGTATTGTTTCCAAACCAACCTGATTTTGTTGATGCGGATGCTTTCTATATTCTGGCTGCAAAGAACCCAGTTCCTACCTTGCTGGGAGATATCCATCATTCTACTCACTACAAAAATGAAAAACGGCGAGGAAAGAATGTCTCTTGCTGTGTACCTCTACTGTGCAGGTGGTTTACCAGTCATATGCCGAAGTCGGGGCCTTTCGTCACTTCTATTGAGTCTTTAGGATGGCCTGAGCGCTTGATGGGGTTGACTTCTGAGAATGTGGTGTCGGTTAATGAGGAGGTGTTAGGAGTTGAGGTCATATACAGATGCGAAGGATTCCCTAATGTTCCTTTGATAGGAAGGAGAGGGTGTGTCAATTACAACCCTTCCTTATTAATCAGGCAGTTTGGATATGCACCTCAGGAAGCGCCGAAGCCCGAGGAGATACGGGAATCTCTGTATCTTACTGGGGCAATAGAGGAAGAGATGTTGATCAAGCTTAAGAAAGCATGGAAGAACCTGCATAAGAGAGGAAAGTCTTCATTTAGCAAAGGGGGTACTCGAGTTCTTGGTCCGTATGTGGAATGGATTCGTGAACGAGCTACGAAATTCCTTATGCCTTATCCTGTAGTTCAGCCATTGTATCCTTCTCCGGTGGATGAGCCCACCACTATAGACATACAGGTATACAAGCAGCTGATGGCGGAGAAAGAAGAGTTAGCAAAGGCTAAATAAGCTTTAGAAAAAGAGAACGCCCAGCTTCGTCATGAAAAGATTGAAACAGGATATTCTTCCAAGCAACAGGCTGAAACTTTGAAACATCTGAAGACTACGTTATTGGAGTTGACTGAAACCAAGAAGCGTATGGAGTTAGATGTATACTCAGTTAGCAGTGTATTGGCTACTAAGAAACAAGAGCTGGAAAGAGCCTACACGAAGTTAGCTAAATTCAGAGAGCATTGGGACCTTACTATGGCCAAACGCAAAGAACGGGAAGAAGAGCTAAAGATACAGGTTGCTCAGTTGGGAGAACAGGTTAAAGTGAAGACTGAAGAGCTTGAAGAAGAAGCATTTTGTTGATACGAGGCCGAACGCAAACTGATTGATGCCATGAAGAATCTGGAAGATTGTCAGCGCAGACGCCAAGAGGCCCAAACCTGAGGATGGTGCCCAAGATAAGGCTTGGGAAGATTTTGTCAGAGATATCCAAGGAACGGTCAAGAAAAGGGATCAGTTGATAGAAGGATTGATTTATCGACCGGATCACCCAGAGACGAAGAAGTTGTCCGAGGATTTCCGCGATCGTACCCGCGCTTGACTTCTTTCTTGTACTCTATGTGTTGAGATCACCGCCAGACATGTTGGTTGCGATCCTCCTTTATCATATCAGTTGTATGGAACATAGTTGTGTAACGCCTTGACGAGACTGTTATTCCAATAAATATATGAGGATTTTTCTAAATATTGTCTTTATGGTTTCTCTTATCTTGCTACCTTGACACTGGAATTGGAGGGGAAATATCCCCAACGCACACATGCACATTAGCATTTTTGCATTGTTGTTTGCATAAATCACATTGCATTACAGGTTTATGATCCATGTTCCTTATCATTCTTCATCCATATCTCCAGGTATTTTCAGGATTGCGGAAAAGCGGGTCCACCGTTACTCTACCAGAACTAATCACAAGAAAGTCATGGACAACGTGCAGAGTGAAATGCAAGAAATGCGTGACAGGATGGCCATGCTCATGCAAACCATGGAGACCATCGCCAAAGGACAAGAGCAGCTGCAGACTCTGGTTCAACCTTTGGTCGCACGGGCTGAAAACAACGGGACACCGCAGGGTGAAAATATTGCTGCTTCTCCCCGAATTGAGAATCGTCAAAGTGCTGATGCTATTCCTGTAACCGGTTTGAATGTTGGAGAAACTGGTCCTGCAGGCAGAGGTGGGAACGCCGGTAATGTGAATGCCAATGCAGATACTGCTGGAGTATTTGTGGGTAATGTCAACCAGGGTTTCAATGGGGGCGCTGAGAACGTCGGAATAAATGGTAATAATGGTAACCAGGGCTTCAATGGTGTGAACATGGGGTATGGCAACATTGCTGGCACCAAGGCTGGGTTTGGTGACTATGGTTATGGTAATCTTGGATATGGAGCTGGTGCGTACAACGCTCAAGAGATGGGCAATCTGAGGTACGACCCCAGGTACTTCCAAACGGGTCCGGGCCGTGATGCAGAATATGTTGGATACGATACAGTACCTCGCTGGGAGGATCGTCAGGAGGATGTGTTCTCTGGTCAGAATGAGGGTTATGAAAGAGCTAGGGATGACAACCATCGGATGAGATTGCTAGAAGAGAAAGTGAACGAATTAGCCGACCAGAATGCTCTTGGGCTGGATATGTCAAATATGGGGCTGGTCCCAGGGCTGAGGGTCCCGCTGAAATTCAAAGCGCCGTCATTTGATAAGTACAAAGGGGATACATGCCCTAGGGTGCATGTGCGCGCGTTTTACAGGCGTATGTCCGTGTATTCTGAGGATGAAAAGATGCTGATGCACTTCTTCCAGGATAGCCTGTCAGGGCCATCGCTGGAGTGGTACATGAGCTTGGAACCCACTCAGATCAGGAGTTGGAAAGAGCTGGCAGAGGCTTTCGTTCGACATTATCAATATAATAGTGATCTCGCCCCTAACCGAGTCCAGCTGTAGAGCATGTCTCAAAAGTCTAGTGAAAGCTTTAAGGAATACGCCCAGAGATGGCGAGATCTGGCTGCTAGGGTACACCCTCCGATGGTGGAGCGCGAAATGATGGACATGTTCATAGGAACTTTTTCTGGAATGTACTATGACAGGTTGCTTAATTTTTCGATGAGTACCTTCTCTGAGTTGATCTTGATAGGGGAGCGCATTGAAAACGGAGTGAAGATTGGTAAAATTCAAGCAGGTGAGTCCAGTTCCGCAGGAGGTAGTAAGAAGACGTTTGGTGGCAAAAGGCAGGGTGATACCAACGTTGTATACAATGCTCGATGGAGAAATAAAGGTCAGAACTGGCATCAGCAGTAGCAGGTTGCAAGTGTAACCATTCCAGGGCCTTCTCAACAGCAGCCAAATAATAATCAGCGCAGATTTCAGAACCCGCGACCGAGGAGAGTATTCGAGGTACCGCCGGTATCATATGCAGAACTTCTTCAAGCTTTGTTGAAATTGCAGCTAGTCGAGAAGAGGACCTTAGCACCACCAACTGGCCAGCCACCAGTCGGGTATGATATTAATGAGCATTGTGACTTCCATTCGGGTGCACCAGGGCACAATATTGAAAATTGCCTAGCTTTCAAGCACAAAGTACATGATTTGCTTGATAGTACGGCTATTAACTTCGGGAAGGACGGTCCCAATATCACGCAACAGCCAATGCCCAAGCATGGTGGGGCTGGGGCCAATGCAATCCTGGCAGATGATGAGTTGGACTTGGTTTCGGAAGTGAGCAAGCTGAAAACCCCTTTGAGTTACGTAAAGCAGCGCTTATTGAAGGGAGGTGTCTATCCCGGATGCAGTGAAGAGTGTGCCGACTGTTTGGCTCAACTTGGGGGCTGTGAGAAGTTGAAAAGGGGAGTTCAAGGTTTGATTGATGAAGGAATCCTGCAGTTTGACAGGTCTGTGGGGCGAGAGAAGTCTGTTAAGACAGAATCTGAAAAAGAGCGCAGTGAGGTTGCTACGATCACCATTCCGTTCAAATCAGTGGCGATTTCGGCATCATCGAAAAGGCCGACCATTACTATTACCAAGGCTAAACCAATCCCTTATGAGAGCACAAAGGCAGTCCCGTGGAGCTACGGTGCTGAAGTGTATTGCAATGGGGAAAAGATTGACTTGAATGATCCGCCAGCGGAATCCGTAGATAACATAGTGGGAGCGGGTGGTATAACCCGGAGCGGGAGAATTTTCACTTCACCTGAGGTCGAGGCAGAGAGGCTCGCCAGGGGTAAGAACAAAGTTGTTGAGGGGGAACCTTCGGGGAGTAAGGAGAAAGAGCCGATAACCAAAGATGTAGAAGAATTCATGAGATTGATTCGCAAAAGTGACTACAAGATCGTAGATCACCTGCAGCAGACCCCGTCAAAGATCTCCATATTATCGTTGTTGTTGTGTTCTGAGGCGCATAGAAATGCCCTGTTGAAGGTACTTGAGACATCCTTCGTGCCGCAAGAGATGTCAGTCAATCAGCTGGAGAGAGTTATGGCACATGTTAATGCTGGGCATGGTTTGGGATTCACGGATTTTGACCTAACACCTAGAGGGCGTGATCACAATAATGCCTTGCACATCTCTATCGAATGTCGGGGCACTATTTTATCCCATGTGCTGGTAGACACTGGGTCCTCGTTGAATGTGTTACCAAAGAAAGCCCTTTTGAAATTGGATACCCGTGGGTTGTTGTGCACACCTAGTGATTTGGTGGTGAGGGCCTTTGACGGAACAAGGAGGTCGGTATTCGGGTCAGTAGCGTTACCCATCCAGGTAGGTCCGGAGGCGTTTGATATAGTGTTTTACATCATGGACATCCAGCCTGCATATAGCTGTTTGATCGGGAGACCTTGGATTCATGCCGCTGGGGCAGTAACTTCTACACTCCATCAGAAGCTGAAGTATATGGTTGAGGGGAGTATTGTGACGGTGTGTGGCGAAAAGGATATCTTAGTCAGTCATTTGTCTTCCTTCAAATACGTGGAGGTAGATGGAGAGATTCATGAAACGCTGTGTCAGGAGTTCGAAGGGGTGAAGGTTAAAGAAGAAGCTTCGGTGAAGAGTGAAGGGCAAGAGGTGGCCGTCTCCTCATATAAAGAAGCCAAGGCGTTGATGCAAGCGGGAGAGACTCAGAAGTGGGGGCAGGTTCTGGACATACCAGTGAAGCAAGATAGGTATGGCTTGGGGTACCGCCCATCCCCCTCACAGAGTGCGCCTAAGTACAAGGGACCTGTGGTGTTCACGCCCGGAGGGGTGAGCTTCGAAAGGATTAATGTCGTGTCTGATACGGAGGAAGTGGATAGCGACTGCGACATGGACGCATGGATTCGACCCAGCACGCCGGGGAAAAGCCTATGCAACTGGTCCATCCAAGACGTCATCCAAGTCACCAAACAGTAATGTGTTATTTTTTCAATCATTGTATGATCACATGCCTTGCCCGGGGCATCGTTGACCTCGTCTTAGGGCCTAACTGTTTACCTGTATGTTTGCATAAATGACGACGTTTTTACATTCAAATGTTGTGATCCTTTTCTTTCTGTTTTTTATTTTTCAATAAAATGGCAACGTGGTTATGTATTTTGCTTGTATATCATTTTGGAGCACTTAACCGTTTCCCTCGCAGGATTCATGAATTTTCAGATGACATCGACCAAAGACTTCCTATGACTCGTTTAGACTTCGAGCATCCGATCTTCCAAGCTGAGGAGGAGATTGTTGAGGATGGTGACTTACCAGAAGAGCTGAGTCGGTTGTTGAAGCAAGAGGAGAGAGTCACTCTACCTCACCAGGAAGAGATTGATATTGTCAATTTAGGGTTTGAAGAATGCGTCAGGAATATCCGTATAGGGGCCGCATTGCAGGTTGACATCAAGCAAGAGCTTATTGAGATGCTGCGCGAATACAGCGATATATTTGCTTGGTCCTACGAGGACATGCCGAGTTTGGATACCGATATGGTTGTTCATCGTCTGCCGTTGAGGGAAGATTGCCCGCCTGTGAAGCAGAAACTCAGAAGGACTCGTCCTGACATGGCTGTAAAGATAAAGGAAGAAGTGCAGAAGCAATGGGATGCTGGATTCCTGGCTGTCACCACCTATCCCACTTGGGTCGCTAATATCGTGCATGTGCCAAAGAAAGATGGCAAGGTTCGAATGTGTGTTGATTATAGGGATCTAAACAAAGCGAGCCCGAAAGATGATTTCCCGCTGCCGCATATTGATGTGTTAGTTGACAACACAACTCAGTTTTCGGTATTCTCTTTCATGGATGGATTTTCGGGGTACAACCAGATCAAAATGGCTCCGGAGGATATGGAAAAAACGACCTTTATCACCCCGTGGGGAACCTTCTGTTATAAGGTGATGCCCTTTGGTTTGAAAAATGCTGGGGCAACGTACCAGCGGGCTATGACAACGCTCTTTCATGACATGATGCACAAAGAGATTGAGGTGTATGTCGATGACATGATTGCCAAGTCTCAAACAGAGGAAGAACATCTGGTTAATCTGCTGAAGTTGTTCAAGAGGCTGAGGAAGTTCAGGCTGAGGCTGAATCCTAACAAGTGTACCTTCGGAGTGAGATCCGGGAAGCTAATGGGGTTCATTGTGAGCAAGAAAGGAATCGAGGTCGATCCGGCAAAAATAAAAGCAATACAAGAGATGCCAGCACCGAGAACAGAAAAAGAAGTCCGTGGTTTCTTAGGGAGATTGAACTACATTGCCAGGTTCATCTCTCACCTAACGACCACGTGTGAACCTTTGTTCAAACTGTTAAAGAAAGATCAAGCGGTGGTCTGGAACGACAATTGCCAAAGGGAATTTGAAAAGATAAAAGAATATTTGCAGGAACCTCCGGTGTTGATACCCCCAGTAGCGGGACGACCACTGATTATGTATCTGACGGTTCTTGAGAACAGCATGGGTTGTGTTCTCGGTCAACATGACGAGACAGGAAGGAAAGAGCATGCAATTTACTACTTGAGTAAAAAGTTCACGGATTGTGAATCTCGATACTCTATGCTCGAAAAGACGTGTTGTGCATTGGCGTGGGCTGCCAAACGTCTAAGACAGTACATGCTGGACCATACAACCATGCTGATATCGAAGATGGATCCGATCAAGTATGTGTTTGAAAAGCAAGCGCTCTCTGGAAGGATTGCTAGATGGCAAATGGTATTGACAGAATACGATATCCAGTATGTTTCCCAGAAGGCCATTAAGGGAAGTGTTATGTCCGAATATCTTGCCGAACAGCCAATTGAGGATTATCAGCCTATGAAGTTTGAGTTTCCTGATGAGGACATAATGTACTTGAAAGCTAAAGATTGTGATGAGCCGTTGCCTGATGAGGGTCCTGAACGGAGTTCCCAGTGGCAATTGATTTTTGATGGGGCTGTCAATTCGCACGGTAGTGGGATTGGGCAATCATTACAACTCCCCACGGGTCGCACATCCCGTTTACGGCCAGATTGACTTTTCCAGTAACGAATAACGAAGCCGAATACGAAGCTTGTATTATGGGGTTAGAGGAGGCTATCGATCTGAGGATCAAGAATCTGGACGTATATGGGGATCCGGCATTGGTTGTGAATCAGATTAAGGGAGAGTGGGAGACACGCCAACCTAATCTGGTACCGTACATGAATCATGCGAGAAGGTTGTTACCTTTCTTTGATAAGGTGGAGTTTCATCATATACCTCGGGCGAAGAATCAAATGGCAGACGCCCTTGCAACATTATCCTCGATGTATAAAGTCAACTTCTGGAATGAGGCTCCCAGCATTGTTATCTCTCGGCTTGATAGACCTGCCTTCATATTTGCCATTGACGAAGCATCTGATGATAAACCCTGGTATTTCGACATACAAAATTTCCTGAAGAACAAGGAATATCCGGCTGGGGCATCCAGTCGTGATCAGAAGACTCTAAGGAGATAAGCAGGCAACTTCTATCTGAATCCCGACGGCGTTCTGTATAGAAGGAACCACGATTTGGTACTCCTCCGGTGTATGGACGAGAAGGAAGCCAATTTACTCATGGAAGAGGTCCATGAAGGAACTTTTGGTACACATGCTGGTGGGCATGCTATGACCCGAAAGTTGTTGCGGGCGGGGTATTATTGGTTAACGATGGAAATGGACTGCTTCAAGTTCGCCAAGCGGTGTCACAAGTGCCAGATCTATGCTGATAAGATCCATGTGCCACCTAGTCCACTGAATGTTATGGCTTCTTCGTGGCCTTTCTCCATGTGGGGGATTGATATGATTGGCAAGATTGAGCCTACTGCTTCTAATGGGCATCGCTTCATCCTGCTCGCGATTGATTATTTTACCAAGTGGGTAGAAGCAGCATCTTATGCCAATGTTACGAAATAGGTGGTGGCCAGATTTATCAAGAGGGATATAATCTACAGATACGGTATTCCTGAACGGATCATTACTGATAATGGTTCGAACCTGAACAATAAGATGATGAAGGATCTTTGTCGGGAGTTCAAGATCGAGCATCATAATTCATCTCCGTACAGACCCAAGATGAATGGCGCTGTTGAAGCGGCCAACAAGAACATAAAGAAGATTGTTCAAAAGATGGTGGTAACGTATAAGGATTGGCATGAGATGTTGCCGTTTGCTCTGCACGGTTATCGCACGAAGGTGTGTACATCAACCGGGGCAACTCCGTTCTCGCTGGTGTATGGCATGGAGGCAGTCCTGCCATTGGAGGTTGAGATACCATCTTTGAGGGTTTTGCTTGATGTTCAGCTTGATGAGGCAGAGTGGGTGAGAAATAGATTGAACCAGCTGAGCTTGATAGATGAGAAGAGACTGACATCAATTGCACATGGTAGGTTGTATCAGAGCCGGATGAAGAAAGCGTTCGACAAGAAGATTCGACCTCGAAGCTTTCAGACGGGTGATCTTGTGCTGAAGAAGATTCTCCCACCACAATCGGATCACAGGGGCAAATGGACTCCCAATTATGAAGGTCCATACGTCGTGAGAAAGGTCTTCTCCGGAGGAGCCTTATTGTTATCCACCATGGATGGTGAAGACTTTTCGTCCCCTGTGAACTCGGACGCAGTCAAAAATTACTTTGCTTAAAAATTGACCCGCTGGACAGTAAAAAGAGAGTCCAGGCAAAAATGGGGCATCCTGGTGAACCAAAAACAGAATAAAAGGTTCGGGCAAAAGTTAGGGATAAAATGAAAAAATGTACACCCGCGAAGTCGAAAACCTACACTGGGCGGCTTCGGCAAAAAGGGGTATCCCGGTGAATTGAAAACCCGCAAAGGGCGATTCACGCAAAAGTTAGGGATTTGAGAAGCAAATGACTGTGGTCCAAGTTAGATTATCTAGTGGTTTAGGAGCATCCGGGGGTCAACTATCCAAAACAATCTCTTCCGAAGACAGAGATCAGGAAAGCGTCAAAGTCCAGCGAGTCATTGGAGGATCAGCTCATGGTGTTCGTCTGTAACACGTTGCCGACATGTGTACAAATTTTATTCTGTATCTTTGTACATTTCTGCATTTTGATTATGTGTGACTACCTCTTTTCAGGAGTTGCATCTGATGTACAAATCTTGCCTATTTTCAGGCCGTTATCAATAAAGTGTGTTATTCAGTGTAGTGTGCGACTTTGGTTTTAACTTTTACAGTTTTGTTTGTAGAAAACGCCGATGTTTTTGATAAACTTACATGTGTGTAAACAGGCGGGCCTCGGCCGATGATTGTTAAAACCGGAAATTACCTGAATGGTTGTCATGGGTGATTACCAAGATGTTTCTTTTTGCATAGATTGTCTTGTGTTTGCTTGTTGACTTTTGCAGGTATTCAAAAGCTCGCAAAGTTCCCCGCCAGAATCCATGGCAGGCTAGTGCCCTCTCCAGAGGATGAATGTTGTGTCTTTCCCCAGTAAAGTCGCCCCAGGAAAAATTGAATGTTGTCTCCCCAGGAGAGTGGAGGTTGCGTCAAAGGAAAAGATCAATGTATCTTCAGTAGTTCAGAATTGGCTTATCAAGCAGAGCAGAGTCCTCCCCAGTAAGGGTCGAGACGGATATGATTAACTCGCCTGAAGAATCTTGTGTAGTGCGAATCAGAGCACACCGGTCAACCCCCAGCTCAGTGATAGCAGGATGAATTATCCCCACAGGGCGTAACCAGAGTGTTGATACCTTTTGAAAGCAGTTTCCAGGATTGCTTTTCTCTTTCCCCAACAGGTTGATCCTTCCTCGTCAAGAGGATCATCTTCAGCAGAGTTTGAAGTTATGAGTTTGTGAAGATACTTTCCCAGCAGGATGGTTATCCCCGGCAGAGTTAGTTCATCTTTCCAGCATTTATTTTGTTGGAAACGTATCGGTAGTATTCCGGTCA
This sequence comes from Lathyrus sativus, assembly GCA_963859935.3. Classification (NCBI taxonomy): domain Eukaryota; kingdom Viridiplantae; phylum Streptophyta; class Magnoliopsida; order Fabales; family Fabaceae; genus Lathyrus; species Lathyrus sativus. The sequence goes on along the minus strand of OZ012741.1, from coordinate 416,702,244 downwards.
TCCCCAGCGGATCCAGTTTGTCTTCAGCATTTATTTTGCTGAAGTAACTCTTTGCATAAGCATGCATCATAAGCACTTGCATTTTACACGAATACGTAGCATTTCCATGCAGTATGGAAGCATTATGTCATTATCAAACATGCATTTTCGGAACATAAGCCAGGTTGGTTACCTCTTCAGTGTCAGATGTGTTGTTCCCTGCCGATAAGAGAAATCGGGGCTCAGGAATGTTGATTTGTGGTCAAAGTATCAGTGGTTGTATTTGTACCATCTATGGGGTTCATGTTGTAAGGCACGCAGTGATCGTGTTGATCTTGGTATGTGTATCTGTGGTCGAATTGCGCAGTGATCGTGTTCGTCCTGATCTAAGAGGATTGTATTGTACGGCACGCAGTGATCGTGTTGGTATCATCTCGGGGGTTTATTGGGCAAGACACGCAGTGATCGTGTTCGTTCTATTCGCGGTACGAAGCACGCAGTGATCGTGTTTATCGTATCATGTGATGTTGTTGGTCGAGATGCGCAGTGATCGTATTCGTCCTATTACATAACACGCAGTGACCGTGTAGCTAGCATTGTTCGAATTCGCGATTGAGACACGCAGTGATCGTGTTAATCTGGTTGTTTGTGGCCGAAATACGCAGTGATCGTATTCGTCCCATGTTTGAAGTTGTGTCACAAGGCACGCAGTGATCGTGTTCTCCTCCTGTCAAGAGGATCGTGACATGAAACACGCAGTGATTGTGTTCACCCTATGTGTGGTCAGGATATGCAGTGATCGTATTCGTCCAGTTATGTGGGTTGGTTGAGACACGCAGCACGCAGTGATCGTGTTTCCTCCAGTCAAGAGGGTCGTGGCTCAGAACACGCAGTGATCGTGTTCAAGATACGCAGTGATTGTATTCATATGGCACGCAGTGATCGTGTTGATAGTATCATTTGAACTTGTGATACGAAGTACGCAGTGATCGTGTCTGTCGTATCATGGGAGGTTGTCGGTCTGGATACGCAGTGATCGTATTCGTCCAATTACATGGGTTGGTTTTGTGACACACGCAGTGATCGTGTTGATATTACCCCGGGGGTTTGTTGGTCGAGATACGCAGTGATCGTGTTCGTCCTGTATTTGGTGTTGTTTGTAGAACACGCAGTGATTATGTTCATCATGTTTGTGGTCGGAGTACGCAGTGATCGTGCCCGTTTATTTCGTCTAGCACGCGGTGATCGTGTTCCTCCTGTCAAGAGGGTTGTGGCTTGAAGCACGCAGTGATCGTGTTTGTCTTATTATGTGGTGATGTTGTAATGCAACGCGCAGTGATCGTGTTTGTCCCATTATATGGTTTTGTTTGTGACATCGAAGCACGCAGTGATCGTGTTCTTCTTGTCATAAGGATTTGTGGTGTAAAACACGTAGTGATCGTGTCCATCGTGTTTGTAACGCGGCACGCAGTGATTGTGCTTGTCTCTTTAGTGGATGTTGTTTGTGATATGCGCAGTGATCGTGATCGTCTCATTTTTGTGGATTTGTGGTGTAATACACGTAGTGATCGTGTTCGTCATGCCATATGTTCCCCTAGCAAAGTTGCTTGGTCAAGCACCTCTTTTCCCCAGTTGAGTCTTTCTCAGGATGTTGTGGTATCAGCATCGGAAGATGGCATAATACAAATGTTTGGGTGATTACCCGCAGTTTCCCCAGTAGAGATATAATCCCCAGCAGGGTATTCTTCAACGAGTTGCTTGGTTAAGTTCCTCATGATCCCCGGCAGGGTATGCTTCAACAAGTTGCTTGGTTAAGTTACTTGTATTCCCCAGCGAAGTGTTCGTCAACAGGCTGCTTGATTAAGTCTCTCGTATTCTCCAACAGAGTTTTCCCCACTGAGTTGCTTGGTTAAGCTACTCGTTTCATCTAGCAGGGTATTCTTCGGAATGTCGATTTGGAATATGTTACCTACGGTCATAGTAGGCGTGTGATGATTGTCGTCAGATTACCCTCAGAGTTACTTGGTTAAGTTTCTCATTTCCCCGCAGAGTTGTTTGCTCAAGTCTTCGGAACATCGTCCCGCTTGGTTAAGCGTTTGCTCGTTTCTTCGGATACGAAAGGTTGATCAGTGAAATCAACATGACAAGCGAAGTCAATATTTTCCCGCTGGTTAGCGTGTGATCGGTTGATAAGCGAGATCAACAGAGGTTGACAAGTGAAATCAACAATTTCTCGTTGTTTGGTGTATGCTCATTTCTTCGGAATGGAGTGGTCTGCGGACGATATTCAGAATGTTTCACAAAATAGATTGGCAGGTGGATGGTTAGTTGTTGTTGTGACAGCAAAAGCCATTTCTCTGGAGGGTTCTCCTCAAACAGTTGCGCAATTTATTTTTGCGGTTGGCAAATTTCCGGGTTCTTTCGTATTCAACTGTCTCGTACCTCGGATGTCTGAAGGTTGCGCGCTCTTCACCCAGTCGGGTCCAATCTGTTTGAATAGGGGCAGCTGTTGCACCTCAAAATTTGCCCAACCTTTTCTAACCTAGGTTTATGTTTCAATTGCATTATCATTTGCATTGCCATCATGTACATAGTGTATTCACCTGCATTGCATAGCATAAGCAAGCTATCTTAACAGGGGATCAAGTGTCATTCTTGTCTCAAGAAGCATATACAAGGGGTTTCATTCATATTCTAGACTACCCAGGTCATCAGGGAAGAATTTGAGCCTTAAAGAGTTGACAGGGTAATCATTGGATTCTCTCCTATCTTGAGGTTGTTTGGGGGTCATCAGAAGGTGTATGAGCTATGATCCAGGAGCATGGAGTGTGTATGGATATCATGGAAAGCCTAGATGACCATTTTAAAGATGAGCCAAGTCATTGGAATGACTGCAAGAGCCTTAGTTGAAGACAGTCAACTAGGGTTTCATCTATGTCAACCCTAGGTCAAGTGCTTGATTTAAAAGGCATCAAGGCTTGTTTGAAGAATGGGGATTCATTATTTGATATATGAAATGCTATCAGGCATGAAATGAAATGCCATCAAGAAATAAACAGTAAACTGCAATCATACAGATAAAAAGAAATGAAATGCCATCAGGCAAACAAACCACATGGGCAAGGGAGCTGGGCTCTACCGAATACCCGCAAGCAAAGCCACGCAATAACAATACAAGCAGAGGGAGCAACTCAACCTCTAATGCAAACATGCTCCTAGATTCTACTTATTCTAGATGAACTTAATCTAATGCAACAGACAAGTCAAACAAAACACAGCAATACAGAAAAGAAAAACAGAAGAAACTTCAGCTCCTCCAGCAACAACTCAGTCTTCAGACTTCAGATATCAATTGCTTTCCAGGTTTCAATCCTACAATATGAGTTTCAACTCATCTTCTCCCTTAAGCTTCAGCTTCTTTGATCAGCTCCACCTTCAGGCTTCACCTAATCTTCAGGGATCTTCAAGTATCAACTTGATCTTCATGCTCTTCAAGCTTCAATTGGAATGGCAGTCTTCAAGGATTCATCCTCTTCAATAATCTTCAATGAAGTCTTCATCTTCATGCTCAGGCTCAACCTCTCTCAAGACAATCAAAACCAGAGGAAACCACTTACTGGATAAGCTGGGGGATATTGAACTGCTTATTTGATCACCAAAGGTGACCCATAAGGGTTCAATATCAAATGAAGGGTTCCCTCAAAAGTTCTACCTCCTTGGTATATCACTTATCCCTCCAAAGGAGAGAGGTGTATACCATGGAAGGACTTTGAATCATAGGGAGGAATGGAGGTGAATGATACCATCCATGTTTGAGAAAGAAATTATCTACACCTAAGCTCTTCCTACTCCTAACCTTAAAACAACAAAAAGAAAAGAAGAACAAGCTCCTCAAGCCCCTCCATGCCTCTCCAAATCTTCAACCATGCTCCACAATGCTCCACAATGAGATACCAAGCTCCTCAAACCAAAGGAAAACTCCAAAGCAAAGCAAACTAAACCAACATCCCCTAAAGGCAACACAAACAATCATTCAATACAAAAATCGACTAAAAATAGCATATTATTATATTAACTCCTAATATAATTTCTAAGGGGTCCTGCATACCTACCCTTAAGTCCCATATATACCCCATAGCCTAAGTTTCCCTAAAACCCAAAATCTACAATTGTTATGGACCTATGTTGAAGTTTAAACCTAATTCTACACTACTTAGAATTACCTAATCAAAACTATCTTAAAAATCACCACAAAAATATGCAATTATTCAGGGGGAACCTAAAACATACATCTAACTACCCTAAAAAGATTGACCTAAAAATCTAAGGGGATCTATCCTAACTAAAATCTACAAATTCACATATCAACTAAAAGAATTAAAAAAGCAATTAAAAGTAAAAATATACAAAAAAAATATAAAAATGAAATAAAATGGCAAGTTTATGATTTTATATTTTTCTTGACAAAAAATGGAAAGTGGGAAAAAAGGTCCCATGAGAAAATATTATTTTTTCTATTTATTATGAATTTTTAAAGTAAAATAAAATTTGGAGAAAAAATTAATATGGAAATGATGAGATGGGTGCAAGAAGTAATAATGTCCAGTTATTATTTGATTTGGGCTCAGACATGGGAGGTGCCAATAAGAAACGCGCTTGGCCCATTGTAAATCAGAAAAACGAAATAAAATGAAAAGAAAAAAATTAAAACGCGGTGCAAATAGCAGTGAAATGTAGTTCATTTTCAATTGGGCCTCGCTTGGGGGTGGAAATAAGAAAATTCACTAAAGCCCAGAAGTTCCACTTAAGTGGAACGCAGCGTTTAATGCTGCTGGCTTTCCCTCCACACTTCGCGTTTAAATCCCAGCCGTTGGATGCTCTTCTGGGTCAACAAGTCAACATGCACATCAACGGTATTGATTTCATCTTCTTCCTTATGCTTCTAGGGTTTTCAAAAACCATTAGAACACATTCCCATGCGCAGAACTTTCCACCACTCGTTCTCACTCATCTCTCCACCAAATCCCACAATATAAGAACCAATCTTGTTCTATTTTTCACGTAGAACACGACCATGGCCTTAGATTTCATTGAAGCAACCTCTATCATCCAAACCGAACGGTATAACTTCATAGATTCAAAATTTCTTCAGCTTTTGACCTTCACCAAACTCAACATTCTTTATATAGAAATGATCCTTATGTCATACTCATCAAAACCAGCCATATATCTTGCATTATCATCCATTAAATCACTCATTCTAGCTCCATCAAGAATCAACCTCCATTGATGGAACTTCTCCAATTGGTCTCAAACTCCTCAAAATGAACCACCTAATTGTCTCTAATGGATCGACACTAATAATTAGCCCTAGCCATGCCTAGAATAGGGTGTAGAAGTGGTTTTGTATACCTTGCTTCTTGAAATGGTAGGTGGTGAAAATCTTCAATCCAAGCCTTGTAGCTCCTCAATAATGGTCCTTAGGTGATGAATATTCCTCTGCTTGCACAAGATTTGATGTTGGAAGCTTGTATGTCAAGATCCAATGCCTTTTTCCTTCTTGCAAATTCAATGGGAAAGCTTTCAATTCTTCATCAATGGATCCTCACTCTAGCATGAACACACTCAGCAATGTTTGTGGTGAAGATTTGTGAAGAAAAATGGAATGATAATGAAGAGAAAAATGAAGATTCAATGTAATTTGCAAATGGAGAAAATGGATTTCAATCACTATTCTCTACCACAATTAACATCAACTATCACCAACCTTTCACCAATGGAAGTTGTATACAATATATAGAGAAGTTTAGAAGAGTCTAGAACCTCTTAGAATCATCTAGTAAGAACTTGAAGTTTCCATGACATGGTATTTTGCATTTTCACTTCTCATGATATGGTATCTCATGCAAAAACCCTTATAACTTTGGTAACCAACTTGAATTTGTCCCCATATGATATTATGGATGAGATATAATGCATATCTTCCTTGTTTATTAAGCTTTTCCTTGTTTTGGTTTGGTACCCCATTATGCAAGCAATTAAATTACAAAGCAACCCCATGATGCAAGCCTCAAATCAAAATTATGGCTGAACCATTGTTCTTAAAATTTCATTTGGAGTCAAAATGACCTATCATATGACATGGTTTGGATTTGTAACTTGGATTTTATGCTTTTCAATCTCACTTGAATTAACTTATGCCTCATTTTTAGGCCATTTTTATCACTTTTTGCTATGAGCCTTTTCAACATCTCATGACCACCCTACTAGCCTTAAAACATCATTCTAAGCAACTTTGATGTTGAATATTTTTCCATTTGAAGCTTGGAAGTAGGAGATATGGCCTTATGCTTGAAATGACCTATAACTTCCAAATGACCAAAATGCCCTTGGCTTGTCAAAGCCATAAGTTGAGTTCTACAAATCCTATCAAGGACTTATAGTACTATATAGAAAGCTAAGAAGATGCTCTTCAACATTCATGTTGACCAAGAGACCATAGGAATCATCCTACTAGGGCGAAAGTTGTCTGCAAGTTGGGTGACTTTCAAGGACCCAGATTCACATACCTCAGATGACCTGTAATTTGTCAAAACCATAACTTGAGCTCTGCAAATCCTATCAAGGACTTTTACCACTCAAATTAAATCTAAGAACAAGCTCTACAACATTCATGTTATGGGGAAGATGAGATGACAACCACATCTTAAAGCTAAAACTGCCTGGAAGATAGGGATCAAACTAGGGGATTTTACACTGACAATCCTTAGAAACCCTAGCTTAAAACTTCTCAAACTCTTCAATCATGATGAGTTGGTCTAGGAATCATCCTTATAGTATCTCAATACATCATTCCATGATCACATGGCTCTTGGATTAGGTCTCAACCCTCTCCAAAACATCAGTTGACCTAGGGTTGACCTAGTCAAACCCTAATTCTACCACTCATGGTTGAATCTTCTGAATTCTTGCATAATGACCTCTCTGGGCTTCATGATGGCTTTCAAGACATCTCATAAGCTTTCTCAAAGCTTCAAGTTCATTCTCATAGTCTCAGAATCATCTGAGGAGCACCCACAACTCTCAAGTTATGAAGCACACAACCTTGATTTCAACCAATTCCTCTGAGGATCTCTTGAGTTCTCTGGAAAAGGTATCAACCTTTGAACACTTGATGGGTAAATAAATGTTGGTCAAATTTTGGGGTGCAACAGCTGCCCCTATTCAAACGGCTTGAACCTGACTAGGGTGAGGAGCGAACGGCTCTCAGCCCATCGAGGTGCGAGACGGTTGAATACCGGTAAACCCGAAAATTTGCCAACTGCATCTTCGAATACTGAAACACTAGTTGCACGGCCACTAGCTGGAGACATACTGATCTGACATCGCCGTCAGTTATCCACATTAACTTCTATGGACATTGTCCTCAGACAACCAAAACACCCAACGTCGCCGCTGGAAGACTAGAGAATCTGACATCGCCGTCAAACAACCGAAACACCCAACGTCGCCGCTGGAGAACCAAAGAATCTGACATCGCCGTCAATCAACCAAAATACCCAACATCGCCGCTGGAGAACTAAAGGATCTGAATCACCTAACATCGCCGTCAGAAACCAAACACCCAACATCGCCGCTGGAGAACTAAAGGATCTGAATCACCTAACATCGCCGTCAGAAATAAAATACCCAACATCGCCGCTGGATAACCAAAGGATCTGAATCACCTAACATCGCCGCTGGAAGACTAGATCAACTTGCCATACCCAACATCGCCGCTGGAAAACTGGAGAAACTCTGTCAAAACACCCAACATCGCCGCTGGAGCACTAAATCTGACATCGCCGTCGGACAATCAAAATACCCAACATCGCCGCTAGAGAATCTGACATCGCCGTCATAAACAAACATAACTCTGAGAGACATTCGACATCGCCGTCGAACAAACATCCAACATCGCCGCTAGAGAATCTGACATCGCCGTCATAAACAAACATAACTCTGAGAGACATTCGACATTGCCGTCGAACAAACATCCAACATCGCCGCTAGAGAATCTGACATCGCCGTCATAAACAAACATAACTCTGAGAGACATTCGACATCACCGTCGAACAAACATCCAACATCGCCGCTGGAAAACTAGCATAATCTGGGAAACACCCGACATCGCCGTCGAGTGCTCAACATAATCTCTGCTGGGGAGTTAAAGAGTCTGGCATCGCCGTCAAACATAATCTCCTGACATCGCCGCCAGAAACAAACATCCAACATCGCCGCAGGAAACAAACATAATCTGACCTTGCCGCCCAAACAAACATCCAACATCGCCGCCGGAAACAAACATAATCTGACCTCGCCGTCCAAACAAACCTCCAACATCGCCGCCGGAAACAAACATAATCTGACCTCGCCGTCCAAACAAACCTCCAACATCGCCGCTGATGAACTACAAAGGAGCTGACATCGCCGCCAAACAAACCTCCAACATCGCCGCTGAAGAACTACAAAGGAGCTGACATCGCCGCCAAACAAACAAATATCCAACATCGCCGCTGGACAACCACCTAATCTGACCTCGCCATCAGGATGAAGAAACTTCATTGGGGAATTGGTCACACGGTAACCAGTAATACGTAGTCGATCGTGCCATCAGGCATCTGAAGAAACTGTCGGGCACCAGCCGGACTTCAACCGTCAGGGCATTCCGCATTAGCTGAGATAACTGCTTCATTAACACGGTCAGACTTCAATCATGGAGTCTTCAAGGGAGATTTCAACTTCGCTGTTAGAAAACCTGTTGGGGATGACGCTTCGCCGCTGGGGAAACTGGAGAACTATCAAGTAACTCCGCTCCGGGGGTCCAGAAATCACTCTGGAGGAATCAACTCTGCTGAGGAATTTCAAGAATCATCTTGAACAAATGACTCCGTTGGGGACCTTCAAGAATCATCTTGAACTGATAACCATTCTGGAAACTTCTGGAATCATCCTGAACGAACACTCTGTTGGGGATTCCATGAGTCATCCTGGGTAACTTTTGCCGGGGACAAACCAATCATGGCTTGAGCAGCCTCCGAGGATTCGGCTCTCTTGGGGCTTTAGGAATCATCCTGGGCGATCTTAGCTGGGGACTCTAAGTATCAACTTGAGCAAACAACTTTGGAGACTGCATTGGGGTCTTAAGGACCATCTCGAGCAAACGGCCCTGCTGAGGGATTCGAGAATCATCTTGAATTGCAGACTTCGCTGGGGATCTCAAAAATCATCTCGAGTAAACGACTTCGTTGGGGGAGAATGTCAGGAATCATCCTGAGCAACTGATCCTTCGGCGGAACACCTGTAAAATAAGAACGGTAGCAACCTAGATCATGTTTATTATGCATATGCTTCGGCGCCATGCTCCACACTGTTGAAATGCTATGCGTTTACGATAAATGTTATGCATTCATGCATAATGATGCGATCCCGTCAGCAAGATAAATGTCGAGGGGGGAATCCTCCTGTCAAGGGGGAAGAACTACTAAGATAGAGGACTCGTCCTGCTGAGGAGAACGTGGACACGCCAATATCAATTGGACTCCGTCTGGGGAAATGATCTTCAGTTGACTGCTGCAGGGGAAACAACTTCGGTTGATTGCTGCAGGGGACGAAGCTCTACGAGAACCTGGACCTGCTGAAGGGAAGCGATATCCATCGCGGGAGTGAACTGCGTAGCCGTCTCGGCTACTCTTCTGGGGATGACAACTCTGTGGGGAAACAACTTCAGCTGCTCAACACTCCACTGGGGAAACCCACTCATGGTCTGATCGACTTCCAAGGATTCGGCTCTCTTGGGTATCTGCAAACTCGGCTGAGGAAGGGGAAATCATTCTGCTTCACTGGAGAGGGTACGACTCTGATGAGGAATGTCAATTCCGCTGGGGAAGAAGGAATCATCCGACTTCGGGGGGAAGTACAACTCTGCAGGGGACTACAACATCAGTTGTTCCAACACTCTACTGGGGAAGAGGGACTCGTCCGACTTCGGGAGAGAATACGACTCTGGTGGGGAATCTCAATTCCGCTGGAGACTTCAGTCCGGAACCATCAATTGCTGCATACTTCGGCGTACTAATAGCTTCCTACGACTTGCACTTGTGACCCGGTGCAAGGGAGGAACACGAGCTTCGGCACTTGAACATTCCTATGAAACCTGCACTTGTGACCCGGTGCGGGGGAGGAACACGAGCTTCGGCACTTGAACATTCCTATGAAACCTGCACTTGTGACCCGGTGCGGGGGAAAGAAATCATGCTTCGGCGCGTGACTCAGCTGAGGAGGCGACGTTCCTTCAGGATGCGTCTGCTTGGGGAAGAGAACCATCTCTGCCGGGGGAGACATATTAATGCTCACTATCTTGCGTTCAGACTCTACGAGGAGAGACTGTCGCTACTGCAAAAATCGGCGCCGGCTGAACAGAAGAGTCGCCACCATGCGTTATTTATCCCAACGGAGGGAAAGGAAACGCTCGAGGTAAACCTACAGCAAAACGAGGAAAGGAATGGTCATCGCAACCAAATCCTGGATTCGGGAGTCGGTTACGCAAGGGGAAGGTATTAGCACCCCTCACGTCCGTCGTACTCGACGGGATACACGCTTGTTTTCGGTCAAAAAGATTGTTATTCTATCTACTCTACAGATCTGGGGTTAAAAGAAAAGAAAATGACTCGGCAAAGTATCGCACTTTATGCCTACGTATTCCCGTCTGGAACGAGAAATCAGAGTCAACGTAGTTCGCCTACCTACGGGAAAGGAGGGGAAGGTTGCTCGCTAGGATATCGCATCCTATGCCTACGTACTTTCATACAGCATGAAAGATCAGAGCAAACGTAGTTCGGGCCACGTACGACACAAGTCTGTCTTGATTGTTTTTATCTCCTTCTGAAAAAGGGTTTTCCTGATTACTGGTCCAAGCGGACAAAAATGACGTTTTGATTGGTTCACATTCTTTTACGGAAGAAATGTCTTTTATTGTGTTTGAAATGTTTATTGTGTTTTTCTGTTTGTTTTGAGAAAGAAGAGACAGAACTCTAACCTATGGTTGAAAAGGGAGTCACACTAACCTAATGTTATCATGCATGGGTTAAGACCTAATGTCTATCATGCTCCTCTCTTGCGCAGAGAGAAACAGAGATCCTAAGGGATAAACGGAAAAGCAACAGCATATATACAGTAATGCAGTAAAATGCGTGAATGCAGCAGTACAAGCGAGGCAAGGGAGTCCCACTCAACCTCGAACCTAGAAAACAACAGGCAAAAGCGAACAAAATTTGCTTTCAACCTAACAGGTTAATCAACAAACAATACAGTCAGAGAAATTCAAACAATACATCGAGAACTATAAACAGCAAAAGAATAACCAGCAAGCAGCAGTCTTCATCAATATCTGTCTTCAAGTCATCTTCAACCATCTACCAGCTCCAAGCAAGCATCAGTCTTCATCTTCACAACCTTCAAGCAAGGTCTCTATCTCCAATCTTCCAATGGCTTTTCTTCAAGTCTCACTCTCCAAGATGAACAGCAGTCAACAAGATGAATTGGATGTTAAGCAGTCAATTGCCTACCAAGGGTGGCCTACTGACTGTTAACATGATACTGACAGTTTTCTCTCAAAATTTCTATCTTTTAAATACATTCACTAATCCTTCCAAAGGAAGGAGGTGGATATTTAAAAGAGACTTTGAATCATAGAGAAAGAATGGAGGCAAACAAGACCTTCCATGTTTGTGAACCAAGATCCTATTCTAGAGCTCTACCTAGCTCCTAGTGCCTACAATCTTCAACAGCTGCCAGCAAGATGTACTCCTCATCAACTCTGGAAAGTGGTCTTCATTCTTTTAGTCTTCAATGGGCTTCATCAGCAAAGTCTTCAGCTTAAACCCAAACCCCAAGCAGGCCCAATACCCCACACAGTCAAACAAATAACCCTAGAGAGGGCACACCACACAATCAATCAATTGCAGAAAATATACTAATAGTAATAGTAGAATAGGGGAAGTCTAATATTTTCTAAGGGATCTATTACTTACCCCCAATACCCCTATAGTCCCATCATTTAATTTGTCCTAAAGAAAACCCAAAAGAAAATTGCTTTGTTATACCTATATTATATTCACAACCCTAAATGATTAGCCTAATGCTTTCTAACTAAACTACCTAAAATAAATCCTAAAAAATTGGTATAAAAATCAAGGGGGCACCTAATATATGTATCTAGTTATACTAAAAAAATTGGCCTAAAAAGATTATGAGAAGTACCTAAAAGAAATTCTACAAAAACTATATACAAACTAAAAGTATTTAAAATCAATTAAAATGTAAAAAACAAGCAAAAATAGAAAAAATAGCTAAACTATTATTTTTTAATCATTTTAATTTTCTTCAAGTCAATTCTAAACTATTGCAAAAAACCTCATGTCAAAATTCTTATTTTTTGATTTATTATGGATTTTATAAAATTGCAAAACGAAATGAATTAAAATAAAAATGAAATATAAGCCAGGGGGTGCAAGCAGCAAGGGCGCCCAGTTCAATTGTCACATGGGCCCAAAACCTGGGGTGCGCGTAGCAAATTATTTAAGCCCAATACTAAGCAAAAACCAAATTAGAAAATCAAAAGAAAAATATAATGCGCGCGGTGTAAATAGCAGGAAAAAGTAGTTCAAAATGAGTGGGCCTTGATATTGGGGGTGTGGCTAGCATTGATCATTAAGCCCACCAGAGGACTTTAATGAAACGAGGCGTTTCATGGCCTCTGATTCCCTCTCGTTTCAACTTTAAACATAGGCCGTTGGATATGAGTCTTGGTCAAAAATCTGCGAATGATCCAACGCTTGCCAAGTCGTCTTCCCCAATGAGTTAGGGTTTCTACCATGAACACCATGCATGAAGCTTTCATGAACCAGACTTCAACACACTCATACAGCTTTGTTTCTCCACAAAATTCAAATCCGTAAAAAGCAAAGATGCTCTATTTCTCGAGCAGAATACAACCATGCTAATAATTCTCATTGAAACCAACTGAATCAAGAAACCCGATGGTACACTTCCATGGATACTCAAACTTCCAACTTCTTCTTTTTCTAATTTCTTGTCATCAAAATACTCACCTTGTATCACTGATTAACCTAAGCTAAACCACATGAATTAAAACTTCCTATTCTTTGAGTTCTAGATCCAAACAGTTGGTGTGCTCAAATATCAACCTCCACCAAATTCAGTCAAAATCTCCAGAATTATTCATCTAACTACCTAGGTTATTCTTACCCTAACCAATCTACATCATGCTAACTAAATCAAGCTAAATCGAATAAGATACTAACCTAGTGAAAAACTGAAAACAGATGGTGCAATTCTTGGATTCACAGCTAGCAATGCTCTAGACTTGATCAATGGAGGTGGATCTTGATAATGTATGCAGCAATTCTTGCTCAAATGCTTTGGATTCTTGTAACCAACTCTTTTTGCAATTTGAATGATGAACTTGCAGCACACGATTATGACTTCAATACACTCAGATCTTGCTTGGGATGTGATCAATGATGATCATGGAGCATGGTAGGATCAAGAACTTTGAAGAATGATGAAGAATTGAGAGAATTTGGATGAATTTGCAAAAATGCAAGAGAGAATGAAACTATGTGCTTTTGATCAAAATGAAGTGCAACCCTGCATTGAATGAGCTCTAGGGTTTATATAGATGCCCATGGAATCATCTAGAAATTGCTGGAAGCTTCTTGTTCACAAATCCCTTGTGATTTGGCATATGTTACTTTAATCATAAGCAAGCCATGATAACTCTCCAATTTTGAACTAAACTCAAAAATCCACTATTGCCAATGGTCTCAAAACATTATTTCCAATCAAAATGACCTATAATTTCACCCCATTTGGACATGTTATGAAAAATTCCCAAAAAATGGCTATTTAATGACTTAAATCATGCCTTAATTAGGTCATTTTTGCAAATATGAGCTACACCCATTTTCAAACCTCCATGACCACTTTTCTAGACTCAAAACATCATTTGGAACAACTTTGATGTTGTGAAGTTTTTCATTTGAAGCTTCCTTGTATGAGTTTTAGGCATATGCTTGAAATGACCTGTAATTCTCAAATGACCAAAATACCCTTTGCTTGCCAAGGTCATAAGTAGAGTTCAACAAATCAGATGAAGGCATACCATACTTTTATAGAAATCTAAGATCATGAGGAACAACTTTCATGTTGGCCAGAAATCCATTTGAAAGCTCCTTGAGAGGTAAAAGTAGCTTGGAAGACAAGTAACCTTCACAGACAAAATTTCAGATGCCTCTGATGACCTGTAACTTGCAAGGACCATAACTTGAGTTCTATAAATCTCATTGATGTATTCCACCACTCAAATTAAAGGTCTTTAGATCCTCTACAAGTATCATGTTGGCCAAGGATCCATTTGAAGCTTGCATTTTGAATTATCTTGCTTGGAAGTTTGACCTAAACTAGGGGATCTTACACAGAAACCCTAATTTAGAAACTTCTCTTCTTCTTGATTTCTCTTGATTTCTCCTTGGCACAACACCACATCCATATCTACATGTCGAATGATGAACCCCACATCTTTCAAATAGGCCTTGATGCCCTTCAATCAAGCATTTGACCTAGGGTTGACCCAGAGTTGACCCAGATGAAACCCTAGTTGACTGTCTTCAACTGCAACTCTTGTGATCACATCAATGACTTGTCTCACTTTCAAAATGGCCCTATAGGTCCTCCATGATGTCTATATACCCTCCATTCTCAATTCACAGCTCACAACTTCTTTGATGATCTTCAAATACACTCAAGATAGGAGAGAGATCCACTGCTTGATCCACTGACTTCTTAGATTTCAATTTCTTTCTAATGACTTGGATAGGCTTGAATTTGAATAAGAACCTCTTGATAGGCTCATAGAGATAAGAATAGTACTTGGTCCCTTGTTGGATGACTTGATATGCTATGCTATGCAAATGATTAGACTATGTACATGACTTTTTATGCAAATGACAATGCAATTGAAACATAAAATCAGGTGGAATAAGTTGAGCAAATTTTAGGGTGCAACAGCTGCCCCTATTCAAGCGACTTGGACCCGACTGGGTGAAACGCCCGGAGCCTTCTGACATTCGAGGTACAAGACGGTTGAATACTAAGAACCCAGAAATTTGCCAACCGCAGAAATAAACTGCGCAACTGTTTGGGGAACATTATCTACAAATCTGATTTCAACATTATCTTGTCAATACTTGAATAACCTGGACGACTTCACTGGGGAAGTACTTCTGTCAACACAACATGACCCTGCCAATGATACAGGAAAATCATTATGTCACCATTACAGAAAAATAACAATGTCATCACTCCGCCACCACTGCGGGAAGATAATCTGGAAAAATAACAACACCGCCATCGCTACGGGTACTACTTTATCATTACTACAGGAAATAACTCCGCCATCGCTATGGGTAATAACTCCTCCATCGTTACAGAAAGATAACACCGCCATCGCTACGGGTACTGACTCTATTACCATTACAGACAAAATAACACCGCCATCGCTACGGGAAGATAACACCGCCACCACTGCGGGAAGATAACTCCGCAACCACTGCGGGAAAATGACTCCGCCACCACTGCGGGAAATAACTCCGCCACCACTGCGGGAACATAACTCCGCCACCACTACGGGAACATAACTCCGCCACCACTGCGGGAAGATAATCTGAAGAAATAACAACACCTCCATCGCTACGGGTACTAACTCCGTCACCACTACGGGAAAATGACTCCGTCACCACTACGGGAAATAACTCCGTCACCACTACGGGAAAATAACTCCGTCACCACTACGGGAAAATAACTCCGCCACCACTGCGGGAAAATAACTCCGTCATCACTACGGGAAAATAACTCCGCCACCACTGCGGGAAAATAACTCTGTCACCACTACAGGAAAATAACTCTGTCACCACTACGGGAAATAACTCCGCCACCACTGCGGGAAATAACTCTGATACAGCTTTTCTGCCTATCTTTGCAGCAGCTAGCTCTATCAATCACATGGGTAACACAATATGAGTCTAGTCTTCCAATTTTCAGTGCTGACATGGCAGCAAATCTGAGAAGGACTCTACTGGGGATTTTCTGAATCCACATTGCCAGACAACCTCCAAAAGTCGATTCACGAAATCTTTTGATATTGTCACAACAACGAACTTGAAGAAATACTCCGCTGGAGGGGTAAGAGAAACTTAAACAAACAACTCTGTGGGGAATAATGCCACGATTGACATTATCATTACATGTCTCACGCCGAGATCTTGAATGTTTGGCAATTAATTTGAGCAAGAGCTCTCTCCACCTGCATGGGAAACAATACTTGAAAATAAACGGTTAACCAACCTGGTTTATGTTTCAGAATGCATATGTTTGACAATGGCGTAATGCTCCGTTCGACATGGAAATGCTACGCGTTTTTTTATTTGGTAGATGCAAGTATGACACTATATGCCGATGCAAATGCAGACTCGAACTGCTGGGATACAGAAACCGCTTCAGCAAAATAAATGCTGAAGATAATGCCAACTCCGCTGGGGATAACCGGGCGTTACAGAATTGTTCCAGCAAAATAAATGCTGGAAGAGTGAAGCCCGCTTCGCTGAGGAATAACTGAATGCGCCAATCATGATTGGACTTCTGCTGGGGAGCTTACCCGTGCCAATGAAAATTGGACTTTTGCTGGGGAGTGAATGGGTATCACACGGTATTCCGATAAAATAAATGCCAGGATACACAGCCAACTCTATCGGGGAGAGTCTTAATCTTCGAGTTCCACTGGGAGGAAAAAGAACACTTGCTGAAAAGAGAGAACTCTGCTAGGGACGAAACGACTCTCTTGGGGAAAATCAACTGACTCCGCTGGGGGAGAGTAAATGACCCTACTGGGAAGGGTAAACTGTCTAAGTACAACTCACGAGTTGGAAATGTTAATCTTCTCAGGCTAAACCACTCTGCTCGGGATGGGGGATCCTTTTGGGGGACACCACACTGTCTGAATACAGCCTTCGATCTGGGAATCGTCAATTCTGCTGAGAGTAAACGACTTTGCTGGAGAATGTCCTTCGGCTAAGCTGCGACTAGCTGGGGAATTTGATCCTTCTTCAGTAAGGAACATTGTCATCTCAGAAGCGCGACCTGCGTGAGGATCGAGTCTTTCATTACGAGCTTCTGGTCAGTACTATAATCTTTTGATCCTCCACTTCATACGGCTACGAACCCTGCAACACCACAAACAAGACAAGACAAGTCTACGCAACCAAATCTATTCAGGTTAGTATTAGTGACATTATTTTCAGTTAATTCAAAGTTTTAGCAATTATTGGCAAGGGCCAGCGACGTTATACACTTGCTAGTTTTATTAAACCTAGGCGTTGTCATGTACAAAACAGTAAAGAACCAGTATCAAATACTGAATAACATGTTTTATTGATTAGGCCCCTAAATGGGCGGAGTTTTGTACACGGGATGTAACTCCTGAAAAGAGGAAGCTACGCACAACAAATATACAAGTATGCACAAGAAGCATAAATATAATGACAAATCAAATTTGTACACATGTCGGCAACGGGATGCAGACGAACATCATGAACTGATCCTCCTATGACTCGCCTGACTCTAGTGCTTTCCCGGTATTCACACTTCCGACAAGATTGTATCTGATAATCGACCCCTCAGGTATATTCTCCCGCACCAATGCGCAATGCAGTATCGAATTCGGACCGCAGTCATTTGCTTTTCAAATCCCTAACTTTTGCGTGAACCGCCCTTTACGGGTTTTCAATTCACTGGGATACCCTTTTTTGCCGAAGCCGCCCAGTTAGGTTTTCAACTTCGCGAGTGTACATTTTTCAATTTTATCCCTAACTTTTGCCTGAACCTTTCATTCTGTTTTTGGTTCGCCAGGATGCCCCTTTTTTGCCTGGACTCTCTTTTTCCTGTCCAGCGGGTCAATTTCAAGCAAAGTATTTTTTAACTGCGTCCGAATTCACAGGCGACGTAAAGTCTTCATCGTCCATGGTGGACAACAACAAAGCTCCTCCTGAAAAGACTTTTCTGACAACGTATGGCCCTTCGTAGTTGGGGGTCCACTTGCCCCTGTGATCTGCCTGTGGCGGGAGAATCCTTTTCAGCACAAGGTCGCCCGTCTGAAAGCTCCGAGGATGTATCTTCTTATCATATGCTTTCTTCATTCGGCTCTGGTACAAACGACCGTATGCTAGAGAAGCTAGCCTCTTCTCATCCATTAAACTCAGCTGGTTCAACCTGTCTTTCACCCATTCTGCCTCGTCTAGTTGGACATCTCGTAATACTCTTAGGGAAGGAATCTCGACTTCCAATGGTAACACTGCTTCCATTCCATATACCAATGAGAACGGGGTTGCCCCGGTTGATGTGCGTACCGTCGTACGATAACCGTGCAAAGCAAAAGGTAGCATCTCGTGCCAATCCTTATAGGTCACCACCATCTTCTGAATGATCTTCTTTATATTCTTATTGGCCGCTTCGACAGCGCCATTCATCTTGGGTCGATAAGGGGAGGAGTTGTGATGCTCGATCTTAAAATTCTGACACAGCTCCTTCATCATTTTGTTATTTAGGTTTGAACCATTGTCAGTAATTATCCGCTCGGGGATTCCATATCTGCAAATGATATCTCTCTTGATGAATCTGGCTACCACCTGCTTAGTCACATTTGTGTAAGATGCCGCTTCCACCCATTTGGTGAAATAATCGATTGCTACTAGAATGAACCGGTGTCCGTTAGAAGCCGTCGGCTCGATCTTTCCAATCATATCGATTCCCCACATCGAGAATGGCCATGGCGATGACATCACGTTCAGAGGACTCGGAGGCACATGGATCTTATCTGCATAGATTTGGCACTTGTGACACCTCTTCGCAAACTTGAAACAATCAGTTTCCATAGTCAGCCAATAATAACCTGCCCGCAGCAGCTTCCTCGTCATAGCATGCCCACCAGCATGCGTACCAAATGTACCCTCATGTATTTCCTCCATGAGCAGCTTCGCCTCTTTTCCTTCTACACAACGTAGTAGCACCAAGTCGTGATTTCTCCTGTATAAGACACCGTCCGGATTCAGATAGAAGTTACCCGCCAATCTCCTGAGAGTCTTCTGATCGTGACTGGATGCCCCAGCCGGATACTTTTTGTTCTTCAGGAAATTAAGGATATCAAAATACCATGGTTTATTATCAGATGCTTCGTCAATGGCAAACACGAAGGCAGGTCTGTCAAGCCGAGAGATAACAATTCGGGGAGCCTCGTTCCAGAAGTTGACTTTGTACATGGAAGACAAAGTGGCCAAGGCGTCAGCCATCTGATTCTCTGCTCGCAGTACATGATGCAATTCAACCTTGTCAAAGAAAGGCAACAATCTCCTCACGTAATTCATGTATGGTATCAAATTAGGCTGACGTGTCTCCCATTCTCCTTTTATTTGATTCACCACCAGCGCTGAGTCTCCGTATACATCCAGATTTTTGATTCGCAGATCAATGGCTTCTGCAAGCCCCATGATACAAGCTTCGTATTCGGCTTCATTATTGGTAACTGGAAAGGTCAATCGAGCAGTAAACGGGATGTGCGACCCGTGTGGAGTAGTGATGATTGCCCCTATTCCGCTACCGTAGGCGTTTACAGCTCCGTCAAAGATCAACTTCCATTTGGAACCCAATTCTGGTCCTTCGTCTGACAACGACTCTTCACAATCTTTCATCTTTAAGTACATGATATCCTCGTCAGGAAAATCAAACCTCAGCGATTGGTAGTCCTCAATAGGCTGCTCTGCCAAGTACTCAGATAATACGCTCCCCTTTATAGCCTTCTGCGAGACATACTGGATGTCGTATTCGGTCAAAACCATCTGCCAACGGGCAATTCTCCCCGATAGTGCCTGCTTTTTGAATACATATTTGATAGGATCCATCTTCGAGATGAGCATGGTTGTATGATTCAGCATGTATTGCCTCAAACGCTTGGCGGCCCAGGCTAGCGCGCAACAAGTTTTTTCGAGCATTGAATATCGAGATTCACATTCAGTAAACTTCTTACTCAAGTAGTAGATCGCATGCTCTTTTCTTCCTGTCTCGTCGTGTTGACCGAGAACACAACCCATACTTCCCTCAAGAACTGTCAAATACATAATCAAGGGTCTCCCTGCCACTGGGGGTATCAAAATAGGAGGCTCCTGCAAATACTGTTTTATTTTATCGAACGCCTTTTGACAATTTTCGTTCCACGTTACAGCCTGGTCTTTTTTCAACAGCTTGAATAACGCCTCACACGTAGCAGTCAGGTGAGATATGAACCGGGCGATGTAGTTCAGCCTCCCTAAAAACCCGCGCACCTCTTTTTCTGTTTTAGGCGTCGGCATCTCTTGTATTGCTTTTATTTTTGCAGGATCAACCTCTATTCCTTTGTCGCTCACGATAAACCCCAGCAGTTTACCCGATCTCACCCCGAAGGTGCACTTGTTAGGGTTCAGTCTCAGCCTGAACTTCCTAAGCCTTTTGAATAACTTCAACAGATTCACCAAATGCTCTTCCTCCGTCTGGAATTTGGCAATCATATCATCGACATAAACCTCGATCTCCTTATGCATCATATCATGGAAAAGAGTCGTCATTGCGCGCTGATACGTTGCCCCGGCATTCTTCAATCCGAAGGGCATCACTTTGTAACAAAATGTTCCCCAAGGTGTTATGAAAGTAGTCTTCTCCATGTCTTCTGGTGCCATCTTAATCTGATTATAGCCCGAGAAGCCATCCATGAAGGAGAATACGGAGAATTGAGCAGTGTTGTCAACCAGCACATCGATGTGGGGAAGTGGAAAATCATCTTTCGGGCTCGCTTTGTTCAAATCACGGTAATCTACGCACATTCTCACTTTACCGTCTTTCTTTGGCACTGGTACAATATTAGCGACCCATGAGGGATATTTTGTAACAGCTAGGAAACCAGCATCCCACTGTTTTTGAACCTCCTCCTTAATTTTCACTGCCATATCAGGTCTGGTTCTGCGAAGCTTCTGCTTGACCGGCGGGCATTCTTCTTTTAATGGCAGACGGTGCACAACCATATCTGTATCCAACCCAGGCATGTCTTCATACGACCAAGCGAACACATCACTATACTCTCTGAGCATTTCAACCAGTCTTCGCTTGATGTCGCTCTGCAGCGCGGCTCCTATACGGATGTTCTTTTCAACCTCTTCTGACCCTAGGTTAATAATTTCAATGACCTCCTCATGAGGCAGAATGACTCGTTCTTCTTGCTTCACCAACCAAGACAATTCTTCTGGAACGTCGCCATCTTCAATAATCTCTTCTTCGGCCTGAAATACCGGGTGCTCAAAGTCGAGACGAGCCATAGGCGGTTCAATGATGTCATCTGAAAATGTTATACTGCAAAAGGAATGGTTAAAATGCGTATAAAGCGAATAACCACGTTGCCATTTTATTGTAAAACACAAAATAGGAAAAACAGAGATCGCAATATTTGTACATGAAAAAAACGCCTTTTATTTAATGATTAAACAACGCAATGTACATAACAGCACGACCCTAAGCAAAATCATGATGCCTCGGGTAAGACACCAGATGGTTCAACAATTAAGAAAACAAAGTATTACTGTTTGAGAGTCACAGGAACAATCTCCTGAATAGACCAATTGCATAATCCTTGTCCTGGCACGCTTGGCTGAATCCAGGCGTCCATGTCGCAATCACTGTCTCCTTCTTCGGAATCTGAAACAGCATTGATGGCCTCGTGGCACACTCCACTAGCGGTGATGGTTATCGGTCCTCTGAAATGGGGTGCCCCAGCAGCAGGCGTTGATGACGACGGTTGATATCCCGGCCCAAATCTATCCATCTTCACGGGAATATCCAGAACCTTGCCCCATCCCTTTGTCTCGCCAGTCTCCACTAGAGCCTGAGCTTCCTTGTATGACGAGACGGCCACCTCTGACGCTTTACTCGGCCTGGGACTTTTGTCTTTGATGCGCAACCCTTCAAAGGCTTGACAGGGTGTTTCATGAATCTCGTCGTCGACTTCTACATACTTGAATGATGACAGATGGCTAACCAATATATCTTCTTCTCCACAGAATGTGGCCACACTGTCCCCTACCATGTATTTCAGCTTTTGGTGCAAGGTAGATGTGACGGCCCCAGCACCATGGATCTAGGGTCGTCCGAGAAGGCAGCTGTATGCTGGCTGGATGTCCATAATATAAAATTCAGTTTCGAAGACTTCCGGCCCCACCTGTAGAGGTAACGTTATGGATCCAAAGACTGTTCTTCGTGTACCATCAAATGCCCAGACCACCAAGTCACTAGGCGTACAAAGGATTCCTCTGACGTCTAGTTTCATCATTGCTTTCTTGGGAAGCACGTTCAAGGAAGATCCGGTATCTACCAGTACATGAGACATGACTGAGCCTCTACACTCAACTGAGACGTGCAACGCCATGTTATGCTCTCTCCCCTTCGGGGTCAAATCAAAGTCTGTAAATCCCAAGCTATGGCATGCGTTCACATGCGCCAACACCCCCTCCAGCTGATTCACGGAAACATCTTGGGGTACGAAGGACGTATCCAGAACTTTCAACAATGCATTTCTGTGAGCTTCGGAACACAATAGCAACGACAGTATGGATATCTTTGACGGCGTCTGTTGAAGGTGCTCAACAATCTTATAATCACTCTTACGAATAAGGCGCATGAACTCTTCCACATCATTCGACGACGTTTCTTTTTCGTTCCTCTGCACCGGGACATTCTCATTCATCTTTCCTTTTCCCTTCGCCAGTCGTTCAGCCTCTACCTCAGGCGATATGAAGATTCTCCCACTTCTTGTCATCCCTCCGGTACTGACGACATTGTCTACAACCTCAACTGGCGGCTTACTAACATCAATTTTCACCCCATCACAGTACACTTCCAACCCATAAGTCCAAGGTACTGCCTTAGTGCTCTCGTAAGGGATTGGTCCTGCCTTGGTGATAGTGATCGGCGGTCGCTTGGCTGGCGCCGTTATAGTTATTGTTTTTCGGGGAATCGTCACAGTAGCTACATCACTTTGCTTGTCTGCTAATACCTCTGCAGGTTCCTCAACTGCCGTTCGGTCGAATTGTAATGTGCCTCCATCTATTAAGGTCTGAATACCCTTCTTCAATTCAGCACACCCCCCAGCTTGGGTCCAACACTCTAAACAATACTCGTCGCAACTTGGATACACACCTCCTTGCAATAACCTTCTCTTTATCTCACACAACGGTATCTTGAGGTCATCAACATTCATAATCAAGTTCAAACCCTCCTCGGTTAAAATAGCATTTGCCACATGGTT
Source organism: Lathyrus sativus (assembly GCA_963859935.3). NCBI lineage: Eukaryota > Viridiplantae > Streptophyta > Magnoliopsida > Fabales > Fabaceae > Lathyrus > Lathyrus sativus. Next base: position 416,678,771 of record OZ012741.1, on the reverse strand, counting down.
GGGCATGGGCTTTTGCACTATGTTCGGACCTGCCTGTCCAAAATTGATAGCCTTACTATCCAATAGATCCTGCACCACATGCTTGAACGCGTGGCAACCCTCTATATCGTGGCCAGGAGCCCCGGAGTGGAATTCACAGTGCTTGCTTGCGTCAAAGCCGTACGGAGGAGTGCCTGTTACCGGCGCCATAGTCCTTTTTTCCACCAAGTTCAAACCCAGTAACGTCTGTAGCAATTCTGCATACGTTGAAGGAGGCGTTTCAAACACCCTCCTTGGTTTGCCCCCCTGGATTCTGCGCTGAGCAGGATGTACCCCCTGTTGTGGCTGCCGTTGCTGTTGTTGCATTTGTTGTTGCTGAAATGGAATAGTAACACTTGCCACCTGCTGCGGCTGATTGTACTGGCTTCGACCTCTGCCCCGGCCTCGGCCTCGGCCCCCAAACACTGCACTTGCATCACCTTGACGGCGCCCACCGGAAGCCCTTCTGTTACTGCCAGCTGAAGTGGATTCCTCAGCTTGGAATCTTCCCTGCTTAATGTTGCTTTCAATCTTCTCTCCCATCAGGATTAAGTCTGAGAAACTGCCCAAATAAGTATGAAACAACTTGTCATAAAACATACCGGTAAATGTTCCTATGAACATATCATTCATTTCTTTGTCCTCTAAAGGAGGATGAACTCGAGCAGCCGTGTCGCGCCATCTCTGCGCATACTCTTTGAAGCTCTCGCCCTTCTTCTGGGACAATCCCTACAATTGGACCCGGTTGGGTGCCAAGTCACTGTTGTACTTATAGTGAGCCACAAACGCTTCAGCCAGCTGCTTCCATGTCTTTATCTGTGTTGGCTCCAGCCCCATATACCATTCAAGGGAAGGACCAGACAAGCTATCTTGAAAGAAATGCATCAGCATCCTCTCATCGTTTGAATACACTGACATCCTTCTGTAGTATGACCGCACATGCACCTTTGGACAGGTATCCCCCTTATATTTGTCGAATGTGGGAGCTTTGAATTTTATTGGTACCCTCAGGCCAGACACTAGACCCATTGTAGTCATATCTAAGCCAACAACGCTTTGATTCACGACCCCCTTCATCTGCTCCTCGAGCATCTTGATTCTCTGAGAGTCATCCATAGGACCTTTGAAACCTCCACCAGAGAAAGCATCTTCTTGCTGATCTTCTAGCCAATTACCGTTCCCAGTTCCGTATCCATCGTACCCGTTGTTACGGCCAACTCTAGTCTGATTCATTACAGGGCCCCGCCCCCTGTTACCATACCCCGGAGCGACTCCGGCAGGTCCAAAAGACATTATCCCGGCACCATTTCCATTTCCGAATCCGCCATAACCCTGATTAGTCATACCAAATCCGTCCTGTTCGAAGCCCTGAGCGTTGAAGCCGTACTTCCCAGCATGATCAAACCCCTGGTCATTGAAGCCGAATCCATTATTACCGAATCCATTACCTCCCATATTATCACCCAGGTTGACATCTCCGAACCCTACGTTGTTGACAACAGTCTCGTTACCGATTCCAACATTACCGTTCCCGGCGGCAGCGCCGTTGTTCACATTGACAGCAGGTATGTTTACCACAGGTGGAGCTACCGGTGTGGGAGTACCATCCCCGTGAATAGTGTCGACTCGCACAGAATTATGGTCTTCATTTCCGTGCCCAGCATTTCTCACCAACAAAGGCTGCACCAAAGCTTGCAAGTTCTCCTGGACCTTCGCAATGGTCTCCATTGTCTGCATGAATAGCGCCAGCTTCTCACGCATGTCCTGCATTTCATTCTGCATCTGATCTATAACTCTTCTACAGTTGGTGCGAGTGGAGTATCGATGCGGGCGCTGACCTTCAATCCTGAAATGACCTGATACAGTGCAGGAAATGAGATACAGTTCAATAATCACCTGTAATGCAATATGAATGTGAATGCAATGCAATATGTGTCTGTGCATTAGGGCGTATCATTCCCTGATTCTAGTGCGAATGTGCCAGTGCGGTGACAGTGCTAGCAATACGAAGTTCGGAGCCGAATCATAGAAAACACCTCATATATTGCAGAGAAATCCATTAAGCCAAGAATACAATATCAATGCGCGTACAATAAGAAGGCATGACCTCAACCAACAATCCTGGTGATGGTCAGCACAAATGCAAATAAAGCATACACATTAATTCATGAAATGGTCAAGTACTCCCATAGGCCTGGTATTCCTCTAATAACTTCTTAGTCTCTGGATGACTTGGTCGGGTAAGCAGACCATCAACAAGTAGATCTCTTCGCTTGAGAACACGTCGCAAATCACCAGCGGATTCCTCCCATGCCCCTTCTCCGAAGCGATCCTCTAGCTTCCGCTTCTGAGACACAGCTTCTTTCTTGCCCTCGATGGCCTTGTTCAATGCATTCTGGAGACTATATCTTGCCATTACCTCTTCTTCATACTTCTTAGTGCTAGCCTTCAACTGTTCTTCAAGTTCAGAAATTTGCTGCTTCAATTTGTCTTCCCTCTTTTTGTTGTTGGTTAGCGTAGCATTCCACGTCTTGTTACAAGAAGAGATTTCCCGGTGGGCGGCATCGAGTGCTTTCTTTTTGGACTCCAACATGTCATGAGAGCTTCTGAACTCTTTCCCCAGGCGTTCACGCTTCTTTTTCTCTTCAGTCAATTCAGCACCTAGCCTGTTTACTAATTCAATCTGTTGTTGGAGAGAATGCACAACCTTGTTCTTCTCACTACGCATCTGAGCCAGTTCCTTTTCCAACTCTTCATTGATCTTCATCAAGGCTTCCTTTTCTTTTACAACTCGCTCGTAGACCTCCATAGTAACAGTGGTTGGTTCCTCTACCGGAATATGAACAGGGACTGGTGCAGCTAGAAATGGCATCAGCAACAGTCTTGCTCTCTCTTGGATCCAAACTTTGTATGGTACATAAGCCTGACAATCATTCTTCCCCAACAGTGGCTTCCCTCTTCTGTTGATATGCATCCATGCGTGCTGAAGCTTGGCTAGTAACTCTCCATTCACATCACCGGTGAAGTACAGAGATTCCTGTACTTCTTCCTCCCTAGGCGGGTTCTTCAACGCGTATCCAAACTGGCGAACGAACAGAGAGGGGTTATAATTGATGCACCCTTTTCTTCCTATCAACGGAACATTAGGATACCCAGAACAACTGAAAATAAGCTCAGACCCCAGCAAGTCTCGGTCGAACCACTCAATGTCTTCAGAAGATAGTCTCATCAGGCGGTCTGGCCAGTCAGCTGTATTTGCACTATCTACAAAAGGTCCCTTTAGGGGGAGGTGGCTCTTAAACCACATGTACAGCAAAGGCACACAACAAGAGACGTTCTTGCCTCTCCTATTCTCATTTTTGTAGTGCAATGAATGATAGAGATCTCCAATCAAAGTGGGTACCGGGTTGCCGGCAGCAAACAAATGAAATGCATCCATGTCCACGAAGTTCGGGAAATTGGGAAACAGCACTATCCCATAAATGCATAGAGCCAAAACAGCGTTAAAGACTACCTAGCATCCATTCTTGGCATATTCCTGAGCCTTACCGATCAGAAACTGGAGGGAGAAACCTGGAACCCCGCGCCAAGAAGTCATCAACAGCTCAGAAGCATTCATGTGCAAGGCCTTAGCTAAGTCCTCCAGCTTAGGCTCAGCGGCAGAGTGAATAAAAGGAACCTTATTCTGTACTGGCAGCTCAATAAACTCTACATACTCTTCCATGGTAGGCCCCAAAATAAAGTCAGCGAATGTGAAACATCTCAAAGCAGGGTCATAGAATTGCATTAGTGTATACAGCCCATCCAGTTCATCATCAGTTGGTTTGCGAACCAATCTCAACAGCCTTCCGTAACTCTGTCTGAAGCTTCTACGAACATCCTCATCAGCAAGAGAAATCAGACCCAGGAGGGGCGTAACATCAGGGATAGGTAACTTGTAGGCAACTGTCATCCTCAAACCAGCCATGATCAATAGTCAGAAGTCTGGACACTAGAATCAGGGAATATGCAAATGCACCTGCAGCACAGACACACATTAATAAAATGCACATGGTAATGGTTATGCGAACAATGCAATGCAAATAGATGCAACAGGGACCAAATGCGATGGCTGAGAAGCCTGAACCACATCATAAATCTCAGATAGACCCTCCAGAATTCCTCAAACCCTGGTCTTAGACAGACCCAATATGAAGCTTCAACTCTGGTCTCTGATAGACCCCATAACATAACTCCAACTGGTCTCTAATAGACCCCTCAACTGTCCATAAATACCCTGAATCTCAAATCAAGAAACAAACCGGTATCTGAAGGTCTAGTTACCTGCATAGCCCCAAACCCTCTCACAGGTAGGTGTCCTAGTAACTGACAATGGTATGGCATCCTATGCGGTCGTCGGCGTCACAGACTTTCAGGGTTGATGATACGATTCCCAGAAGGAGTGGCATCATCAAATCCTGAAGAGGCCTCACTTAGCCAACTTTCAAATGATCGGTTCCCGGAGTCGACAATCCAACTAACCAACAACCCCTTCGACCCAAAGGGTAGAAAAAGAAGTCAACCAGAAGAACCTCGTCCGAGTGTAGATTTTGTGGGACACTAATGCAGGCAAAGCCGCACGCGCCCACTACTTTCTACTCTAATTCTAAGTGAACTCAAGCCCAGGTCCGACTTATCTCTCAATCATAGAACACCCGTCACCCCCAATACAGCAATAATAACAATAATATAATGCTGAAAGTAAATGACAGAAAAAGTAAATCCATACAAAATCCCCGACGGGAAAACAAGCGCTAGGATTGACTCGCTTAAGGGACGTTGGATCCCAAATGCATAAGGAACTATCGCAGTCCTTAGCAGCCAGGGGACGTTAGCTCCCCAGCAGAGTCACCAGCTGTCGCTACTGCGAAAATCGGCGCCGGCTGAACAGAAGAGTCGCCACCGTGCGTTATTTATCCCAACGGAGGGAAAGGAAACGCTCGAGGTAAACCTACAGCAAAACGGGGAAAGGAATGGTCATCGCAACCAAATCCTGGATTCGGGAGTCGGTTACGCAAGGGGAAGGTATTAGCACCCCTCACGTCCGTCGTACTCGACGGGATCCACGCTTGTTTACGGTCGAAAAGATTGTTATTCTATCTACTCTACAGTTCTGGGGTTAAAAGAAAAGAAAATGACTCGGCAAAGTATCACACTTTATGCCTACGTATTCCCGTCTGGAACGAGAAATCAGAGTCAACGTAGTTCGCCTACCTACGGGAAAGGAGGGGAAGGTTGCTCGCTAGGATATCACATCCTATGCCTACGTACTTTCATACAGCATGAAAGATCAGAGCAAACGTAGTTCGGGCCACGTACGACACAAGTCTGTCTTGATTGTTTTTATCTCCTTCTGAAAAAGGGTTTTCCTGATTACTGGTCCAAGCGGACAAAAATGACGTTTTGATTGGTTCACATTCTTTTACGGAAGAAATGTCTTTTATTGTGTTTGAAATGTTTATTGTGTTTTTCTGTTTGTTTTGAGAAAGAAGAGACAGAACTCTAACCTATGGTTGAAAAGGGAGTCACACTAACCTAATGTTATCATGCATGGGTTAAGACCTAATGTCTATCATGCTCCTCTCTTGCGCAGAGAGAAACAGAGATCCTAAGGGATAAACGGAAAAGCAACAGCATATATACAGTAATGCAGTAAAATGCATGAATGCAGCAGTACAAGCGAGGCAAGGGAGTCCCACTCAACCTCGAACCTAGAAAACAACAGGCAAAAGCGAACAAAATTCGCTTTCAACCTAACAGGTTAATCAGCAAGCATTACAGTCAGAGAAATTCAAACAATACATCAAGAACTATAAACAGCAAAAGAATAACCAGCAAGCAGCAGTCTTCATCAATATCTGTCTTCAAGTCATCTTCAACCATCTACCAGCTCCAAGTAAGCATCAGTCTTCATCTTCACAACCTTCAAGCAAGGTCTCTATCTCCAATCTTCCAATGGCTTTTCTTCAAGTCTCACTCTCCAAGATGAACAGCAGTCAACAAGATGAATTGGATGTTAAGCAGTCAATTGCCTACCAAGGGTGGCCTACTGACTGTTAACATGATACTGACAGTTTTATCTCAAAAGTTCTATCTTTTAAATACATTCATTAATCCTTCCAAAGGAAGGAGGTGGATATTTAAAAGAGACTTTGAATCATAGAGAAAGAATGGAGGCAAACAAGACCTTCCATGTTTGTGAACCAAGATCCTATTCTAGAGCTCTACCTAGCTCCTAGTGCCTACAATCTTCAACAGCTGCCAGCAAGATGTACTCCTCATCAACTCTGGAAAGTGGTCTTCATTCTTTTAGTCTTCAATGGGCTTCATCAGCAAAGTCTTCAGCTTAAACCCAAACCCCAAGCAGGCCCAATACCCCACACAGTCAAACAAATAACCCTAGAGAGGGCACACCACACAATCAATCGATTGCAGAAAATATACTAATAGTAATAGTAGAATAGGGGAAGTCTAATATTTTCTAAGGGATCTATTACTTACCCCCAATACCCCTATAGTCCCATCATTTAATTTGTCCTAAAGAAAACCCAGAAGAAAATTGCTTTGTTATACCTATATTATATTCACAACCCTAAATGATTAGCCTAATGCTTTCTAACTAAACTACCTAAAATAAATCCTAAAAAATTGGTATAAAAATCAAGGGGGCACCTAATATATGTATCTAGTTATACTAAAAAAATTGGCCTAAAAAGATTATGAGAAGTACCTAAAAGAAATTCTACAAAAACTATATACAAACTAAAAGTATTTAAAATCAATTAAAATGTAAAAAACAAGCAAAAATAGAAAAAATATCTAAACTATTATTTTTTAATCATTTTAATTTTCTTCAAGTCAATTCTAAACTATTGCAAAAAACCTCATGTCAAAATTCTTATTTTTTGATTTATTATGGATTTTATAAAATTGCAAAACGAAATGAATTAAAATAAAAATGAAATATAAGCCAGGGGGTGCAAGCAGCAAGGGCGCCCAGTTCAATTGTCACATGGGCCCAAAACCTGGGGTGCGCGTAGCAAATTATTTAAGCCTAATACTAAGCAAAAACCAAATTAGAAAATCAAAAGAAAAATATAATGCGCACGGTGTAAATAGCAGGAAAAAGTAGTTCAAAATGAGTGGGCCTTGATATTGGGGGTGTGGCTAGCATTGATCATTAAGCCCACCAGAGGACTTTAATGAAACGAGGCGTTTCATGGCCTCTGATTCCCTCTCGTTTCAACTTTAAACATAGGCCGTTGGATATGAGTCTTGGTCAAAAATCTGCGAATGATCCAACGCTTGCCAAGTCGTCTTCCCCAATGAGTTAGGGTTTCTACCATGAACACCATGCATGAAGCTTTCATGAACCAGACTTCAACACACTCATACAGCTTCGTTTCTCCACAAAATTCAAATCCGTAAAAAGCAAAGATGCTCTATTTCTCGAGCAGAATACAACCATGCTAATAATTCTCACTGAAACCAACTGAATCAAGAAACCCGATGGTACACTTCCATGGATACTCAAACTTCCAACTTCTTCTTTTTCCAATTTCTTGTCATCAAAATACTCACCTTGTATCACTGATTAACCTAAGCTAAACCACATGAATTAAAACTTCCTATTCTTCGAGTTCTAGATCCAAACAGTTGGTGTGCTCAAATAACAACCTCCACCAAATTCAGTCAAAATCTCCAGAATTATTCATCTAACTACCTAGGTTATTCTTACCCTAACCAATCTACATCATGCTAACTAAATCAAGCTAAATCGAATAAGATACTAACCTGGTGCAAAACTGAAAACAGATGGTGCAATTCTTGGATTCACAGCTAGCAATGCTCTAGACTTGATCAATGGAGGTGGATCTTGATACTGTATGCAGCAATTCTTGCTCAAATGCTTTGGATTCTTGTAACCAACTCTTTTTGCAATTTGAATGATGAACTTGCAGCACACGATTATGACTTCAATACACTCAGATCTTGCTTGGGATGTGATCAATGATGATCATGGAGCATGGTAGGATCAAGAACTTTGAAGAATGATGAAGAATTGAGAGAATTTGGATGAATTTGCAAAAATGCAAGAGAGAATGAAACTATGTGCTTTTGATCAAAATGAAGTGCAACCCTGCATTGAATGAGCTCTAGGGTTTATATAGATGCCCATGGAATCATCTAGAAATTGCTGGAAGCTTCTTGTTCACAAATCCCTTGTGATTTGGCATATGTTACTTTAATCATAAGCAAGCCATGATAACTCTCCAATTTTGAACTAAACTCAAAAATCCACTATTGCCAATGGTCTCAAAACATTATTTCCAATCAAAATGACCTATAATTTCACCCCATTTGGACATGTTATGAAAAATTCCCAAAAAATGGCTATTTAATGACTTAAATCATGCCTTAATTAGGTCATTTTTGCAAATATGAGCTACACCCATTTTCAAACCTCCATGACCACTTTTCTAGACTCAAAACATCATTTGGAACAACTTTGATGTTGTGATGTTTTTCATTTGAAGCTTCCTTGTATGAGTTTTAGGCATATGCTTGAAATGACCTGTAATTCTCAAATGACCAAAATACCCTTTGCTTGCCAAGGTCATAAGTAGAGTTCCACAAATCAGATGAAGGCATACCATACCTTTATAGAAAGCTAAGTTCATGAGGAACAACTTTCATGTTTTCCAGAAATCCATTTGAAAGCTCCTTGAGGGTTAAAAGTTGCTTGGAAGACAAGTAACCTTCACAGACAAAATTTCAGATGCCTCTGATGACCTGTAACTTGCAAGGACCATAACTTGAGTTCTATAAATCTCCTTGATGTATTCCACCACTCAAATTAAAGGTATTGAGATCCTCTACAAGTTTCATGTTGGCCAAGGATCCATTTGAAACTTTCATTTTGAATTATCTTGCTTGGAAGTTTGACCTAAACTAGGGGATCTTACACAGAAACCCTAACTTAGAAACTTCTCTTCTTCTTGATTTCTCTTGATTTCTCCTTGGCACAACACCACATCCATATATACATGTCGAATGATGAACCCCACATCTTTCAAATAGGCCTTGATGCCCTTCAATCAAGCATTTGACCTAGGGTTGACCCAGAGTTGACCTAGATGAAACCCTAGTTGACTGTCTTCAACTGCAACTCTTGTGATCACATCAATGACTTCTCTCACTTTAAAAATGGCCCTATAGGTCCTCCATGATGTCTATATACCCTCCATGCTCAATTCACAGCTCACAACTTCTTTGATGATCTTCAAATACACTCAAGATAGGAGAGAGATCCACTGCTTGATCCACTGACTTCTTAGATTTCAATTTCTTTCTGATGACTTGGATAGGCTTGAATTTGAATAAGAACCTCTTGATAGGCTCATAGAGATAAGAATAGTACTTGGTCCCTTGTTGGATGACTTGCTATGCTATGCTATGCAAATGATTAGACTATGTACATGACTTTTTATGCAAATGACAATGCAATTGAAACATAAAATCAGGTGGAATAAGTTGAGCAAATTTAGGGTGCAACAGAGACCACTGAATTCTGCTGGAGAAGGAGGAATCATCCATCTTTGGGGATGCGCACGGCGCACTGTCTGGAATAAGCTTGCATACGCCTTACGGAGACTGACCCTTCTGGGTAACACTTGCTGGACTATCAGGTCTGATGAGGAATACCTGTGTATCAACACTGTTGGGGATATCAATCCTTAGATACTCATGATACGACTCTGTTGGAGATGTACTGATCCTATCAGGGCAACACCTCTGACATCTGCGGAAGATAACAATCGATCACTGAACTCGAATCTCACTTCACCGAGGAAGACAACCCTGAACGGTCTTTTTTGAACACCCTAAGTCCTTATAGGGTGCGACGCAATCTGCTGAGAAATAACTCTTCTCTGGATGACATCAAAATCTACCCGTCTAGAGATTACTCAATGAGGGAATCACCGTCTACCTCTGTGTCGCTTGCGCGAAAATAAGGTGTCGGCATGACAGAAGAGTCGCCACCTTTCGTTATTTATCCCACAGAGCGGGAAAGGAAACGATCGGAAAAACCTGACGAAAAAGGGTAAGACAAGGTCATCGCAACCATTGTCTGGGTTCGGGAGTCGGTTACGCAAGGGGAAGGTATTAGCACCCCTCACGTCCATCGTACTCGACGGGATCCACGCTTGTTTGTTTACTTGGACGGGTTGGTTTTAATCTATCTACCTATCAAGGCTGGCTGAAAAAGAAAAGAAAAATGACTCGGCAAAGCGTCGCACTTTATGCCTACGTATTCTCATCAGAGAATGAGAAATCAGAGTCAACGTAGTTCGGCCTACGAAGGGTTATGGGGAAAGGTTGCTCGCTAGGATATCGCATCCTATGCCTACGTACTTCCATACTGTATGGAAGATCAGAGCAAACGTAGTTCAGGAAACTACGACTTATCTCCTGAAAGAAGTGTTTTTTTTTATTGTGTTTGCGATTTCAACCGCACTAGAGACTATGACCTGAGAGTGAATGCGTCGCATGTCACCCAAAGGGTACCATACTAAACATCCAATCTTAGATAGCTTAAGGCTCGTAACGTACGAAAGAAATCATTCATGATTACTGTATCTTAAACTGTTTTGAGATGAGAAGAGAACAGGCCCAACTAGGAGGGAGACTATCAAGTCCTACTGTTATCGTGCCATGGATTCATCCTATGGTTGAGGTTTGAACAGGGAACTCCTAGATGTTGTCATGCATAGGTTTCAACCTAAAAGTCTATCATCAAATCCTTATCAAAGGAAATGAGAGTCCTAAGGGATCATGTCAATGATACACCAAAATAGACAAAGCATCAGCTTAACAGTAAAATGCATGCAATGCAAGTGAGGGAGGAAATGTGTGTGGGGCTTCAGCCTCCACAAGCTCATCTCAACCTCAAGCCAGTCATGAAATAACAGTAATCATACTGAAATATAAAACAACATGCTATCAAGCACTATACAGATAAAAGAAAGGAAATGCCATCAGGCCAACAGACCACATGCTTGAGAAAGAAATCTACATCTAATCTCTAATCCTAACCTTACAACATCCTGATCAATTCTAAGCAATGCCCTAAAGCAACACCCTAACCAAAAGAAAACAATCCCAGTCTTCAAGCTTCAAAACAAGCTTACCAAAGAAAGGGAGCTAAGTAGGCAGACTCATAGTGTCTTCCTCAGGAAAGCACTAGGAGGCTTATACTCAGGAATTATATCCTATGTGGCTCAACAACTGTGATCAGTTTACATTCCTCCTCAGGAGAAATTAAACTCACATGAAGGCTCCAACATCACTGGATATTTGAGAAATCCTACATGAACTAGTGGAACTGAGTGAATAGACCCATAGGACCTTCCTCAGGAAAGTACTAGGAGGCTTCCACTTAGGAGTTGTATCCCATGTGGCTCAACAACTGTGATCAGTTTACATTCCTCCTCAGGAGAAATTAAACTCACATGTTGGCTCCAACATCATTGGATACTTAAGAAATCCTACCTGAACTAGGGGAACTAAATGAATAGACCCATAGGACCTTCCTCAGGAAAGTACTAGGAGGCTTCCACTTAGGAATTGTATCCCATGTGGCTCAACAACTGTGATCAGTTTACATTCCTCCTCAGGAGAAATTAAACTCACAAGTTGGCTCCAACATCATTGGATACTTGAGAAAGAGGTGAGAAGAAAGAATGAAAGTCATTCATAGTGCCTTCCTCAGGAAAGTACCATAAATTTCTTTCAAACTTCAGGATCTCAAACCTCACAGACAGGGAACAAGCTCCAAACTCTGAGTCTCTGGGTCTTGATCTACAATCTTCTCCTTCATCAAGCTCTTCAACAAGATCTTCAAAACAAACTAAGCCCCACAACAAATTCCCAAAAATAAACCCCAGAGACAGACAAATAACCACAGAACAGTCAAAACCATTAGTCAACTTCAGAAAATACCTAAAAATACTAAAGCAAGAGGGAAAAAACTAAAAATTATTCACAAGGGTCTATAACATCTACCCATAACATCCCTATATGCCCATCCCCAAAAATCAAGACAAAACTCTCTAAAGAAAATGAACTATTTCACCTATGCATAACCTAAACCCTAATTAGGTACCCAAATGCTAACCTAATTAAACCAATCAAATTTTAATCTAAAAATTAAGAATTAAATCCTATGGGGAACTATGATTCAATATCTAACTATGCCAAAAAGAATGAGCTAAAAATCCTAAGGGAAGGTCCTAATACAAATTCTATAAAATTGGATACAATATTAATCCTATTTAAAAGCTATTTAAAAGGATAATATTCTAAAAATATTAAAATAAAATAAAATGCCAATTTTATTTATTTATAATTTTCTAGACAGAATTATGAACATGTAGAAAAAACAAGAATTAAAAAATACTAATTTTTCTATTTTATATGATTTTTATAAAATGCAAACAATAAAAGAAATTAAAAAATTAAAAGAAAATGAATTAAAGGGGAGGGGGTGCCATTAGAAGGGGCGCCCAGTTCATTTTATGATGGGCCCATAAACCGGGGGGTGCAGATATCATTGGTTAGGCCCAGATACGTTACCAGAAAATCAAAAGAAAAATCAAAAGAAAATTGATATGAGGACGGTGCGAATAGCAATACATTTTAGTTTAAAAAAAGGGATTGGGCCGTGTAAGGGGTGTCAATAGCGAGAATTTCTGAGGCCCAGGATTATTCCTTTAGTTAAACGCTGCGTTGCAGCTGGGGGACTTCCCTCCGTTTCTGAATTTGAACAGGGACCATTGGATGCGTTTAACAAGTCAAGATCTGGATACGATCGGACGGCTGGGAGGTTGTCTTCAACCTCCAGCTAGGGTTTCCTCCCCAAACCAGTTTCCATGCACATACTTCATCTTCCTCGTTCTCCCTCGTCTGGCCATGAAATAACACACTATAAAAACCAAACTTGCACCATTTTCCTCCCTCTACACGACCAGGCACATGATTTTGTCTAAAACCCTCCCCAAAACCAAATCCGATCGCTGAAAGCCTTGGGTACCACTGAATTTCATCTGATATGCATGATCACCATTCTTGTTGAAACTAACCTGGGATACTCTACATGTTATGGGGATCATTTTAAACTAAAGAACCAAGATTGTAGTACACTAATACACGAGTTCTTGATCCTAAAACAGAAACTACCATGGAACCAACCTTCATATAATGCCTTCAAACTCATCATGATTCATCCCTAAGAGTCTCTAATCACATATATCCTAACAACAAGTTCTAAAACTGAATAAACAAGGAGATTCGAAGGAAGTTGCTTACCTTGCAAGTGATGATGGCTATGGTGGTTTCTCTTCAATTCAAGCCTTGATGCTTGCTTCAGATGCTCTTCAATGGATATATGTTCTTCTGTTTGCAATGGTTCTTGCTAAAACTTCTTGAATCACCTTATCCACCTCTTCATGCAACTTGGAGTGAAGACTTGGATCTCATGAACCAGCCACGAATTCCTCTCAATTTTGTTTGCCAATTGCTCTATGATGATGGTAGATGATGATGATAACAAGAATTATGATAATTGATGGAGTTTCAATGGAGTTTGAAAGCAAAAGGCAATATGGAGTTATGGAATCAAACTATGTAGTGCAAGCACTCTCAATCACCAACCAGGGCATGGATCATCTCTAGGGCATATATAGATGTCAAAAGAAGTGTGTGGAAGCTTTGAGAACCTTCCAAGAAGTTTCTAGAATGTATCATGCAATGAGAATTTGAATTTTCTATATTTAGTAAATCTCATGCAATCTCATGATAAACCATGCAATCCCACTTAATTTCTCCTCAAATGATATTATGATATGAGAACAAGGTCTTACAAACCCTCATGTAGCATTTTCTCACTTTCTCTTTTGGTGCCTTAAAATGCAAGAAACAAATTTACAAAGCAACTCCAATTTTTAAGCCTAAACTCAAAAATCTATTTGAACCATTGTTTTTAAAATGATGTTGGGAGTCAAAATGACATATTGGATGACCCATTTTGGATTTGTAGATCTCTCAAACCAAAATTCCATTTCAACTTTTTCAACTTATAAGCCATTTACAAGCCATTTGCACCACTTTTAAAAATCCATGCTCTAAACTTTTCCAAACGTTCACACCCTCTTTTCTAGCCTTAAAATCCCATTTTGAACAACTTTTATGTTTTGAGTTTTTCCATTTGAGGCTTGGAAATAGGAGATATGGCTTTTACTTAAAATGACCTATAACTTCCAAATGACCAAAATACCCCTGTCTTGTTCAAACCATAAGTTGAGTTATACAAATCCTATCAAGGACTTCTAGTACTCTCTAGAAATCTAAGAAGATGCTATTCAACATTAATGTTGACCAAGAGATCATAGGAATCATCCTACTAGGGCAAAAGTTGTCTGCAAGTTGGGTGACTTTCAAGGACCCAGATTCACACACCTCAGCTGCCCTGTAATTTGCCAAAACCATAACTTGAGCTCTGCAACTCCTATCAAGGACTTCTACCACTCAAATTAAAGCTAAGAACAATCTCTACAACATTCATCATGTGGGTAAGATGAGATATCAATCACATCTTGAGCTAAAACTGCCTGGAAGATAGGGATCAAATTAGGGTTTTTTCACTGACAATCCTTAGAAACCCTAACTCAAAACTTCTCAAACTCCTCAATCATGATGAGTTGGTCTAGGAATCATCTTTATAACATCTCCATATATCATTCCATGATCTCATGGCCCTTGGATTAGGTCTCAACCTTCTCCAAATCTTCAGTTATCCCAGGGTTGACCCAGTCAAAACCCTAATTCTACCATTCATGGTTGAATCTTCTGGATGCCTGCATAATGACCTCTCTGGGCTCCATGATGACTTTCAAGACATCTCATAGGCTCTCTCAAATCTCCAAGTTCATTCTCAAAGTCTCAGAACCATCTGAGGAGCTCCCACAACTCTCAAATTATGAAGCACACAATCTTGGTTTCAAACAACTCCTCTGAGGATCTCTTGAACTTTCTGATGAGGGTATCAACTTTCAAACACTTGATAGGTGAATAAATGTTGGTCAAATTTTGGGGTGCAACAGCTGCCCCTATTCAAACGGCTTGAACCTGACTGGGTGAGAAGCGAACGGCTCTCAGCCAATCACGGTGCGAGACGGTTGAATACCGGTAAACCCGAAAATTTGCCAACTGCACGAGCACACGATACTCTGCGGGGAACAAATCTTCGAATACTGCAATACTAGTTGCACAGTAACTAACTGGGGGAATACTGATCTGACATCGCCGTCAGTTATCCACGTTAAATTCTTCTGATATTGCCTTCAGACAACCACAACACCCAACATCGCCGCTGGAAGACTAAACCATCTGACATCGCCGTCGGACAATCAAAATACCCCGCATCACTGCTGGAGAACTAAATCTGACAAAATACCCTGCATCGCAGCTGGAGAACTATATCTTCTGGCATACCCAACATTGCTGCTGGAAAACTGAATCTGACATCGCCGCCGGAAACAAACATCACTCTGAGAGACACTCGACATCGCCGTCGTTCAAACATCACCTCTGCTGGGGATTTAAAGAGTCTGACCTCGCCGTCAAACAAACGTCCAACCTCGCCGCCGGAAACAAACATAGTCCGACCTCGCCGTCAAATCCAAACATCCAACCTCGCCACCGGAGAAAATACAACACTGAACAATTCTGACCTGGGGTTCACCCCTGGTAGATGGAACAACAGGTACACTTGCATATTTGAAACTACTCCGCTGGGAATGAGAGACTTAATCTAGCACACTCTGATCTGGGGGTTCTCCCTCAGAACCAAAACGAGCATCAGAATACTATTGAACTGATCCCACCGTAGAACTTCGGCATCAAAGTTATATGAAACCCTGGCCCCTGGCCACTTCTTGCTTCAGCTAGAAAAGATCTTCAAGTACTTCTGAAGATAAGCATCCTTGGCCTTCAAGGATGTAAACTTTTGCCTGTCGGCAACTCTGCAGGAGGTATCTTCGACTTCAGTCTAAAGAAATGGTCCTTGGCCTTCAAGGATACATGGATCTGCCTTCAGGCAATTCCGCCTCTGCTATAGAGTATCCGTGACTTCAGTCAGGGATATACTTCGGCCTTCAGTCCGAAAAATGAATCCTAGGTCATTCATGACCTTGGGGATAACCTTGCCTTCAGGCACCTTCGCTTCAGCTTGGGAAATCTGTGACTTCAGTCAAAGAAATGGTATCCTGAGCCATTCATGACTCTACGGGGATTCAAACACTTTGCCTTCAGGCAAACTCCGCTTCAGCTGGAAAAACATCTTCGACTTCAGTCAGAAGAAACACTATTCACTTGATCGCAATCAATCGTCACCTTAGGACAACTGACGCGGTCTTCAGGCCAACCCGGATCTCCTTGCACATAAAAGCTGCATCTACAAACTTTTGAACTCTGTCTTCAGACAAATGTTGATTCATCAACCAGGAAATCTGAATCCACAGGAACCTTCTGATATCGCCTTCAGGCGTTTACGAAGTCAATCTTCAGATTAGACATCACTGTTGGAGCAAACATATCACGCTGCTAAGGACTTCAAGAATCATCTTGAACAAACAACTCCGTCGGGCACCTTCAAGAATCATCCTGAACCGATAACCATTCTGGAGGCTTTATTCTGCTAGGGATTCCAGGAATCTTCTTAGGCAACTCTCGCTGGGGACGCTACTGGGGAGCTCAAGAATCATCCTAAGCAACCAACTCGGGGAACTACGCTGAGGTCTTAAGAATCATCTTAAGCAAACGGCCCTGCTGAGGAATTCAAGAATCGTCTCGAACTGAAGACTTCGTTGGGGATCTCAAAAATCATCTTGAGCGAGCGACTGTGGGGATTACACCGGGTTCTTAAGAATCATCTTAGGAAAGCGACCTCGTTGGGGAGAATGTCAGGAATCATCCTGAGCAACTGATCCTTCGGCCGAACACCTGTAAAACAAGAATGATAATAACCTAGATCATGCTTATGATGCATATGCTTCGGCGCCATGTCCCACACGGTGGAATGCTATGCGTTTATGCTAAATGCCATGCAATCATGCAATATGATGCGATCCCATTAGCAAAATAAATGCCGAGGGGAAATCCTCCTGTCAAGGAGAAAGAACTACTCAGATAGGGGAATCATCCCGCTGAGGAGGAAAACTGCACGCCAATATCAATTGGACTCCGCTTGGGGAATTGATCTTCTATTGACTGCTGCAGGGAAAACAACTTCAGTTGATCTGCTGCAGGGGAACGAAGCTCTTGGACCTGCTGAAGGAATGCGATGTCAATCGTGAGAATAAACTGCGGGGCCTTCTCGACTACTTTTCTGGGGATAACATCTCTGTGGGGAAACAACTTCAGCTGCTCCACACTCCACTGGGGAAAACCAATCATGATCTGATCAACTTCCAAGGACTCGGCTCTCTTGGACATCTGCAAACTCGGCTAAGGAAGGAGAAGTCATTCTGCTTCGGTGGAGAGAGTGCGACTCTGGGGAAATACAACATCAGTTGTTCATTACTCTGCTAGGGAAAACCACTCATGGACTCCACTGACTCCAAGGATTCGGATTTCTTGGGGGTTTGCAGACTCAGCCGGGGAAAGAGAAATCATTCTACTTCACTGGAGAGTACGACTCTGATGAGGAGTTTCAATTTTGCTGGGGAAGAAAGAATCATCTGACTTCGGGGGAGAGTACAACTCTGCAGGGGAATACAACATCAGCTGTTCCAACACTCTACTGGGGGAAGAGGGAATCATCCGACTTCGGGAGAGAATACGGCTCTGATGGGGAATCTCAATTCCGCAGGAGACTTCAGTCTGGCACCATCAGTCGCGGCATACTTCGGCGTATGAATAGTTTCCTACGAATCTTGCACTTGTGACCCGGTGCTGGGGAGTGAATCTGAGCTTTGGCGACCTTACTGGGGGAAACACGAGCTTCGACACCCGAACACTTCTACGAAATCTGCACTTGTGACCCGGTGTTGGGGGAAACACGAGCTTCGACACCCGAACACTTCTACGAAATCTGCACTTGTGACCCGGTGCTGGGGGAAACACGAGCTTCGACACCCGAACACTTCTACGAAATCTGCACTTGTGACCCGGTGCTGGGGGACATATGAGCTTCGGCGCTTGAACACTTCTAATGAGGTGACGTTCCTTCAGGGTGCGTCTGCTTGGGGAAGAGAATCATTTCTGCCTGGGGAGACATATCAATGCTCACTATTCTGTGTCCAGATTCTGCGGAGGAGAGACTACTTAACTCTGCTGGAGAAGGAGGACTCGTCCTGCTTCGGGGATGCGCCCGGCGCACTGTCTGGAAGGTGCTACACCTGCAACCACACAAACAAGCAGACAAGATACCCTCCTCAAAGGGCCTATCAAGGTTATTATCTCGTGACAATATTCAGGTAATTAATTGTTTCAACAATCAACGGGCCTAAGCCCGTAAGTTTATGTATACGCATTTTATCAAAAACATCGGCGCTTTCATTCGCAAACAAAACAGATAAATGCTAAAATAGGCAAATAGAATTGCTGAATAACATGTATTTTATTGATGGTGAACCCCTGAATGGGCAAAAATGTTTTACAACAGAGGCAAGCTCCTGGAATGAGGAAGCCGCACAAAAATGAAACATAAATATACATCAGTATATACAAATGTCGGCCACGAGGCGTAGACGAACACCATGAGTTGATCCCTCTAAGACCCACTCGACTTCGATACTTCTCCGACGCTTCAGCTTCGGAAGAGATTGATTCAGATAAACGGCCCTCAGGTCTTCCAAACCACTAAACAATGAAAGTCTTCACGCGGAACGCAGTCATTTGCTTATTCAAATCCCTAACTTTTGCGTGAGCCGCCCTTTACGGGTTTTCAGTTCACCGGGATACCCTTTTTTGCCGAAGCCGCCCAGTGTAGGTTTTCGACTTCGCGGGTGTACATTTTTTCAATATATCCCTAATTTTTGCCCGAACCTTTTATTCTGTTTTTGGTTCGCCGGGATGCCCCTTTTTTTCCTGGACTCTTTTCTTTTTTTTGTCCAGCGGGTCTCTTTCAAGCAAAGTATTTTTTAACTGCGTCCGCGTTCACCGGGGATGCAAAATCTTCACCATCCATCGTGGATAACAAAAAAGCTCCTCCTGAGAAAAATTTGCTGACGACATACGGCCCTTCGTAATTCGGAGTCCACTTGCCCCGGTGATCGGAGTGTGGCGGAAGAATTTTCTTCAGGACGAGATCACCCGTCTGAAAGCTTCTAGGACGCACCTTCTTATCATAAGCTTTCTTCATTCGGCTTTGGTACAGACGACCAAATGCAATCGATGCCAACCTCTTCTCGTCCATCAGGCTGAGTTGGTTCAAACGATTCGTAATCCATTCTGCCTCGTCGAGTTTCACATCAACCAAAACTCGCAAAGAAGGAATCTCCACCTCTAACGGTAGGACTGCTTCCATACCGTACACCAAGGAGAAAGGAGTTGCCCCGGTCGATGTACGGACCGTCGTACGATAACCGTGCAATGCAAATGGCAGCATCTCGTGCCAATCTTTGTATGTCACAACCATCTTCTGAACAATCTTCTTGATGTTCTTGTTGGCGGCTTCGACGGCGCCATTCATCTTCGGCCGGTAAGGAGATGAGTTGTGGTGTTCAATCTTGAAGCTCTGGCACAGCTCCTTCATCATCTTGTTATTCAAATTCGAACCATTATTAGTAATGATCCGCTCGGGAATTCCATAGCGACAGATGATGTCCCTCTTTATGAATTTAGCTACCACCTGCTTGGTCACATTAGCGTACGAGTCTGCCTCCACCCATTTGGTGAAGTAGTCGATAGCTACCAGAATGAAACGATGACCATTGGATGCAGTGGGCTCGATCTTGCCTATCATGTCGATGCCCCACATGGAGAACGGCCAAGGGGAGGACATGACATTCAATGGGCACGGCGACACATGAACTTTATCAGCATAAATCTGGCATTTATGACATTTCTTCGCGAATCTGAAGCAATCTGCCTCCATAGTCAGCCAGTAATATCCTGCTCTCAGGATCTTTCTCGTCATGGCGTACCCGCCGGCGTGCGTACCAAATGTGCCCTCATGGACTTCTTCCATGAGCATACTTGCCTCTTTCTCATCTACACATCTGAGTAGCACGAGATCGTGATTTCTCTTATACAGCACTCCATCAGGATTGAGATAAAAGTTTCCAGATAGCCTCCTCAGAGTCTTCTTATCCTGGGTTGACGCACCCGCAGGATAATCCTTAGTCACAAGGAAGGTCTGGATATCGTGGAACCATGGCTTGCCGTCGGTGGCACCCTCGATTGCAAAGACGAATGTCGGTCTGTCAAGACGCGAAAGCACAATTCTTGGAGCCTCATTCCAAAAATTGACTTTATACATTGAAGCCAACGTGGCTAAGGCATCAGCCATCTGATTTTCAGCCCTGGGTACATGATGAAGTTCCACTCGATCGAAGAACGGAAGCAGCCTCCTGGCATAATTCATGTACGGCACCAAATTCGCTTGACGAGTTTCCCACTCCCCTTTAATCTGATTGATTACAAGCGCTGAGTCACCATATACGTCTAGATTCTTGATTCTCAAATCAATTGCCTCTTCTAGACCCATAATACATGCTTCATACTCTGCTTCATTGTTGGTAACTGGAAACGTCAGTCTCACAGTAAACGGGATGTGGGACCCGTGAGGAGTCGTGATGATAGCCCCGATACCACTTCCATAGGAATTAACCGCTCCGTCGAATATCAACTTCCACTGAGACTTCCTATCTGGCCCCTCATCGGGAAATGGCTCATCGCAATCCTTCGCTTTGAGAAACATAATATCCTCGTCAGGGAATTCAAATTTCATCGGCTGGTAGTCTTTGATTGGCTGTTCGGCAAGGTAATCAGACAATACGCTTCCCTTAATGGCTTTCTGGGAGACATACTGAATATCATATTCTGTTAACACCATTTGCCATCTGGCAATCCTGCCCGAAAGAGCCTGCTTCTCGAAGACGTACTTGATCGGATCCATCTTTGAAATTAGCATAGTGGTGTGATTGAGCATGTACTGTCGTAGACGTTTGGCAGCCCAAGCTAGTGCACAACACGTCTTCTCCAGCATCGAGTATCTAGACTCACACTCAGTGGACTTTTTACTCAAATAATAAATGGCATGCTCTTTTCTGCCCGTCTCGTCGTGCTGACCGAGGACACACCCCATACTATTCTCTAGAACCATCAGGTACATGATTAATGGCCGTCCAGCCACTGGGGGTATCAAGATTGGAGGTTCTTGAAGATACTGCTTTATTTTGTCGAATGCCTTCTGGCAATCCTCATTCCAAGTAATCGCCTGATCTTTCTTTAAAAGCTTGAACATCGGTTCACAAGTGGCCGTAAGCTGAGATATAAACCTTGCAATGTAGTTTATTCGGCCCAAGAAACCACGAACTTCTTTTTCTGTTTTCGGCGCTGGCATTTCTTGAATAGCTTTTATTTTCGCAGGATCAACTTCGATACCTCGTTCACTAACGATAAACCCCAATAACTTTCCGGACCGCACTCCGAAAGTGCATTTGTTAGGATTCAGCCTCAGCCTGAACTTCCTAAGCCTTTCAAAAAGCTTCAATAAGTTGACCAGATGCTCTTCCTCCGTTTGGGACTTTGCAATCATGTCATCAACATAGACCTCGATCTCATGATGAATCATATCATGAAATAAAGTTACCATTGCTCGTTGGTAAGTGGCCCCTGCGTTCTTCAGACCGAAGGGCATTACCTTATAGCAGAATGTTCCCCAAGGGGTGATAAACGTCGTTTTCTCCATGTCCTCCGGCGCCATCTTGATCTGATTGTAACCGGAGAAGCCATCCATGAATGAAAACACGGAAAACTGGGCTGTGTTGTCGACCAACACATCGATATGAGGCAACGGGAAATCATCCTTAGGGCTTGCCCTATTCAAATCTCGATAATCGACGCACATGCGTACCTTACCGTCCTTCTTCGGTACAGGCACTATGTTGGCGACCCACGGAGGGTAAGTGGTAACGGCTAGAAATCCTGCGTCCAACTGCTTCTGGACTTCTTCTTTGATTTTTACAGCCATATCTGGTCTCGTCCTCCTAAGCTTCTGCTTGACTAGAGGGCAATCTTCTCGCAACGGCAAACGATGAACCACGATGTCAGTGTCAAGTCCGGGCATATCTTCGTATGACCAAGCAAAGACGTCACTATACTCTCGAAGCATCTCGACCAGTCTGTGCTTGACATCATTCTGCAGTGCAGCCCCTACTCTGACATTTCTGACGAGCTCTTCAGAACCCAGATTTACTATCTCAATATCCTCCTCGTGAGGCATAATAACCTTTTCCTCTTGTCTCAACAAGCGGGCCAACTCTTCCGGAAGGTCTTCGTCTTCATCAATCTCATCCTCGGCTTGATATATCGGGCAATCGAAGTCGTAGTGAGCCGTAGAGGGTCCAGAGTCGATGTCATCTGTTATGTGGATCCTGCAATAACAAGGATTAAGTTTAAAGCAAGAATATGCAGGTTAGCACAAACCCCGTTGCCATTTTATTGTTTTTCGAAATAAACATAAAACAGGAATAACAGAGAACACAATATTTGAGTACGAAGAAAATGCCTTTTATTTATTAACAAAATGAAGGTACATAATCCAACAAGGCCCTGACAATAAAACCACTATGCCCCGGGCAGGACATAGGGTTGTACAAAGATTGTAAAAAGCAAATCATTACTCTTCACTTGTCAGCTGGATAATCTCCTTGATGGTCCAATTGTTGAGGCGCTCGCCCGGCTTGCTTGGTTGAATCCAGGCGTCAAGATCACAATCGCTATCCCCGCTGTCCTCAGACGCTGCGTTGATGCTTTCGAAAATCACTCCGCCCTTGGTGAATAGGATCGACCCCTTCCCACGAGACGAAGACGAAGAAGATGAAGCTTCAGCTTCAGGAGAATACCCCAATCCAAACTTATCCTGCTTGATTGGTATATCCAAAACATGCCCCCAGCCTGGGGTGGAACCGGCTTCGACGACGGCCCGAGCTTCTTTGAATGAGGAGAGGTTCATTTCTTGCTTCTCTGCGACGACAGGAGCTACCTCTTTCACCTTGACGGTTTCAAATGCTTGGCAGAGAGTTTCATGGATCTCGCCATCCATTTCAACATATTTAAAGGATGACAAGTGACTCACCATAATGTCCTCCTCACCACAGACGGTTACTATGCTGCCCCCGACAGCATATTTGAGCTTTTGATGCAGCGTGGACGTCACGGCACCAGCAGCATGGATCCATGGCCGACCTAAGAGGCAACTGTAGGCAGGCATGATATCCATGATATAAAAAACCGTATCGAACGTCTCCGGACCAACCTGAATCGGCAGGGTCAATTCTCCGAAGACGTGTGTTGCACCCCAAAATTTGCCCTCACAATACAAGACTTTGTGTTCCAAGAAGGTTCACAAGGTTCACAAAATTCACAATTGGTCAGAAGAGTTGACAATTCCCTCAGACAATGCACCTCCTTGCTATTGAAACCACTATTGTTCAAATCTGTTTATTTTGCAGGAATTACATTAACAGTAAAAAGGGCGAAATGGTCATTTATGCACTATGGTTTCCGTTTCTGAATTCCGTGTTTTTGTCTAAAATGGATTTGAATTTTCATGGCTGATTGCGGTTTATGAGTGCTGTTCAATTACGATTTTCTGGGCCGGATTGATTTATGGTTTGGTATTTTATCAATGACTAATTGGATTTTCTTCTCCGCGGGTTTAGAGTCTATCTGGATTTGGGATTTATTTGTACAAGTCTGATTGGTGAAGTTAATTCATTTGTGAAAGTTTAATTGATTAATTTCTAGTCATTTGAATTTAATCTGAGGCGCCCATTCATTTAATTGGATTTGTTTAAGAAATTCATTTGGTTTCGGGTGAAACATTTGAAAAGAATATTCGGAAAGTAATATAAAAAAAATATTGAATTTATTCATAATATCTTTATTATTATTTAAAGTTACAAGGAGGAAATAATTTGAAAAGAAGAAATATTTATTGAATTTTATTCATGAATATTTTCTTACAAGGTACGAAAATAAGATCAAATTACACTAAAAAGTCCTAATCTTTCTAAGTCCTTCATGCTAGATTTTTCAACCGACTTCATGGTGAATTTTCTTCTGGTACCTGCACACGATAAAAACGGAAACAAAGCAAACAAAGGGTTAATGCTAGAAATTTGGTTTTGTTCGACACCCTCAGAAAAGCTTCATCACCGGGTGTCGGGAGGGTAACGACCAATGCCGTCTCCAACTCCCTTTCCTAATCCCGACCTCGGCGTAAACCGGTAATATCTGTTCTTAATTGTCGGGACAGCCGAGAAGAAGAGAAAAAGCAGTTTTAGCCGAAAGTGGTTTTTTCCGGAAAAGATTGAAGCCAAATAGGTCACTAATCCAATCCAGAATGGGAAAATCCAGTCTATCAAGTAAATAATGTGGATACCCAGATCAAGATCAGATTCGAGGCAAAGCAGACATATCCAATCCGAAATCAATAATCCATCATCTGATAACAAAATCCATATCTGAAGCAAATCAAACATAACAGAAAAATCCCAATCAGATCATATCAGATACAATCAGCAAAAATCAAATCACCAAAGTTAATAATGTGAGATTCGAAATCCAGGCCCATCAGAAGATTATAAAACAAGCATTCTCAAAAGAAGAAAAGGAGGCCGTGAAACCCTAACAGAATCACAAAAACGGCGCAAAGGCCAACACCATAAATCAAAGAATCGGGAACGAGCTTACAAAAACGGCCGCGAATCACCCATGAGTACACCGATCGGAAGCCACCGTTAAATCCCACTGTTCCGACGAAGTCCGGAGATTCTCAGTTGAGAATCTTCAACAGACTCGGAAACCGTAAGCCTCAGAGTCCGATTGCTCATCATCGGCCGTCATCATCGTCGGCATTGATAAAGCATCAATAACCACGCGAAGCCCTAACGACCAGCGACAACAGTGCCGTAAATCATCAAAACCATCGTCCGAGCTCATCACCGAGAAGAGGAGGAAGTCATCGCCTTCGTCACCTTCGTCGTGTGGCTTGAAAATGGCCGGCGGGCAACGAGGGCCCCATTCCACGCCGCCATCTGCACATTTAGGGTGAGTTTTGATTCAATTTTTCTGTTGAGGATTTTGTTTGTGCTTTTAGGTGGAAAAGGAGAAGGAAAATCGGGCATGCACGGGAAAGAAGAAGAAGGATATCTGTAAGGAAACAACCATGTCCGTCGCCGGCCCTAACAAGAAGAAGAGAGGAATGGCAATGTGTTCAGCTTTATCCCTCACGTTTTCGTTTTTATTTTGTATTTTTATTTTTTATTTTATTATTCATTTTATTTATTTATTTTATGTCTTAGTCAGCTTAATGCATGTTTAGAATTCATTTTAAATTTAACCAAATTGTAAAAACCATGTTAATTAAAACTGGTATTTAAATTTTGTAAATAACTCATAAATAATTTTTTAGTAAAGTAATCCATATTTAAAAAAAATAGACTATCCCTTTCTTTTAAAATTTGTTAATAAACTAATTTTCTCTAAAATAAAAGAACACGTCTTTTTTTTTATAAAAAAATTAAAAACTCTTATTCCAACAAATTTGCTATTTCCTCTCATTTGTTTAAATTCTTAACACTTTCACATTCCAGGTTCTCGACGTTACCCCGTGTAATTGTCCCGTCTGTTTTGTCATGTTGATTTTAGTTCACTAATCGTTTACTTTTATTTTTCAGGATTACGTCTAGCAATTTGACCGTCGAGTCACTCGTCGTTTACCGTTAATTTCACATTCCGAAGGATTAGGTCTAGCTGTTTGGGCCGCCGCGCCAATAGCCCTCAAAACTTCGAACCCTTTTCAAACCCTAATTTACACAAACGCATCGCCGCAGGCCAAATTACAATTTTACCCTTAGCATTAGGTCAAAGAGCCGCCGCGCTCATTTTAGGGTTTCCCGCCGCGGAATCCCTAACCTAACCCTAATTACAACTTAACAGTTCAACATAGAGATTTGGAGTTTCTACACTCCACGTAAGCGTGTCCTTAAGATGCGTTTATTCCCCTTGAGACCTTGACCACAGTCAAGAAGTTTCTAACCTCCCTATTGAGGGGAACTACGATTACTCTGATTCCACTCCCGTAAGGATACGTAGGCACAAGATGCGATGTCTTGCCGAGTAAACTTAGAATTAACCCCCTTTATTATTTATTATTGCTTATTTATATTTTATTTATCTTTGCTATTTAATTATTTTGCTTATTATTTTGTAATTGTTTCTTGGATGTAAAGTTGTTTAATTATTTAATTATTATTATGGTTAGTAATTAGGGAGTGTAACAACATGTATGTAATATTAAAATAAATTTAGATCACTTTTAAATAAAGATAATTAAAATAAACACGTCACACACGTAAGTCGATTTTAATCGCCGTCTCACTTCCTAAGGATATCCCTCAAGTTGCCTACGAATAATGGTTAAGTGGGGTGTATAAAGCAAGTCCCTCAAATAGAAAAAATCATCAAAGTCCCTTATGGTTGCCTTTACGAATCGAGTCCCTTTCGAAAAATGATGATGGTCCCTTATATGTGCTTATTACATCCCACAATGGCCTTCAAAGTCAAATTGTCCCTCACATATCCCTTAACATCCAAAGTAAGGACTACCTACTCCATTATAGTAGGGATAGTCTTACTAAAGGAAAGAATGAAGAATAAGAAAGACCTTTAAACATTAGGGTAGGTTACTCCTAGGTGCTTGCTCACTTCAAAACTGTTTCGCACTTGAACAAATTTTCAACAAGTTTTCAAACAAGTTCTTAACACATCCTTACATGGATTATTTATTAACTATTCTGAAAATTTTCTATTCACACACTACAATTTCAAAACAATTCAAAAGTGAGCTTAAGTACCTAAGAGCCCATGGATAACCATGGATGAAAAGGATGCTAATACCTTCCCTTTTCATAACCTACCCCCCAGACCCAAAATATTCTCTAAGGTCTTTCCTGTTCTTTTATAACCTTTCCTTATGGATAAAATAAAAGTCGGTGGCGACTCTTGCTATCCGCAACATTGTTTAAAGTCAGTTCACCGGGTTACAGAACTGGCGACTCTGCTGGGGAGCTATTTAAGAGGGGTACCCTTAGGAATTAAGATCACTTTAAATTGTTTGCCTTGTTTGCTTTATTATTATATTGTTGGGGTGCTCTTATGTGTGAAAGGTCCTAACCCGGATCTAGTGTACCTTAGGTAAATGGCAATAGACCAAGGAAACTGTACGACGTATATCGATACGGTTGATCTGGTGGCCATAGTTAGTGCGACTTCTTGGTTGGTGCTTATATTCCTTAAGTCAAGTTGAGGATAATATTGAGGCTGCCATATGTTGTCAATGCACTAACTGACTTTTAGAACCCTAGTTAACTCATCTTGGCCTTTAGAAAGTAGTGAGGTAACCGGCTTTGGTGCAGACTGAAGTTGGTTGACACTCGATACTACGCTCATTGAGATCTTAAACTTGGAGGGTTTTGGTTGGCAAGTAAGTTGCCTTCTGAACAACCACCCTTGTGAAGGATCAATGATATTGAGATCCCTTAGAACCTGGTTACTTTTGTAGGACAGGATGAACCATCTAACTTCAGGGGAGGGTACTTGCCTTTGAACCTCATGCAAGCCTTTAAACCTAGGGCTATGGTGTGACTTGTTTGTGTGTGCCACATGTTTGTGATTGAGCATGACATCATGACATCATCATGCATCATAAGCATATCATTTTCCCTAACCATTTCAAGGACCAAAGGATTTATCTTTGTTGCAGGTCATGGCTTCTGCTCGTAGAAACACCATCAGGATCAACTTTGTAGGGATACCTGCTAAGCTCAAGGAGTTGGTTTCCCTAGTGCCTGATCATTCCCAGTTCAACAAGAGACATGGTCACTTATTGGATCTAGTTACTTCAGGGTTCAGTGAAGACATGATGAGTGTGCTGTTTCAGTTCTTTGACCCTAAGCACCATTGCTTTACATTTCCTGATTATCAGCTGGTTCCAACCATGGAGGAGTTCTCTAAACTTCTGGGTATACCTGTTCTTGATCAGAAGCCATTCACAGGCTTAGAGAAGGAGCTTAAACCAGAAGTTATTGCTGCAGCTCTACATCTGAAGAAGTCTGACATTGTTCTAGAGACGAGAAGTGGAGTTAAAGGTATTCTTGCCAAGGTATTAGTGGATAAAGCTCAAATGTTCTTGAAGGCTATGAGCTACGATGCTGTTGAGGAGATCTTAGCCTTATTGATTTATGGCTTAGTGTTGTTCCCCAATCCTGATCAGTTCATAGACGTTCATGCCATCAACATATTCCTGAGTCACAATCCAGTGCCTACCTTACTTGGAGACATCCTACATGCTCTTCACACCCGTACTACAAGGGCAAGAGGAACTTTGATGTGCTGCATACCTTTACTTTCTAGGTGGTTTATTTCTCACCTTCCTCGCTCAGTAATGAAGAATGAGCAAGGGTTCAGATGGTCCAAGAGGATCATGTCACTTTCTCACTCAGACATCCATTGGTGCTCCAGATCTATGGAGAATGTCACCATCATTGACCGTTGTGGGGAGTTTCCTAATGTGCCACTTCTAGGCATAAGAGGAGGCATCACCTACAACCCATCTCTAGCTTTACGACAGTTTGGTTACGCCCGGAGCGATGGTCCACATGACATGTTGATTCAGGGCATTGTGTTTGATTACGACAACGATCTTCAGGGTTACCGTCAGAGATTCATCCGAGCTTGGGGAAAGGTAAACAGGATTGACAGCAAGACACTGGAGCCTAAGTACACTATTCCTATGGAGGCTTATCTCAGATGGGTACGATCTCGTGCTCAGACACTCATGATGCCATATCCTGCCGTCCTACCAGTTACCATGGAACCTGTTGCTGAAGGAGACACAGCTTATACCATCCTTCACCCAGACATGCCTACTGATATGGAAGACTTGCAGAGATCATGGATCCAACTGAAAGAGCAAAGGGATACTTTCGAGGCTCATTACAAAGCAAGCCAAGCAAGGATCCTAGAGCTAACAAAGCTACTTCATGAGGAACGAAACCTCAACTCATACCTCAACACAAAGAGGAAACGTCCATGGGAGACTTAAAACCCCATCTTTTGTACTTATTTCGTTTTCATTTTTTTGTAAGCCTAAAAGGCAAAACAAGTTATTACTAATAAAAAGTTACTTTCTTGTTTGTTTAAGCAAATTTAAATCCTGCGGTCCTTGAAAACATTGCATATGCATTCCCATGTCATTGCATCACAGGTTTATAATTGTGCACAGGTTTCTCATCTTCTCGCTGTTTATTTCAGCAATGGCTCTTGAACAATCAGTTAAGGATCTCCAGGCACAGAATGCACAGTTCCAAGAGCTGATCCTGAACCTATCCAAGGGGCAGGATGAATTGAAGACACTGCTGGCCAAGAAGACTAAGAAGGCTAGAAGGTCTGCTGGGTTGCTCAACATGGGAAGAAGGTTCAAAGGTCCTGTCAAGACCAAGGAACATGTTGAAGACTATGAATCTGAAGAATCTGAGCAGGAGAGAGGCAGTCTCCACAACACTATGGGGGACTCTGATTCTGAGGCTAACTACTACCATGAGCCTAACGAAGACAAATTCAAGATGCTGGTGGATAGAATGGATGCTATGGAATTACAGAAATCATCTGGGCTGGATTTTGAGGATTTGAGCTTGATATCTGGGGTGGTCATACCCATTGGGTTCAAAGTTCCTACATTTGTTGTCTATGATGGGGTCTCTTGTCCCAAATTGCATCTGAGGTCTTATGTCAGAAGAATGCAACCCCACACTGCTGATAAAAAGTTGTGGATCCATTTCTTTCAAGAGAGTTTATCTGGAGCTCAGCTAGAGTGGTATTATCAGTTGGAGAGTGTCAACATCAGAGATTGGATTGACCTTGCTGAAGCTTTCTACAAGCAGTATCAATACAATGCTGACTTAGCCCCCACTCGCATGCAGCTTCAAAGCATGTCTATGGGTGCCAAAGAAAGCTTTAAGGAGTATGCTCAGAAGTGGAGAGACTTAGCTGGAAGAGTTCAACCCTCTTTGACTGATAGGGAGTTGGTTGATATGTTCATGTGTACGCTGAATGGTCCGTTTTACAGTCATCTCATTGGAAGCTCATCATCTGGCTTCACTGAGTTGATCATGACAGGAGAGCGAGTAGAGAATGGTATCAAGAGTGGTAAGATCCAAGTGGGCACTTCTTCATCAGGTGCTGCAAAGAAGCCTCCCACTGGGAAGAAAGAATCTAATGCTGTGTATGGTCAGCCTGATCGTAACAGAAGGCATCAGTCTGTTAGTGCAGTTCATATTTCAAATCCAACTCCTGCAACAACAGAGCAGCCTCAAGGAAACCAACAGAGGGCTAGAAGACAGTTCACGAAGATTAACATGTCAATGGCTCAGGCATTGCAACACTTGTTGAAGGCTGAACTTATTACCCTGAGGGAGGCTCCTCAGAACCCCAATGTTACCTCTCCCAAGTACAATCCCAATGCACGATGTGCATATCATTCAAACTGTCCAGGACATGATACCAATAACTGATGGGTCTTGAAGAACAAAATTCAGGATATGATTGATGCTGGAGAAATTGAGTTTGATCCACCAGGTACTCCAAATGTGATTACAGCTCCAATGCCAAATCACGAGAAGACTGTCAACGCCATTGATGAAGATATTGATGAAGATCTGCATGTCTATTCAGTTATGGAGTTGAGCACACCATTGTCTGTTATCAAAAAGAGGTTAGTACAAGCTGGGATCTTTCCAGGTTGTCATGAAGATTGTCTATATTGTACCTATAAGCCGGATAGTTGCTTCATTTTGAGAGGTGGGATTCAACGTCTCATGGATAAATATACTATAGTGTTTGAAAGAAGACCAGCATCTGTAGAAAGTGTGGTGGATCATCTGACTCAGGGTAAGAAGATTGAAGAGGTTGACATGGTTGACAAAGTACCACTAAGAATCACTTCAAAGGGTCCCATTAAAATCACTCATCAGGGCCCAATCAAGATTATTGCTGAAGGTCCTGTGAAAGTTGTTGCTGAAGCCAGAGTAGCTCCTCTGATCATTACCACTCCTGGTCCTATTCCTTATACATCTGACAAAGCTGTGCCTTGGCACTATGGGTCTGATGTTTACATCCATGGTGTCAAGCAGGAGCCTTTACCTGATATGCCTGTTGACATTGATAATATTGCTGGATCTAGCAAGATCACTCGTAGTGGAAGAGTCTTCTCTCCTCCAGTTGCTTCTAAGAGTGCAGTTACTCCTGCTGTTACTTCCACCACTGATGCTCGGGGCAAGGGTCCTGTTCTTGGGCCTGTATCTACTGATGTGCCAGCTGCTGATGACCTCTCTAAGCAGATGGAAGAAGTATTGAAAATCATTCGCAAGAGTGATTATGATATTGTTGATCAGCTGGGGCATACTCCCTCAAAGATTTCTATGCTCTCCCTGTTATTATGTTCTGAGGCTCATGCCAAGTCATTGATCAAGTTTCTAAAGATGGCTCATGTACCCAGTGCAATTTCTGTGGACCAGTTTGAGAATTGTGTTGCTCACCTGACCTATGACAACGGGTTAGGATTTTCTGATGCTGACTTGACCCCTGCCAAGAGGGATCATAACAGGGCCTTGCATATTTCAATTGAATGCAGGGGCACTACCCTGTCTCATGTGCTGATAGACAATGGTTCCTCTCTGAATGTGTTGCCTAAGGAAGTCCTGAACAAGCTGAGTCCTAAAGATACGGTATTGAAGCCCAGTAATATTGTGGTAAAGGCTTTTGATGGTTCTAGAAGAGTAGTGCATGGGGAAATTGATCTTCCAATCAAGGTTGGCTCTCAGGTGTTTACTGCTACATTCTATGTGATGGATATTCGTCCTTCGTACTCATGTCTGCTTGGTCGTCCCTGGATCCATGGGGCAGGTGTTGTGACCTCCACATTACATCAAAAGTTGAGATATCCGGTGAATGGAAAAGTTGTTACTGTCTTTGGAGAGGAAGAATACTTTGTCAGCCATGTAAACACTTTCAAGTATCTGGAAGTAGAAGGTGAATACATTGAAACTCCATGTCGGTCATTTGAAGTGGTTCCCTGGGCTGTTAAGGATTGTGTGACTCCTCCTGCTGTGAAGAAGGTTCATGTGGTCATCGGAAACCCTCCAACAATGGCAATGGCCTCCCTCAATGATGCAAAAGCTGTGGTGGAAGAAGGTGGTTGTACTATTTGGGGTCAGCTTCCTGATATTCCATACAAGTCTGACAAGTTTGGTTTGGGTTTCACTGCAGAGTCCCAGAAGGCTGTCCGTCGTGCCCGTGCTGTTCGTATCACCAATCAAGGGGTTATCAATGCTGTGGGAGATCAAGATGAAGACTACAACTTGGAGGCATGGATTTTTCCTACTGTGGGTGCTGGACTCAATAATTGGGAAGCTGAAGATGTTGTCCCTATCTCCTTTAGTCAGGAGTAAATACTATTACTGTGTTATGTTTTTAAATTTAAACTTTCAAGCCATGTGCCTTACCCGGGGCACAATGGTGTGCTTGTTACGGGTTGTCATTTCATTTGCATACTTCATTCCATAAAATCAATGGACGTTTCGTTTTCGTAAATATTGTGTTCCTTGTCTTTCTTTTTCTTTTATTTTTGCTTTATCAGCTATGTGTTCTTACACACACCCACGTCACTAAAATGCCGATCCTCATCCACTCTGGATCCAGTTGATAACAGTTCTACTATTGCCAATTACAATTTCGAGAATCCGATCTATCAAACTGAAGACGGAGACGAAGACGATCGTGAAATACCTGTAGAGCTTGCTAGGTTGTTACAACAAGAAGAGAAAGCTATACAGCCACATGAAGAGCCAGTCGAAGTTGTGAATCTGGGAACTGAAGAAAACAGAAAAGAGGTCAAGATAGGGGCAACATATCAGCATGCTATGGTGGCTTTGTTTCATGATATGATTCATCATGAGATAGAGGTATATGTGGATGATATGATAGCCAGGTCTCAGAATGAAGAACAACATCTTGATCATCTGCACAAGTTGTTTGAGAGGTTGAAGAAATACAGGTTGAGATTAAATCCAAACAAGTGTACTTTTGGAGTTAGATCTGGAAAGCTCCTGGGTTTCATTATCAGTGGAAAAGGTATTGAAGTGGATCCTGCAAAAGTGAAAGCTATACGAGAGATGCCAACTCCCCGTACTGAGAAGGAGGTTAGAGGTTTCTTGGGACGATTGAATTACATTGCAAGATTTATTTCCCAATTAACTACCATCTGTGAGCCAATCTTCAAGTTGTTGAAGAAAGATCAGGTGATGGAATGGAATGATGAGTGCCAGACTGCCTTTGATGAAATCAAGAGATATTTGCTAGAACCTCCAATTTTAATGCCACCAGTTGATGGAAGACCCTTGATTATGTATTTAACAGTATTAGACAACTCAATGGGGTGTGTATTGGGGCAGCATGACGAGTCTGGTCGAAAAGAGCAGGCAATATACTACCTTAGCAAAAAATTTACCGACTGTGAAACAAGATACTCACTGCTCGAGAAAACTTGCTGCGCTTTGGCATGGGCTGCTCGCCGACTAAGACAGTATATGTTGACCCATACTACCTTGTTGATTTCGAAGATGCAGTTCAAGATTAAGCATCACAACTCTTCTCCGTATCGTCCAAAGATGAATGGGGCAGTTGAAGCTGCTAATAAGAACATTAAGAAGATTGTACAGAAGATGACTGTTACTTACAAGGATTGGCACGAGATGTTACCATTTGCTCTGCATGGTTATCGTACTACAATACGTACTTCAACAGGGGCAACCCCATTCTCCTTAGTCTATGGTATGGAAGCAGTTCTGCCTATTGAAGTTCAGATCCCCTCCTTGAGAATTATGAAGGATGCAGGCTTGGATGAAGATGAGTGGATTCAGACTCGACTTGACCAGATAAATTTGATTGATGAGAAAAGGTTAGCAGCAGTTTGTCATGGCCAGATGTACCAGAAACGGATGATCAAAGCTTTTAACAAGAAGGTTAAGCCAAAGGTATATCAGGCTGGTGACTTGGTAATCAAGCGTATCATATTACCACAGGGTGATCCTAGGGGCAAGTGGACTCCAACATATGAGGGACCATTTGTAGTCAAGACAGTGTTCTCAGGAGGTGCCATGATACTGACTACAATGGATGGTGAAGACTTCCCACAACCTGTAAACGCAGACATAGTTAAAAAATACTACGCATAAAAAGAGACCCGCTAGGTTGACAGGCCTAGGCAAAAATAAGGGCATCCCGGCAAACCAAAAGGGTTTGGGCAAAAATTAGGGATATATATATAAAAAGATGTACACCCGGCAAGTCGAAAACCTGAAAAGGCGGCTTGGGCAAAAAAGGGTATCCCGGTGGATTGAAAACCTGAAAGGGCAATCCAGGCAAAAGTTAGGGATTAAAGCGTATGACTATGTCTCGTTTGGATCACTCATGAAACTGCAACCAGTTGTACTACTTACTCAAGCTCAAACAGATAAAGCTCAATCCAATCGTTTCCGTCTCAACAGCAAGAATATGAGATACTTGAGTGGCAATAGTAGAATTGAAACTCAATAGGATTATTTCCCACATAGCTGATTCTTTTTGTAAAACTTCATGACAAAATTCTCTTACTAGGGTTTATGTCTCCTTGTACAAACTTACCCGTGTATGGGTCACTTTTGATATAAATAAATTCCATCTTTTGAATCCAGATTTACTTTTACCCTATTTACATAGGCGAAACGTCCATTGGTTGTGTTTGAATGTATGTATGCCTTTGAATATGATTGATGTTTACCAGAAATGCATGTATGCTCTTAATATGATTGATGTTTACCAGAAATGCATGAAAATGCAGTAATAGTATATACTATGGACGAACGAGGGAAGGATTTCAACGAAGCTTCGCCGGTTCATCTTTACAAGGTAGTTACAAACCATCAGTAGGACTAATCCATTTTCACAAAGTCTAATCTCCCCTGGAATTTATATCCATCTCTTTTATCCTCATACGGATATACGGGAAATTACTTTCCAATAAGGGCACGATGAACGAAGACGGGATGTTATACTTATCCTACTATCAAACGAAAACGAAGGTTATCTATACCCTACTATCCCCAACAACGGGAGGTTATCTATACCTTGTTATCCCCAACAACGGGAGGTTATCTATACCTTGTTATCCCCAGCAGACGGAGGGTTATATATTCTTCAACAACGACTCGGGATTTATTTTCCTTGGCCAGCAGTTGTTATACAAGGATATCCAGACACTTCCAGCAGTGTCATAGCATACATACATCATTTACATCATACCATAACATATATGTCTATAGTACATTACCTAAGTGCATCATGTCATACATGCATACATAAAGCATAAACTAATGTTGTTGTACAGAATGCTACCTTGTTTTCAGGTTAATTATCCAACAAACAATCTTATGATCTTTGGGACTGCTTTATTGTAACCTCAGGGTTACTTTATCCTCCTGATGAGCTTCTTGTTACTTTGGGACTGCTTTATTGTAACCTCAGGGTTATTTTATCCTCCTGATAGCCTCTCATGACTTCAAGACTGCTTTAGAGCTATTCATTGCTCTATCCTCATGAGGTCATATTACTACTTCAAGACTGCTTTAGAGCTATTCATTGCTCTATCCTCCTGAAGCCATCTAATTATTTCAAGACTGCTTTAGAGCTATCCATTGCTCTATCCTCCTGAAATTACATTATTATTTCAAGACTGCTTTAGAGCTATCCATTGCTCTATCCTCCTCAAATCATTACTTCAAGACTGCTTTAGAGCTATTGATTGCTCTATCCTCCTGAAGACATATCACGTTATTATTTCAAGACTGCTTTAGAGCTATTCATTGCTCTATCCTCCTGAAATCATTACTTCAAGACTGCTTTAGAGTTGTTGATTGCTCTATCCTCCTGAAGCCATCTAATTATTTCAAGACTGCTTTAGAGTTATCCATTGCTCTATCCTCCTGAAATTACATTATTATTTCAAGACTGCTTTAGAGCTATCCATTGCTCTATCCTCCTGAAATCATTACTTCAAGACTGCTTTAGAGCTATTGATTGCTCTATCCTCCTGAAGACATATCACGTTATTATTTCAAGACTGCTTTAGAGCTATTCATTGCTCTATCCTCCTGAAATCATTACTTCAAGACTGCTTTAGAGTTGTTGATTGCTCTATCCTCCTGAAGCCATCTAATTATTTCAAGACTGCTTTAGAGTTATCCATTGCTCTATCCTCCTGAAATTACATTATTATTTCAAGACTGCTTTAGAGCTATCCATTGCTCTGTCCTCCTGAAATCATTACTTCAAGACTGCTTTAGAGCTATTGATTGCTCTATCCTCCTGAAGACATATCACATTATTATTTCAAGACTGCTTTAGAGTTATTCATTGCTCTATCCTCCTGAAGCCATCTAATTATTTCAAGACTGCTTTAGAGTTATCCATTGCTCTATCCTCCTGAAATTACATTATTATTTCAAGACTGCTTTAGAGCTATCCATTGCTCTGTCCTCCTGAAATCATTACTTCAAGACTGCTTTAGAGCTATTGATTGCTCTATCCTCCTGAAGACATATCACATTATTATTTCAAGACTGCTTTAGAGCTATTCATTGCTCTATCCTCCTGAAGCCATCTAATTATTTCAAGACTGCTTTAGAGTTATCCATTGCTCTATCCTCCTGAAATTACATTATTATTTCAAGACTGCTTTAGAGCTATCCATTGCTCTATCCTCCTGAAATCATTACTTCAAGACTGCTTTAGAGCTATTGATTGCTCTATCCTCCTGAAGACATATCACATTATTATTTCAAGACTACTTTAGAGCTGTTGATTGCTCTATCCTCCTGAGGTCAGATTTATCACTTCAAAACTGCTTTAGGGTTATCATTATTGATTGCTCTATCCTCATGAAGACATGCTGTTACATCAGTATTACTCCAGACTCCTGACAGTTCTCATTATACTACTGAAGAACTTTCCCCTAGTGGCATCTTTAAGCCCACTCAATCATGTTCAACCAACCATCAATATCACTCCATGCACTGGTGAGTGCAAATTTTTGGGCTTTTGTGTTCAATCCCCTTCAACCTTCCAGGTTACGACTGGCAAATATACCAATCTAACCCCTCAGGTTTCAGAAAATTGAACAGGGGCAGCTGTTGCACCCCAAAATTTGCCCTCACAATACAAGACTTTGTGTTCCAAGAAGGTTCACAAGGTTCACAAAATTCACAATTGGTCAGAAGAGTTGACAATTCCCTCAGACAATGCACCTCCTTGCTATTGAAACCACTATTGTTCAAATCTGTTTATTTTGCAGGAATTACATTAACAGTAAAA
Source organism: Lathyrus sativus (assembly GCA_963859935.3). Lineage (NCBI taxonomy): Eukaryota > Viridiplantae > Streptophyta > Magnoliopsida > Fabales > Fabaceae > Lathyrus > Lathyrus sativus. The sequence continues at coordinate 416,640,956 of OZ012741.1, read as the reverse complement.
AGGGCGAAATGGTCATTTATGCACTATGGTTTCCGTTTCTGAATTCCGTGTTTTTGTCTAAAATGGATTTGAATTTTCATGGCTGATTGCGGTTTATGAGTGTTGTTCAATTACGATTTTCTGGGCCGGATTGATTTATGGTTTGGTATTTTATCAATGACTAATTGGATTTTCTTCTCCGCGGGTTTAGAGTCTATCTGGATTTGGGATTTATTTGTACAAGTCTGATTGGTGAAGTTAATTCATTTGTGAAAGTTTAATTGATTAATTTCTAGTCATTTGAATTTAATCTGAGGCGCCCATTCATTTAATTGGATTTGTTTAAGAAATTCATTTGGTTTCGGGTGAAACATTTGAAAAGAATATTCGGAAAGTAATATAAAAAAAATATTGAATTTATTCATAATATCTTTATTATTATTTAAAGTTACAAGGAGGAAATAATTTGAAAAGAAGAAATATTTATTGAATTTTATTCATGAATATTTTCTTACAAGGTACGAAAATAAGATCAAATTACACTAAAAAGTCCTAATCTTTCTAAGTCCTTCATGCTAGATTTTTCAACCGACTTCATGGTGAATTTTCTTCTGGTACCTGCACACGACAAAAACGGAAACAAAGCAAACAAAGGGTTAATGCTAGAAATTTGGTTTTGTTCGACACCCTCAGAAAAGCTTCATCACCGGGTGTCGGGAGGGTAACGACCAATGCCGTCTCCAACTCCCTTTCCTAATCCCGACCTCGGCGTAAACCGGTAATATCTGTTCTTAATTGTCGGGACAGCCGAGAAGAAGAGAAAAAGCAGTTTTAGCCGAAAGTGATTTTTTCCGGAAAAGATTGAAGCCAAATAGGTCACTAATCCAATCCAGAATGGGAAAATCCAGTCTATCAAGTAAATAATGTGGATACCCAGATCAAGATCAGATTCGAGGCAAAGCAGACATATCCAATCCGAAATCAATAATCCATCATCTGATAACAAAATCCATATCTGAAGCAAATCAAACATAACAGAAAAATCCCAATCAGATCATATCAGATACAATCAGCAAAAATCAAATCACCAAAGTTAATAATGTGAGATTCGAAATCCAGGCCCATCAGAAGATTATAAAACAAGCATTCTCAAAAGAAGAAAAGGAGGCCGTGAAACCCTAACAGAATCACAAAAACGGCGCAAAGGCCAACACCATAAATCAAAGAATCGGGAACGAGCTTACAAAAACGGCCGCGAATCACCCATGAGTACACCGATCGGAAGCCACCGTTAAATCCCACTGTTCCGACGAAGTCCGGAGATTCTCAGTTGAGAATCTTCAACAGACTCGGAAACCGTAAGCCTCAGAGTCCGATTGCTCATCATCGGCCGTCATCATCGTCGGCATTGATAAAGCATCAATAACCACGCGAAGCCCTAACGACCAGCGACAACAGTGCCGTAAATCATCAAAACCATCGTCCGAGCTCACCACCGAGAAGAGGAGGAAGTCATCGCCTTCGTCACCTTCGTCGTGTGGCTTGAAAATGGCCGGCGGGCAACGAGGGCCCCATTCCACGCCGCCATCTGCACATTTAGGGTGAGTTTTGATTCAATTTTTCTGTTGAGGATTTTGTTTGTGCTTTTAGGTGGAAAAGGAGAAGGAAAATCGGGCATGCACGGGAAAGAAGAAGAAGGATATCTGTAAGGAAACAACCATGTCCGTCGCCGGCCCTAACAAGAAGAAGAGAGGAATGGCAATGTGTTCAGCTTTATCCCTCACGTTTTCGTTTTTATTTTGTATTTTTATTTTTTATTTTATTATTCATTTTATTTATTTATTTTATGTCTTAGTCAGCTTAATGCATGTTTAGAATTCATTTTAAATTTAACCAAATTGTAAAAACCATGTTAATTAAAACTGGTATTTAAATTTTGTAAATAACTCATAAATAATTTTTTAGTAAAGTAATCCATATTTAAAAAAAATAGACTATCCCTTTCTTTTAAAATTTGTTAATAAATTAATTTTCTCTAAAATAAAAGAACACGTCTTTTTTTTTATAAAAAAATTAAAAACTCTTATTCCAACAAATTTGCTATTTCCTCTCATTTGTTTAAATTCTTAACACTTTCACATTCCAGGTTCTCGACGTTACCCCGTGTAATTGTCCCGTCTGTTTTGTCATGTTGATTTTAGTTCACTAATCGTTTACTTTTATTTTTCAGGATTACGTCTAGCAATTTGACCGTCGAGTCACTCGTCGTTTACCGTTAATTTCACATTCCGAAGGATTAGGTCTAGCTGTTTGGGCCGCCGCGCCAATAGCCCTCAAAACTTCGAACCCTTTTCAAACCCTAATTTACACAAACGCATCGCCGCAGGCCAAATTACAATTTTACCCTTAGCATTAGGTCAAAGAGCCGCCGCGCTCATTTTAGGGTTTCCCGCCGCGGAATCCCTAACCTAACCCTAATTACAACTTAACAGTTCAACATAGAGATTTGGAGTTTCTACACTCCACGTAAGCGTGTCCTTAAGATGCGTTTATTCCCCTTGAGACCTTGACCACAGTCAAGAAGTTTCTAACCTCCCTATTGAGGGGAACTACGATTACTCTGATTCCACTCCCGTAAGGATACGTAGGCACAAGATGCGATGTCTTGCCGAGTAAACTTAGAATTAACCCCCTTTATTATTTATTATTGCTTATTTATATTTTATTTATCTTTGCTATTTAATTATTTTGCTTATTATTTTGTAATTGTTTCTTGGATGTAAAGTTGTTTAATTATTTAATTATTATTATGGTTAGTAATTAGGGAGTGTAACAACATGTATGTAATATTAAAATAAATTTAGATCACTTTTAAATAAAGATAATTAAAATAAACACGTCACACACGTAAGTCGATTTTAATCGCCGTCTCACTTCCTAAGGATATCCCTCAAGTTGCCTACGAATAATGGTTAAGTGGGGTGTATAAAGCAAGTCCCTCAAATAGAAAAAATCATCAAAGTCCCTTATGGTTGCCTTTACGAATCGAGTCCCTTTCGAAAAATGATGATGGTCCCTTATATGTGCTTATTACATCCCACAATGGCCTTCAAAGTCAAATTGTCCCTCACATATCCCTTAACATCCAAAGTAAGGACTACCTACTCCATTATAGTAGGGATAGTCTTACTAAAGGAAAGAATGAAGAATAAGAAAGACCTTTAAACATTAGGGTAGGTTACTCCTAGGTGCTTGCTCACTTCAAAACTGTTTCGCACTTGAACAAATTTTCAACAAGTTTTCAAACAAGTTCTTAACACATCCTTACATGGATTATTTATTAACTATTCTGAAAATTTTCTATTCACACACTACAATTTCAAAACAATTCAAAAGTGAGCTTAAGTACCTAAGAGCCCATGGATAACCATGGATGAAAAGGATGCTAATACCTTCCCTTTTCATAACCTACCCCCCGGACCCAAAATATTCTCTAAGGTCTTTCCTGTTCTTTTATAACCTTTCCTTATGGATAAAATAAAAGTCGGTGGCGACTCTTGCTATCCGCAACATTGTTTAAAGTCAGTTCACCGGGTTACAACGTGGCGCTTAGTTCCATCAAAGGCTTTCACTACCAGATCACTGGGCGTGCAAAGCAATCCACGGGTATCCAATTTCATCAGTGCCTTCTTCGGAAGCACATTAAGCGACGAACCCGTATCCACCAGGACATGCGACATGATTGTGCCTCTGCACTCTATCGAGACGTGCAAGGCGCTGTTGTGATCTCTTCCTTTAGGAGTCAGCTCTAAATCCGTAAATCCCAGCCCATTGCCAGCATTGACATGGGCTACCACCTCTTCTAGCTGATTTACTGATATCTCCTGCGGCACGTAGGCAGCGTTCAATACCTTCAGTAACGCGTTGCGGTGCGCTTCAGAACACAGCAACAAGTTAAGAATAGAGATCTTTGACGGAGTCTGGTGAAGATGATCTACGATCTTGTAGTCACTTTTCTTGATTAACCGCATGAACTCTTCAGCATCTTTAACCAGTAAGTCCTTTTCTGCCCCAGAAGGGACCTCTTCGACAGCTCTGCCTTTACCCTTATCAGCAGCATCAGCCCTGACCACCTTCTCTGCCACAACCTCTGCTGGTGCAAACACCCTACCGCTTCGAGTAATGCCACCGACTCCGGCGAGATTCTACACAGTCGATCCGTACGGCTCAAGCTCTATCTTCTGACCATTGCAATAAACTTCGGCGCCATAATGCCATGGAACGGCGTTAGTGCTTTCGAATGGGATTGGCTCGGCCCTGGTGATAGTAATTGTAGGTGGTCGGGGCGCAGAAATAGTAATAGGGTGACGAGGGATGGTAATGGTGGCAACTTCATCTGCTTGCTTCAGCACGACCTCCCCTGATGCACTTTCAACGCTCCGACTGAACTGCAAAATACCCTCAGACATCAGACTTTGGATACCTTCTACCAGCTGCTCACACCCATCAGGAAGTGTAGCACAAGCCATACATAACTCTCCGCATCCAGGGAAGAAGCCCTTCTTCAGCAACTTAGCCTTGACAAAACTAAGCGGCGTCTTCAAGTCTTTGACATCAGTCAGCAAGTCTGCGCTCTCCTCAGTGATAACGGCGTTCACTCCGCCTCCCCTATGATGAGGCATAGGGTTTTTGGTAACATTGGGCACGCTATCAGAAAAGTTAATAACCTTGGCGTCCACCAAGTCCTGCACTTTGTGCTTAAAAGCCTTACAGTTCTCAATCGTATGACCTGGTGCCCCCGTATGGAAATCACAAGTAGCATTGGCATCATACCCCGGTGGTGGTGCCCCTGTTAAGGGAGCCAACGTCCTTTTTTGAACTAATTGGAGCTGAAGCAACGTTTGCAGAAGCTGCGCATATGACATAGGTGGAGTTTCAAAATGACGATTTGCCAGAGGAGCCCGATTCTGATATTTCCTATACCCCTGCTGATTCTGCTGCTGAGGCTGCGGCTGCTGATGCTGCGGTGGAGCAGCTGGGATATTTATGCTAGCAATCTGCTGCTGAGGGCCCTTGCCCTTTCTCCGAGCATTAGTGACAGCACTTGCATCTCCCTCTCGACGCTTTCCAGCGTAAGGTTTCTTACTACCTCCTCCAACTGAGGATGATTCGCCCTGAATTTTTCCAATCTTTATACCGTTCTCAACATGCTCGCCCATAGTGATGAGAGCCGAGAATGTCCCAGACATGCCACTGACCAGCTTTTCATAGTAGATTCCAGGAAGGGTAGCCACAAACATTTGCACTAGCTCGCGCTCAACCATCGGCGGTTGAACCCGAGCAGCCAATTCACGCCACCGCTGGGCGTACTCTTTAAAGCTTTCATTATTCCACTGTGAAAGATTCTGGAGTTGAACTCGGTTGGGAGCCAAGTCGCTATTGTACTGATAGTGGAGGACGAACGCTTCAGCGAGATCTTTCCACGTGCGCACTGTAGCGGGCTCCAAGCCCATATACCACTCGAGAGATGGACCAGAAAGACTATATTGGAAGAAGTGCATCAGCAACTTCTCATCGTCAGAATAGGCGGACATCTTTCTATAATAAGATCGAAGATGGACCCGGGGGCAAGTAGTACCCTTATACTTCTCGAATACAGGCACCTTGAACTTATGAGGTACCTTGAAATCAGTAATTAACCCGAGTTTGGACATATCAACGCCCAATGTATTCTGATTTTCAATGTCTCTCATCTTGTCTTCCAGTGCTTTGAACCTGAGTCTAGCTTCAGCATTCAACTCTGCTTCTACACCTCTTTGGGAAAACATGTCATCCTGATGGTCCTCAAGCCACGGTTGAGGCACCAACAGATTTCCGACACCAGCATTGTCGTTGACCGGCCCTATGTTAACATTGGCTCCCAGACTGCCATTGTCGACGCCTGCCGCATTGAGTCCGATATTAGTCATCAGATTGCCGTTAGCACTGCCGTTGCCCCCGGCAACAGGAACAACGTTCTGTGGAGCATCCACTGGAGGAGGAGTAGGCACAGCCCCGCCGTGCAGTATGCCATTACTATCAACCCTGGAGATCAAAGGTTGAACCAAAGTACGAAGCTGGTCCTGACCATTAGCGACCACCTGCATCAGTTCCATAAAACGATCCATCCGTTCACGGAGCTCTTGAACATCCGACTGCACCTGGTCCATGATCCTTGTCTGATTAGCGTGAGTTGAGTAACGGTGAATGAGTCTTTGATCAATCCTGGAGATCGAAAGTAGCTCGGAACCTGTGTACCTGAAAAACCTTGCAACATTAAAGGTTAGGACGAGCAACAAAATGTATGTCATGCAAAATGCTTCATGCAGATGTATGCGTGTGTCTGTGTGCTTGAGAGATTTCCCCCGACCCTAGCGCCTTAGTACCAGCGCTGACAATAACCAGAAGAATAGAAATCTGATCCCGATCATGGAAACAGCAATCTCATATATGCATAGTACCAGTGATAGTCAACTCCGACACATCAAGGATCGAGAACTCGTACGCAACAGTCTTTCTGAGAGAGGCTGTAATAATACAATAGGAGGCGAGGAATCCTGGATCGGGGAAACGGTACCTGTCACAGACACACGTCAATGGAATGCGAATGATCATGCGAACTAATGCAAAATGCAGGCATGCAACAATATATCCAGGTGGCTGCTGTGGAGATTCGATATCAACAATCACTGATGAGAAGAAAACCCCGGTGCAAGACCACTAATCTGATCTGCTAAGAACGACCTTCTGACAGGACCATATACATAAGATCAAAATCCTGTTCTGTCAAGAACAAATGCCTGAGGATGTATGATCAAGAAAACGTCTGCTGATGAAGTCTTCAGACCCCAAATCACAAATCTGCCCTATCAAGAACAAACATGCAGCTGCTGACGAGATCTTCAGACCCCACTCAAAAATCTGCCATATCAAGAACAAACAACATCTGCTGATGAGATCTTCAGACCCCATACAAAATCTGCTCCATCCAGAACAACCCACTGATGGCAATACCCTGATCAAAACCTGCTCTATCAAGAACAGACAAACACCCGATGATACGATCCTCTGGTCAAAAACCTGCTCTATCAAGAACAGACAAATCTGCAACTGAGAACCCTGTACCAACATAACTGATCCACTGTCAAGAAAACCGGGTAGTCTGAAGGTCAAAGTTTCCTGCAACATCTCAATCCCACTCACAAGTATGGACCTAATCCACGGACAAAGGTACAACATCCTATGCGGTCATCAGCGTCACAGACTTTCATGAGTGAGGATACGATTCCCAGAAGGAGTGGCATCATCAAGTCATGAAGAGGCCTCTCTTAGCTGACTTCCAAATGATCGGTCCCCAGAGTCGACAATCCTCACGTCTGGACTCCCCTCAGATCCTCAGGACCGGAAAGGAGCACCTCTGCAAGAATCTCGTCTGAGCGCAGATTTTCGTAGGGAACTGTGCCTGCTCAGCAGACAGGTTCGTCTACTACTTCTCCGCAACTATGTCTAGGTGTATACTCAAGCCCAGGTCCGGCTCCTAACTCATAGTAACATCCCTCTCCCACAGCAGCATAGATAATCATATCAAACTGGAAAATAACATGCGGGAAATAAAATGCGAGAAGTAAAAATGCGATAAATAAATGCAACCCAACAAGCAAACATACAAGCGCTAGGATTGACTCTCATAGGGAACCGAAGAACCAGAGATTCTGGGTTCGATCCCCAGCAGAGTCGCCAGCTGTCGCTTGCGCGAAAATAAGGTGCCGGCATGACAGAAGAGTCGCCACCTTTCGTTATTTATCCCACAGAGCGGGAAAGGAAACGATCGGAAAAACCTGACGAAAAAGGGTAAGACAAGGTCATCGCAACCATTGTCTGGGTTCGGGAGTCGGTTACGCAAGGGGAAGGTATTAGCACCCCTCACGTCCGTCGTACTCGACGGGATCCACGCTTGTTTGTTTACTTGGACGGGTTGGTTTTAATCTATCTACCTATCATGGCTGGCTGAAAAAGAAAAGAAAAATGACTCGGCAAAGCGTCGCACTTTATGCCTACGTATTCTCATCAGAGAATGAGAAATCAGAGTCAACGTAGTTCGGCCTACGAAGGGTTATGGGGAAAGGTTGCTCGCTAGGATATCGCATCCTATGCCTACGTACTTCCATACTGTATGGAAGATCAGAGCAAACGTAGTTTGGGAAACTACGGCTTATCTCCTGAAAGAAGTGTTTTTTTTTATTGTGTTTGCGATTTCAACCGCACTAGAGACTATGACCTGAGAGTGAATGCGTCGCATGTCACCCAAAGGGTACCATACTAAACATCAAATCTCAGATAGCTTAAGGCTCGTAACGTACGAAAGAAATCATTCATGATTACTGTATCTTAAACTGTTTTGAGATGAGAAGAGAACAGGCCCAACTAGGAGGGAGACTATCAAGTCCTACTGTTATCGTGCCATGGATTCATCCTATGGTTGAGGTTTGAACAGGGAACTCCTAGATGTTGTCATGCATAGGTTTCAACCTAAAAGTCTATCATCAAATCCTTATCAAAGGAAATGAGAGTCCTAAGGGATCATGTCAATGATACACCAAAACAGACAAAGCATCAGCTTAACAGTAAAATGCATGCAATGCAAGTGAGGGAGGAAATGTGTGTGGGGCTTCAGCCTCCACAAGCTCATCTCAACCTCAAGCCAGTCATGAAATAACAGTAATCATACTGAAATATAAAACAACATGCTATCAAGCACTATACAGATAAAAGAAAGGAAATGCCATCAGGCCAACAGACCACATGCTTGAGAAAGAAATCTACATCTAATCTCTAATCCTAACCTTACAACATCCTGATCAAATCTAAGCAATGCCCTAAAGCAACACCCTAACCAAAAGAAAACAATCCCAGTCTTCAAGCTTCAAAACAAGCTTACCAAAGAAAGGGAGCTAAGTAGGCAGACTCATAGTGTCTTCCTCAGGAAAGCACTAGGAGGCTTATACTCAGGAATTATATCCTATGTGGCTCAACAACTGTGATCAGTTTACATTCCTCCTCAGGAGAAATTAAACTCACATGAAGGCTCCAACATCACTGGATATTTGAGAAATCCTACATGAACTAGTGGAACTGAGTGAATAGACCCATAGGACCTTCCTCAGGAAAGTACTAGGAGGCTTCCACTTAGGAGTTGTATCCCATGTGGCTCAACAACTGTGATCAGTTTACATTCCTCCTCAGGAGAAATTAAACTCACATGTTGGCTCCAACATCATTGGATACTTAAGAAATCCTACCTGAACTAGGGGAACTAAATGAATAGACCCATAGGACCTTCCTCAAGAAAGTACTAGGAGGCTTCCACTTAGGAATTGTATCCCATGTGGCTCAACAACTGTGATCAGTTTACATTCCTCCTCAGGAGAAATTAAACTCACAAGTTGGCTCCAACATCATTGGATACTTGAGAAAGAGGTGAGAAGAAAGAATGAAAGTCATTCATAGTGCCTTCCTCAGGAAAGTACCATAAATTTCTTTCAAACTTCAGGATCTCAAACCTCACAGACAGGGAACAAGCTCCAAACTCTGAGTCTCTGGGTCTTGATCTACAATCTTCTCCTTCATCAAGCTCTTCAACAAGATCTTCAAAACAAACTAAGCCCCACAACAAATTCCCAAAAATAAACCCCAGAGACAGACAAATAACCACAGAACAGTCAAAACCATCAGTCAACTTCAGAAAATACCTAAAAATACTAAAGCAAGAGGGAAAAAACTAACAATTATTCACAAGGGTCTATAACATCTACCCATAACATCCCTATATGCCCATCCCCAAAAATCAAGACAAAACTCTCTAAAGAAAATGAACTATTTCACCTATGCATAACCTAAACCCTAATTAGGTACCCAAATGCTAACCTAATTAAACCAATCAAATTTTAATCTAAAAATTAAGAATTAAATCCTATGGGGAACTATGATTCAATATCTAACTATGCCAAAAATAATGAGCTAAAAATCCTAAGGGAAGGTCCTAATACAAATTCTACAAAATTGGATACAATATTAATCCTATTTAAAAGCTATTTAAAAGGATAATATTCTAAAAATATTAAAATAAAATAAAATTCCAATTTTATTTATTTATAATTTTCTAGACAGAATTATGAACATGTAGAAAAAACAAGAATTAAAAAATACTAATTTTTCTATTTTATATGATTTTTATAAAATGCAAACAATAAAAGAAATTAAAAAATTAAAAGAAAATGAATTAAAGGGGAGGGGGTGCCATTAGAAGGGGCGCCCAGTTCATTTTATGATGGGCCCATAAACCGGGGGGTGCAGATATCATTGGTTAGGCCCAGATACGTTACCAGAAAATCAAAAGAAAAATCAAAAGAAAATTGATATGAGGACGGTGCGAATAGCAATACATTTTAGTTAAAAAAAGGGATTGGGCCGTGTAAGGGGTGTCAATAGCGAGAATTTCTGAGGCCCAGGATTATTACTTTAGTTAAACGCTGCGTTGCAGCTGGGGGACTTCCCTCCGTTTCTGAATTTGAACAGGGACCATTGGATGCGTTTAACAAGTCAAGATCTGGATACGATCGGACGGCTGGGAGGTTGTCTTCAACCTCCAGCTAGGGTTTCCTCCCCAAACCAGTTTCCATGCACATACTTCAACTTCCTCGTTCTCCCTCGTCTGGCCATGAAATAACACACTATAAAAACCAAACTTGCACCATTTTCCTCCCTCTACACGACCAGGCACATGATTTTGTCTAAAACCCTCCCCAAAACCAAACCCGATCGCTGAAAGCCTTGGGTACCACTGAATTTCATCTGATATGCGCGATCACCATTCTTGTTGAAACTAACCTGGGATACTCTACATGTTATGGGGATCATTTTAAACTAAAGAACCAAGATTGTAGTACACTAATACACGAGTTCTTGATCCTAAAACAGAAACTACCATGGAACCAACCTTCATATAATGCCTTCAAACTCATCATGATTCATCCCTAAGAGTCTCTAATCACATATATCCTAACAACAAGTTCTAAAACTGAATAAACAAGGAGATTCGAAGGAAGTTGCTTACCTTGCAAGTGATGATGGCTATTGTGGTTTCTCTTCAATTCAAGCCTTGATGCTTGCTTCAGATGCTCTTCAATGGATATATGTTCTTCTGTTTGCAATGGTTCTTGCTAAAACTTCTTGAATCACCTTATCCACCTCTTCATGCAACTTGGAGTGAAGACTTGGATCTCATGAACCAGCCACGAATTCCTCTCAATTTTGTTTGCCAATTGCTCTATGATGATGGTAGATGATGATGATAACAAGAATTATGATAATTGATGGAGTTTCAATGGAGTTTGAAAGCAAAAGGCAATATGGAGTTATGGAATCAAACTATGTAGTGCAAGCACTCTCAATCACCAACCAGGGCATGGATCATCTCTAGGGCATATATAGATGTCAAAAGAAGTGTGTGGAAGCTTTGAGAACCTTCCAAGAAGTTTCTAGAATGTATCATGCAATGAGAATTTGAATTTTCTATATTTAGTAAATCTCATGCAATCTCATGATAAACCATGCAATCCCACTTAATTTCTCCTCAAATGATATTATGATATGAGAACAAGGTCTTACAAACCCTCATGTAGCATTTTCTCACTTTCTCTTTTGGTGCCTTAAAATGCAAGAAACAAATTTACAAAGAAACTCCAATTTTTAAGCCTAAACTCAAAAATCTATTTGAACCATTGTTTTTAAAATGATGTTGGGAGTCAAAATGACATATTGGATGACCCATTTTGGATTTGTAGATCTCTCAAACCAAAATTCCATTTCAACTTTTTCAACTTATAAGCCATTTACAAGCCATTTGCACCACTTTTAAAAATCCATGATCTAAACTTTTCCAAACTTTCACACCCTCTTTTTTAGCCTTAAAATCCCATTTTGAACAACTTTTATGTTTTGAGTTTTTCCATTTGAGGCTTGGAAATAGGAGATATGGCTTTTACTTAAAATGACCTATAACTTCCAAATGACCAAAATACCCCTGTCTTGTTCAAACCATAAGTTGAGTTCTACAAATCCTATCAAGGACTTCTAGTACTCTCTAGAAAGCTAAGAAGATGCTATTCAACATTCATGTTGACCAAGAGATCATAGGAATCATCCTACTAGGGCAAACGTTGTCTGCAAGTTGGGTGACTTTCAAGGACCCAGATTCACACACCTCAGCTGCCCTGTAATTTGCCAAAACCATAACTTGAGCTCTGCAACTCCTATCAAGGACTTCTACCACTCAAATTAAAGCTAAGAACAAGCTATACAACATTCATGTTGTGGGTAAGATGAGATATCAATCACATCTTGAGCTAAAACTGCCTGGAAGATAGGGATCAAATTAGGGTTTTTTCACTGACAATCCTTAGAAACCCTAACTCAAAACTTCTCAAACTCCTCAATCATGATGAGTTGGTCTAGGAATCATCTTTATAACATCTCCATACATCATTCCATGATCTCATGGCCCTTGGATTAGGTCTCAACCTTCTCCAAATCTTCAGTTATCCCAGGGTTGACCCAGTCAAAACCCTAATTCTACCATTCATGGTTGAATCTTCTGGATGCCTGCATAATGACCTCTCTGGGCTCCATGATGACTTTCAAGACATCTCATAGGCTCTCTCAAATCTCCAAGTTCATTCTCAAAGTCTCAGAACCATCTGAGGAGCTCCCACAACTCTCAAATTATGAAGCACACAATCTTGGTTTCAAACAACTCCTCTGAGGATCTCTTGAACTTTATGATGAGGGTATCAACTTTCAAACACTTGATAGGTGAATAAATGTTGGTCAAATTTTGGGGTGCAACACTCTGCTTGAGGAATGAGTCAATGACCTAGACTCGGAGGGAAAAGGAGTCAAACTTGGACTCTGTGGGGATACAACATCGCATCAGTCCCACTGCTGGGGAAATAAACCTAAATCTGCTGGTCAGGGAAAGCTTTAGTCTCAACCCACTTGGGAAAATAGCACATCAGGCTAATCAACGTTCAGTGCTTGGGATGGCCATACTCTGCCGGGAATATCAACCGAACCCTACTGAGGATAATCTTGATCCTACTCTAATAAGGGATGAATGCCATCTCAATTTGCTGCAGTCTCAAACTGCTCAGGGGAAACAAACTCAAACCGTGCATCTCTGCTGAGAAATAATCCTGATTCAACAACGTCAACGCAGGGAGTACAAACTACCAATCAGGGAGCCAAGTAACAGGTTAGGCTGTAGGATAACAATCCAATGACAGCAAGGCTTCTTCTGAAGGCTCAGGTTTTGGCAGGGTAATGACACGATTCCCCGAAACTCAACTCTTGCTAGGGTGAACAAACCCATTTGAACAACTTGCCCCAGTACAATTCAACTTGCCCCAATCCGACTTTTGGGAATAATTCATTCTGAACAGAAAATAACTGGCAACAAGACAATCTTCAGATGGCCTGCCCCAACATCTGTACAACGGGAGGATTCATCCTTCACTAATCAACTCTCAGCATGGTTGGCTTCAATATCTCTGAAGTAGTTTGCCCCTGAACGAGCGATGAGCGACTCAACATGCTCTGATTGAACACTGGAGGGATCTGCCTTCAAATCGCAAGAATTCTGGATAACTGCCCCTGATTGGGTCTCGAGAAGATTCACTTCCGATCAACCGCTTCTTGCATGAACTGCCCCATAATCAACTGATACTCTAGGACTTGTCTTCAGACAAACTGATTCTAAACTCTCTGGAGGTCAATGCCCCAGATTCCCAGGGTTTCGCAGTACCATTCTGATCCAAACTGCTATGATTCAGTCCTGATTGACTATTCCCTGTTGGAGTTCCTTCGTATCAACTACTGACCTGTAATTAAAATTGTTTATTCACGAATGGTAATTTTAATGCAGTGTTCATGCAAATTTTGAAAAAATGTACTGTCACTCATTTACGTGTCATGCTAGTGAGTGACGAATGAACCGTAGTGCTGATTCGATCAGTGAAAAATACAATAAGGATATGATTAGCAAATCATGTGGGAGTCAGGTTACTCAACCTTATCGCAATGCGCTTTCAGAATAAACCCTGCCTCAATTAGGTCTTTTAAGGGTTGTATCGTGGTCGGGTTCACGGTTCGTGAAACAAAGGATAGTCGGCTCAAATTATGATTTGTACCCACCCCTTCTACGTGATGATCTCCGATCCTAAAGTTCAGCTAACTTAGCTCGAGCGCTCGCCTCTTCGAGAGGTATGTTGAATATTGGGAACAACTGGTTAAAGAATTCACAAGGTGTTTCGGAGTGACAGTTACTCCTTTTTCATTTTCGGTGTCAGTATCCGCACGACTTTGTCCTTGTTTGAGGATTTTTTCTTTTTATATCCTTTCTTTTTCATTCTTTTGATTCCCTAATTTTTGCCGGGACTGACTCTTCAGAGTTCTTTTCGATTTTTTCTTTTGAAGTCTAGCGGGATGCCCTGATTTTTGCCTAAGTATTAGCTTTCCAGCTTTTTCATTTCTTTTTACTTAGCGGGCTTTCTTATTCTTTCTATTTCTTTTGGAACAAAGTTGTGTGACACTGGTTGTCTTGATTGCTCCGAAAGGATTATAACTGTTTCACTCCTGATGGGTGAGTTTTAACCACTGTGGTTGACGAGGTACGACCTTTGGGGAGAAATACGATGTGATTGGTCCTCGAAGGACAACACTCCTCTATAAGACTTGAACGCTCGATCAAGCTAACTGACAACTACCCTGCCCCGGGTTAAGATGTGAGGGTTTAAAAGTCCGAAAGAAACTCCTACTTCTCGGCTCGAAGTGGTTAACAAGGGATTCTCTTCCTTATCTCTCCGGTGTTTAGGGGATTTGAAACAATGCTTGTACATCATAGGCAAGGTTTTATCTGAAAGCATACGATCATCGGTTATGAGTATTCAGTTTCGTCATCCTCCCTCCAATCTTTGCTAATCATAGTGATAAAGTGGAGTAAGAAAAATGCAAGTGTCAGTGCAATGCAGTAAATGAGCGACAACGACATGATTAGTTCAGAAAAATGCATAGTCACTTTATTAATATTACCATTCGAAACATACAATGTTTAACAGCAAGTAGTAACTAACAGAAAAGAAACTACAAATACAAATGATAAAAAGTCCAAGGACTGCCAATGCTGAGGACGTCTGCCTGTCTGGACCACTGGCTTCTGGAAATAACCCTCTGAATCTGCGAGCTCAGACAGCTGAGAGGTTGTCACGCACAACCAAAACTCCTTCCGGAAAGGAAATGCACCCTCTGTCGATCAACTGTTGCACTTTTGCCTGGAAAGCCTTACAATCTTCAGTTGAATGCCCCGGAGATCCACCATGGTAACCACACTGAGCATGGGGATTGTACCCTGGAGGGTAAGGCTCTGGCACGGGCTTGAGAGCTTTCGGTTCCACCAAAGAATTCTGAATCAACTGTGGAAGAATCTGGCTATATGGCACAAGCACTGGATGAAAGGAGCATTCCTTCGTTCCAAGTGGTTGCGAGGTCTCTTTCGATTCTGGTGCTGGTATTCTTTCCGCCAAGGAGCAAGAGGTCGTCGTTTCTGAATGGCAATGGTCCCTTGTTTAGGCGCTTGCGTCCTTGAACTTGATCCAGGTAGAAACTGCGAGCGAGGCGATTCAGTCCCCAAAAGTCGCGGGACGTATTCAAGATCTTTCTCAGCTTCAGGCAAAGGAGTGGAATCATTCACTTCTTCTGCAGGGTACGGGATAAACTTTCCCAATACTCTCATGCCGCCCGACACAAACCTAATTGTCCTTGAGTCAATAAGGTCTTGAATCTTATTCTTGAAAGCCTTACATGTTTCAACATGGTGCCCCGGTGCCCCTGAGTGGAAATCACAATGTGTGCTGAGATCAAAGTCTTGTGACACGTCATCCGGTGGATCCAAAGTCCGAAGCTTGAGAACATGGTTCTGAACCAACAGTGGCAACAGATGGGCATAACTCACAGGTATTGGGTCCACAACTCTATCAAGTAGCTTCTTATTTTGATTATGACCTTCAGGGTTATTCTGAGATGCCTGGCGCAGCTGCTGACGAGACAGGTCTTGAGCTTCATGCTGTGTAGAGGATCCATGAGGTCCACGTGGCTTTAGCACAGGTGGCACCGACGGCAATGGAGGAAGCACTTTGATCTCCACCTTGGGTGCTTGACCACTCTCCTTTTTTAGCATACTTCTCACCACTCCCATGAGGAAGCTCAACTGATTCTGCAGCTGCTGATTCTCTTCTCTGAGTACTTGCTGGTCCAGGTGCACTGCCTGTATGTCATTCATGACCTGTCCCAACTGGCTTTGGATTTTTCCCAACTCAGCTTGTACCTGCTCCATTAGTCTGAGTTACTCGATTCTGAGTCAAACCTGCAAACACAGGGGTTAGAAAACAAGCCCCGGCTTCTGTCATGCAAGATGAATTATGCTAATGCCATGGGTGTCTGTACGTCTAGGAGATCACCCCTAATTCTGGTGTCAACGTGCCAACATAGTGTCAATGCAGTGATAAGACTGGATCCATTCACGGAAGAAAATATCTCATATTTCTCGGGACACCAGAATCAGGGTACGAAATGCGCCTGCAGCACAGACACCTGCTAATGGAATGCAAAATGAATATGCGAACTAATGCAAAATGCATTCATGCGATAATATATCCGGATATCTGCTGTTGCGGAGATTTTGTATCAACAATCACTGATGAGAAGAAAACCCCGACGTAGGACCACAAATTTGATCTGCCGAGAACAACCGTCTGATAGGACCATATACAGGATCACAACTCTGCTCTGTCGAGAACAAATGTCTGACAATAAGGTCTTTGGATGTATGATCAAGAAATATCTGCTGATGAAGTCTTCAGACCCCAAATCAAAATCTGCCCTATCAAGAGCAAACAACATCTGCTGATGAGATCTTCAGACCCCAATAAATCTGCTCTATCAAGAACAAACCGCTGATGACAATACTCTGATCAAACCTGCTCTATCAAGAACAGACATACACCTGGTGATAAGATCCTCTGATCAAAACCTGCTCTATCAAGAACAGACATACACCTGATGATAAGATCCTCTGATCAAAACATGCTTTATCAAGAACAGACAAATCAACAACTAAGAACCCTGGTACCAATATAACTGATCCACTGTCAAGAAAACCAGGTAGTCTGAAGGTCAAGGTATCCTGCAATAAACTCAATCCCACTCACAGGTATGGACCTAAACTGACTCAAGGTACGGCATCCTATGCGTTCATCAGCGTCACAGACTTTCAAGAGGGGTGATACGATACCCAGAAGGTGTGGCATCACCAGCTCATGAAGAGGCCTCACTTAGCTGAATCACAAATGATCGGTCCCCAGAGTCGACAATCCACCAAACCAGCAACCGTCTCAACCTAAAGGGTTGAAAGTGAAGCCAACCGGATGAACCTCGTCTGAGCGTGGATTTTATGAGACACTAGTGCCTGCAAAGCAAGCACGCGCTCACTAATTTCCACTCTAAGTCTATAGTGCACTCAAGCCTGGGTCTGGCTTCTCACTGTCGCTACTGCGAAAATCGGCGCCGGCTGAACAGAAGAGTCGCCACCGTGCGTTATTTATCCCAAAGGAGGGAAAGGAAACGCTCAGAGTAAACCTAACGCAAAACGGGAAAGGTATGGTCGTCGCAACCAAAACCTGGATTCGGGAGTCGGTTACGCAAGGGGAAGGTATTAGCACCCCTCACGTCTGTCGTACTCGACGGGATCCACGCTTGTTTTCGGGTATGGATTGTTATTCTATCTATTCTACAGGTCTGGGGTTAAAAGAAAATAAAATGACTCGGCAAAGTATCGCACTTTATGCCTACGTATTCCCGTCTGAAACGAGAAATCAGAGTCAACGTAGTTCGCCTACCTACGGGAAAGGAGGGGAAGGTTGCTCGCTAGGATATCGCATCCTATGCCTACGTACTTTCATACAGCATGAAAGATCAGAGCAAACGTAGTTCGGGCTACGGAAGACACAGGCTTGTCTTGATTGTTTTTATACCTTCTGAAAAAGGGTTTTCTGATTAACAGGTCCAAGCGGACAAAAATGACGTTTTGATGAGTTCACTTTCTTTTACGGAAGAAGTGTCTTTTATTGGATTTGAAATCTTATTGTGTTTTTCTGTTGTTTTGAGAAAGAAGAGACAGAACTCTAACCTATGGTTGCAAAGGGAATCAAACTACCCTAATGTTATCATGCATGGGTTAAGACCTAATGTCTATCATGTTCCTCTCTTGCCCAAAGAGAAACAGAGATCCTAAGGGAATAGACGGAAACAGAAACAAAAGCATATATACAATAAAGCAGTAAAATGCATGGATGCAACAACACAAGCGAGGCAAGGGAGTCCCACTCAACCTCGAACCTAGAAAACAATAGGCAAAAGTGAACAGAATTCACTTCTAACCTAGAAGGTTAAACAGCAAACAATACAGTCAGGGAAAACCAATCAATACATCAAGAATTAAAAACAGCTAAAAATAAACAGCCACAGCAGCTCTGCATCAACATCTGTCTTCAAGCAAGGTCTTCAAACAGCTACAAGCTTCAGGCCAGCCTCAGTCTTTATCTTCACAGCCTTCAAGCAAGGTCTTTATCATCAGTCTTTAATCTACAATGGCTTTTCTTCAAGTCTCAATTTCCAAGCTGAGGAATCAATCACAAGAATAAACTGGGTGTTAAGCAATTAGTTGACCACCAAAGGTGGCAAACATACTGCTATCCACACATAGGATATTTTCTCTCAAGAGTTCTATCTCTTAGACACTATCACCAAGCCTTCCAAAGGAAGGGGGTGAATGTCTTGGAGAGACTCTGCATCACAGAGAGGGATAGAGGCAATCAAGACCTTCCATGTTTTGAGAATCAAGTTTTACTACTCTAGAGCTCTGCCTAGCTCCTAAACCCTATAGCCTTCAACAGCTGCTAGCACAGAATCTCTTCATCAACTCTGGAATTTGGACTTCAGTCTCTTTGATCTCCAATGGGCTTCATCTTCTCAGTCTTCAGCTCTCCCAATCCCCAAAGCAATCCCAATACCCCACACAGACAAATGAAATAACCCTAGAGAGGGCACACCACACAGTCAAACAAATATAAGCAGTATACTAATAGCAGTAGGGGAATCCTAATATTTTCTAAGGGATCTAGTAACTACCCATAATCCCTATATTCCCATACCCCAAAGATTCAATTTACAACTCCTAAGGGAAATTATTTAATTCTCCTATGTTATCTCCTAAACCCTAGTTTTGATCATGTTATTCACACCTAAACAAATCACCTAAAATTAAATCCTAAAATTATGAATTAAATTTATATACAAGATAAAGGTCTAAGCTAATCAACCTAAAAAGAATGGATTAAAAATGAAAAAGAATCTATTCAAACTAAAATCAACAAATTCATGCATTAAACCACACATTATTTAATCCTATTTAAAAGAAAAATATGCCAAAAATATAAAAATAAAATGAAACATTAATTTTTTTGTGTGATATTTTTCTTGACAGAAATATGAATAATATGCAAAAAGAACCAATTAAAATCATGCATTTTCCAATTTTTTATGAATTTTCAAAGAATTAAAATGAAATGAGAAGAATTAATGTGAATTAAATGGAAAGGGGTGCAGAAATTAATGAAAATCAGTTAAAATAAGGGAGTGGGCCCAGACTGGGGGGCGCGCATAGAAAGCGCGTCTGGGCCCAATGCATTCAGCAAACATGACAAAAATTAAAAAAACCCTGAACGGTGCATAAAGTAAGTTTTTCAGTTGAAATCACATTGGGCCTCATGCTTGGGGGTGGGATTAGCAATGAATCCAAAGCCCAGTCAGAAAACATTAATGAAACGGTGCGTATTGCCCTTGGAAGTTCCCTCCGTTTTGAACTTTAAACCACAGCCATCAGATTATATCCCAAGTCCAAGTCAAACCCTGGATCGTGTGGCTCTCACTTCGTCTTCAACCTTAGAAACCCTAGGGTTTCTGAAACTCTCCTCTCCCATGCACGAGTTCATCACCTCTGTTCTCCATTGTTCTTCCATGAAATCACACGATATGAAAAGCAAAGTTGCTCTATTTTCTTCCCTCTACACATCCATATCAACCATTTCTCCTAAAACTCAAACACAAATCAAACCCGATAGGTGCAACATTCGGATTCCACCATTTTCACCTGTCATCAACCATTCCAAATTCTTCCAATCTTTACCCTAAAATGATCTACAAGCCATGCTAATCAACCTGAGCTATTCATCTATGATTATCTTGCCATAACCTATGAGTTATCAATCCAAACAGATTTGGTGCACCATGATCAACCTTCATGAAACTTCTCCAAACTTTGTGAAATCAATCCTCTAACATATCCTAACAGTTCTATACTAACAATTCCCTATGATTCTAACTAAATCATCCAATTCGAATGAGAGAACCAACCTGGTATGATGATGAAAACAGCTATGGAAATCCTTGAATCTGATGCTTGCAATGATTGGAAACTGATCCACACACTCAAATCTTGATTCTGTATGCAAAGATTCTTGTTCAATCCTCTTGAATTCAGCACTCCCAAAGTTCTTGCACCTTGGATGATAAAGTTGTATGGCACGAGTTCTCCTCAATTCTAACCAATCTTGATGTGAATTCTGATCTATGAAAGATGGTGATGATGATCCAATCAAGAAATGTGGAAATTGAGAGAGATTTGATGGAGTTTGAAAAGCTTTTGCAAATTGGAAGAATTGTGTATAACTTGTGTTTTGAACAAAGTGATTCACCAACCATGGCATGGAGTTACTTCATTCAATATATATATGAGAATAGAAAGCCCTAGAAGTTTGTAGAACCTTCCCATGCACATTTTCCCTTGGATTTGGATTATGTAACTTCTTTTGTAAGTAACCATGCATAACTTTCAATTCTTGAACCAAAATCAAAAATCCACTTTTGCCAATGTTCTTAGAACATTTTTTCCAATCAAAATGACCTATAATTTCATCCCATTTGGCCAAATTATGAAAAATCTCAAATTTAGGTCATTTTTTATTCATTAAATCCACCAATTTTAAAACCTTGAGCTATGAGCCTTTCCAATCTTTCATGGTCACTTTTATAGACTCAAAATGTCATTTGGAGCAAGTTTGATGTTGTGAAGTTTTCCATTTGAAGCTTCCTTGTATGAGGTTTGGGCATAGGCTTGAAATGACCTGTAATTCTCAGATGACCAAAATACCCTTTGCTTGCCAAGACCATAAGTAGAGTTACACAAATCATATGAAGGCATACCATACCATTCTAGAAAGCTAAGACAATGAGGAACAACTCTTATGTTTACCAGAAATTCATTTGAAATATCCTTGAGGGGTAAAAGTTGCTTGGAAGACAAGTAACTTTCACAGACAAAATTTCAGATACCCCAGATGACCTGTAACTTGCAAGGACCATAACTTGAGTTCTATAAATCTCCTTAATGTCTTCCATAACTCAAATTAAAGGTATTGAGATCCACTACAAGTTTCATGTTGGCCAAGGATCCATTTGAAGCTTGCATTTTGACTTATCTTGCTTGGAAATTTGACCTAAACTAGGGGATTTTACACAGAAACCCTAATTTAGAAACTCCTCTTCTCCTTGATTTCTCTTGATTTCTTCTTAGCATAACATCATATCCTTATCCACATGCCAAATGATGAACCCCACATCTCTCCAATAGACCTCAATGCCTTTTAATCAATCAATTGACCTAGAGTTGACCTAGTGTTGACCCAGATGAATCCCTAGTTGACTGTCTTCAACTGCAACTCTTGCAATCATATCAATGACTTGCCTCCTTCTCCAAATGACTTTCTAAGTCTTCCATGATGTCCACATACTCTCCAT
The DNA here is from genome assembly GCA_963859935.3 of Lathyrus sativus. Classification (NCBI taxonomy): domain Eukaryota; kingdom Viridiplantae; phylum Streptophyta; class Magnoliopsida; order Fabales; family Fabaceae; genus Lathyrus; species Lathyrus sativus. Next base: position 416,618,915 of record OZ012741.1, on the reverse strand, counting down.
GCTCAATCCACAGCTCACAACTTCTTTGATGATCTTCAGAGACCCTCAGATAGGAGATAAATGCACTGCTTGATCCACTGACTTCTTAGCTTTCAAATTCTTTCTGATGACTTGAATAAGATTGAATTAGAATAATAACCTCTTGATAGGCTCATAGAGATAAGAATAGTACTTGGTACCCTGTTGGATGACTTGATATGCCATGCTATGCAGATGATTAGACTATGTACATGACTCTATATGTAAATGCTAATGATATTGAAACATAAACCAAGTGAATAGGTTGAGCAAATTTTAGGGTGCAACACTCACTCATCAGAACTCCCATCCCACAACAGCACAAATAATCATATTATACTGAAAATAAAATGCGGGAAATAAAGTGCGAGAAGTAAAAATGCGATAAATAAACGCAACCCAGCAGGTAAACACACAAACGGAAGGATTGACTCTCGCAGGGAACCGTTGGAGTCCCCAGCAGAGTCGCCAGCTGTCGCTACTGCGAAAATAAGGTGCCGGCATGACAAAAGAGTCGCCACCTTTCGTTATTTATCCCTCAGAGCGGGAAAGGAAACGATCGGAAAAACCTAACGAAAAAGGGTAAGACAAGGTCATCGCAACCATTGTCTGGGTTCGGGAGTCGGTTACGCAAGGGGAAGGTATTAGCACCCCTCACGTTCGTCGTACTCGACGGGATCCTCGCTTGTTGTGTTTACTTGGACGGGTTGGTTTTATTCTATCTACCTATCAAGGCTGGCTGAAAAAGAAAAGAAAATGACTCGGCAAAGCGTCGCACTTTATGCCTATGTATTCTCATCATAGAATGAGAAATCAGAGTCCACGTAGTTCGGCCTACGAAGGATTATGGGGGAAGGTAGCTCGCCAAGACATCGCCATCTTGTGCCTACGTACTCTCAACAGGCATGAGAGATCAGAGCATACGTAGTTCGGGAAACTATGGTTTATTTCCTGTCTTTACGAAAGAAGTGTTTTTTATTGTGTTTGCGATTTCAACCGCACTAGAGACTATGACCTGAGAGTGAATGCGTCGCATGTCACCCAAAGGGTACCATACTAAACATCCAGACTGTGGAAAAGAAACTCTCCCACAATCCTTTCTCAGATAGCTTAAGGCTCGTAACGTACGAAAGAAATCATTCATGATTACTGTATCTTAAATTGTTTTGAGATGAGAAGAGAACCGGCCCAACTAGGAGGGAGACTATCAAGTCCTACTGTTATCATGCCATGGATTCATCCTATGGTCGAGGTTTGAACAGGGAACTCCTAGATGTTGTCATGCATAGGTTTCAACCTAAAATTCTATCATCAGATCCTTATCAAAGGAAGTGAGAGTCCTAAGGGATCATGTCAATGATACACCAAAACAGACAAAGCATCAGCTTAACAGTAAAATGCATGCAATGCAAGTGAGGGAGGAAATGTGTGTGGGGCTTCAGCCTCCACAAGCTCATCTCAACCTCAAGCCAGTCATGAAATAATAGTAATCATACTGAAATATAAACAACATACTATCAAGCAATAAACAGTAAACTGCAATCATACAGATAAAAAGAAATGAAATGCCATCAGGCAAACAAACCACATGGGCAAGGGAGCTGGGCTCTACCGAATACCCGCAAGCAAAGCCACGCAATAACAATACAAGCAGAGGGAGCAACTCAACCTCTAATGCAAACATGCTCCTAGATTCTACTTATTCTATATGAACTTAATCTAATGCAACAGACAAGTCAAACAAAACACAGCAATACAGAAAAGAAAAACAGAAGAAACTTCAGCTCCTCCAGCAGCAACTCAGTCTTCAGACTTCAGATATCAATTGCTTTCCAGGTTTCAACCCTACAATATGAGTTTCAACTCATCTTCTCCCTTAAGCTTCAGCTTCTTTGATCAGCTCCACCTTCAGGCTTCACCTAATCTTCAGGGATCTTCAAGTATCAACTTGATCTTCATGCTCTTCAAGCTTCAACTGGAATGGCAGTCTTCAAGGATTCATCCTCTTCAATAATCTTCAATGAAGTCTTCATCTTCATGCTCAGGCTCAACCTCTCTTAAGACAATCAAAACCAGAGGAAACCACTTACTGGATAAGCTGGGGGATATTGAACTGCTTATTTGATCACCAAAGGTGACCCATAAGGGTTCAATATCAAATGAAGGGTTCCCTCAAAAGTTCTACCTCCTTGGTATATCACTTATCCCTCCAAAGGAGAGAGGTGTATACCATGGAAGGACTTTGAATCATAGGGAGGAATGGAGGTGAATGATACCATCCATGTTTGAGAAAGAAATTATCTACACCTAAGCTCTTCCTACTCCTAACCCTAAAACAACAAAAAGAAAAGAAGAACAAGCTCCTCAAGCCCCTCCATGCCTCTTCAAATCTTCAACCATGCTCCACAATGCTCCACAATGAGATACCAAGCTCCTCAAACCAAAGGAAAACTCCAAAGCAAAGCAAACTAAACCAACATGCCCTAAAGGCAACACAAACAATCATTCAATACAAAAATCGACTAAAAATAGCATATTATTATATTAACTCCTAATATAATTTCTAAGGGGTCCTGCATACCTACCCTTAAGTCCCATATATACCCCATAGCCTAAGTTGCCCTAAAACCCAAAATCTACAATTGTTATGGACCTATGTTGAAGTTTTAACCTCATTCTACGCTACTTAGAATTACCTAATCAAAACTATCTTAAAAATCACCACAAAAATATGGCATTAATTCAGAGGGAACCTAAAACATACATCTAACTACCCTAAAAAGATTGACCTAAAAATCTAAGGGGATCTATCCTAACTAAAATCTACAAATTCACATATCAACTAAAAGAATTAAAAAAGCATTTAAAAGTAAAAATATGCAAAAAAAATATAAAAATGAAATAAAATGGCAAGTTTATGATTTTATATTTTTCTTGACAAAAAATGGAAAGTGGGAAAAAAGGTCCCATGAGAAAATATTATTTTTTCTATTTATTATGAATTTTTAAAGTAAAATAAAATTTGGAGAAAAAATTAATATGGAAATGATGAGATGGGTGCAAGAAGTAATAATGTCCAGTTATTATTTGATTTGGGCTCAGACATGGGAGGTGCCAATAAGAAACGCGCTTGGCCCATTGTAAATCAGAAAAACGAAATAAAATGAAAAGAAAAAAATTAAAACGCGGTGCAAATAGCAGTGAAATGTAGTTCATTTTCAATTGGGCCTCGCTTGGGGGTGGAAATAAGAAAATTCACTAAAGCCCAGAAGTTCCACTTAAGTGGAACGCAGCGTTTAATGTTGCTGGCTTTCCCTCCACACTTCGCGTTTAAATCCCAGCCGTTGGATGCTCTTCTGGGTCAACAAGTCAACATGCACATCAACGGTATTGATTTCATCTTCTTCCTTAAGCTTCTAGGGTTTTCAAAAACCATTAGAACACATTCCCATGCGCAGAACTTTCCACCACTCGTTCTCACTCATCTCTCCACCAAATCCCATGATATAAGAACCAATCTTGTTCTATTTTTCACGTAGAACACGACCATGGCCTTAGATTTCATTGAAGCAACCTCTATCATCCAAACCGAACGGTATAACTTCATAGATTCAAAATTTTGTCAGCTTTCGACCTTCACCAAACTCAACATTCTTTATATAGAAATGATCCTTATGTCATACTCATCAAAACCAGCCATATATCTTGCATTATCATCCATTAAATCACTCATTCTAGCTCCATCAAGAATCAACCTCCATTGATGGAACTTCTCCAATTGGTCTCAAACTCCTCAAAATGAACCACCTAATTGTCTCTAATGGATCGACACTAATAATTAGCCCTAGCCATGCCTAGAATAGGGTGTAGAAGTGGTTTTGCATACCTTGCTTCTTGAAATGGTAGGTGGTGAAAATCTTTAATCCAAGCCTTGTAGCTCCTCAATAATGGTCCTTAGGTGATGAATATTCCTCTGCTTGCACAAGATTTGATGTTGGAAGCTTGTATCTCAAGATCCAATGCCTTTTTCCTTCTTGCAAATTCAATGGGAAAGCTTTCAATTCTTCATCAATGGATCCTCACTCTAGCATGAACACACTCAGCAATGTTCGTGGTGAAGATTTGTGAAGAAAAATGGAATGGTAATGAAGAGAAAAATGAAGATTCAATGTAATTTGCAAATGGAGAAAATGGATTTCAATCACTATTCTCTACCACAATTAACATCAAATATCATCAACCTTTCACCAATGGAAGTTGTATCCAATATATAGAGAAGTTTAGAAGAGTCTAGAACCTCTTAGAATCATCTAGTAAGAACTTGAAGTTTCCATGACATGGTATTTTGCATTTTCACTTCTCATGATATGGTATCTCATGCAAAAACCCTTATAACTTTGGTAACCAACTTGAATTTGTCCCCATATGATATTATGGATGAGATATAATGCATATCTTCCTTGTTTATTAAGCTTTTCCTTGTTTTGGTTTGGTACCCCATTATGCAAGCAATTAAATTACAAAGCAACCCCATGATGCAAGCCTCAAATCAAAATTGTGGCTGAACCATTGTTCTTAAAATGTCATTTGGAGTCAAAATAACCTATCATATGACATGGTTTGGATTTGTAACTTGGATTTTATGCTTTTCAATCTCACTTGAATTAACTTATGCCTCATTTTTAGGCCATTTTTATCACTTTTTGCTATGAGCCTTTTCAACATCTCATGACCACCCTACTAGCCTTAAAACATCATTCTAAGCAACTTTGATGTTGAATATTTTTCCATTTGAAGCTTGGAAGTAGGAGATATGGCCTTATGCTTGAAATGACCTATAACTTCCAAATGACCAAAATGCCCTTGGCTTGTCAAAGCCATAAGTTGAGTTCTACAAATCCTATCAAGGACTTATAGTACTCTATAGAAATCTAAGAAGATTCTCTTCAACATTCATGTTGACCAAGAGACCATAGGAATCATCCTACTAGGGAGAAAGTTGTCTGCAAGTTGGGTGACTTTCAAGGACCCAGATTCACATACCTCAGATGACCTGTAATTTGTCAAAACTATAACTTGAGCTCTGCAAATCCTATCAAGGACTTCTACCACTAAAATTAAAGCTAATAACAAGCTCTACAACATTCATGTTGTGGGGAAGATGAGATGATAACCACATCTTGAGCTAAAACGGCCTGGAAGATAGGGATCAAACTAGGGGATTTTACACTGACAATCCTTAGAAACCCTAGCTTAAAACTTCTCAAACTCTTCAATCATGATGAGTTGGTCTAGGAATCATCCTTATAGTATCTCAATACATCATTCCATGATCACATGGCTCTTGGATTAGGTCTCAACCCTCTCCAAAACATCAGTTGACCTAGGGTTGACCCAGTCAAACCCTAATTCTACCACTCATGGTTGAATCTTCTGAATTCTTGCATAATGACCTCTCTGGGCTTCATGATGGCTTTAAAGAAATCTCATAAGCTTTCTCAAAGCTTCAAGTTCATTCTCATAGTCTCAGAATCATCTGAGGAGCACCCACAACTCTCAAGTTATAAAGCACACAACCTTGGTTTCAACCAATTCCTCTGAGGATCTCTTGAGTTCTCTGGCAAAGGTATCAACCTTTGAACACTTGATGGGTAAATAAATGTTGGTCAAATTTTGGGGTGCAACATGGACCTATCCACTAACAAGGTTCGACATCCTATGCGTTCATCAGCGTCATAGACTTTCAAGAAATGATGATACGTTCACCATTTCTGGTTTGGCATCATCATCCCCTTAAAAGGCCTCACTTAGCTGACTCACAAATGATCGGTTCCCAGAGTCGACAATTCTCAAATCCAAAATCCCAACCGATCCTAAGGATCTGAAGGAAAATCATCAAAGAAAATCTCGTCTGAGTGTGAATTTCATGGGGAACTGTATCTGCTAAGCAAACAGGCCCCCCACTAGTCTCCACTACTAATACTAGATTTGTACTCAAGCCCGGGTCTTGCTTATCACTCAATAGAACTTCCCTCCACACAACAATGCAATAATGATATATGATGCGGGAAAGTAAATAAAGATAAAGCACATATATACAACACCCGAAGATAAATAGACAAGCGCTAGGACTGACTCGCATAGGGAACCAGAGTCGCCAGTTGTCGCAACTGCGAAAAACCACCGGCGGAAAAACAGAAGAGTCGTCACTTTCGTTATTTATCCTAAAGAGAGGGAAAGGACACGATCGGAAAAACCTAAAGAAAAAGGGAAAGACAAGGTCATCGCAACCATGTATTAGCACCCCTCACGTCGGTCGTACTCGACGGGATCCACGCATTGTTGTCTATCTAAAAGGGTGTGTTGATACTATCTAGCTAAAGGCTTAAGGACACAAGAAAAAGAAAAGACTGACTCGGCAAAGCATCGCCGCTCTGTGCCTACATAATCCCTCGTGCAATGGGAAAGTCAGAGTCAACGTAGTTTGACTAACTACGGCTAAAGAAATGGGGAAGGTTGCTCGCCAAGACATCGTGTCTTGTGCCTACGTACTTTCATCTGGTATGAAAGATCATAGAAAACGTAGTTTGGGATAAAAGGACCACAGGTTAGGTTCAAAAGTTTTTTTGGTAGGCCCGAGTAGGGTTAACAAATAGTTCTAGCAGTTGGCGTATGCAGCTCGACCATTGGAGACTTAGGCGTTACCGTTTGCGATAGAACTAAGAGTTAACGACACTATTTTTGTGAAAAGATTTTTGATTAAGAACCCTAAAGGGTGAAAAGGGTTTGAAGTGTTTTTGTGTTTTTTAGAGAAGAAGTGTTTTGAATTAGAGTGTTTATAATGTATGTTGTACTAAAGTCTAAAACCTAGGATCGAATGCGTCGCATATCGTCCTAAGGACGTATACTAAACACTCTAGGCAATTGAGAGGTGGCCCCTCAATCACCATTTCCCAAGTATAAGGCTCATGGCACAACATTCATCATCCTTATTAAGTATGTTAAGATTGTTTGAAGATGAGAAGAGAATAAGGCATACTAATGGGAGACTAATCAATCCTAGAAGTTATCATGTAAAGTGGACCTAAAGTTGAGTTTTAAAAGGGGAACTACCTAATGTTATTATTCATGTGTAGAACCTTAATTTCTATCATAACCTCAAAAGGTTAGAGAACTTATGGGGAGCATGGCAAAGAAAAGCAAAAGAAGAAGAAGAAGAAGAAGAAGAAGAATGCATATGCAAATAAAGATGCACACATAGAATGCACAAGTAGAATGATAGTGGGAGGAAAATAGTGTGGGGCAGTAGCCACCACAAGCTCATCTCAACCAAGCATGCATATGGAAATACAAGAAAATAAAAGAAGAAAGATGCATCAAAAGCAAACAAACAAATGACAAAAACATAAAGAAAGAGTCCTCATGGATTCATCACTTTAGGTAAGCTTCAAGTTCCTCCTAAGGAGGGACCAAGCTACCTTAAATGACACTCCAATGTCATTGGATAGAAGGGAGATGAAGAGAAGAGAGCTCAAAAGAAATATCAAAACAAATCAAGAAGAAATGCAAGCAAGAGCACAAAGGAAGCAAGCACACACCACTTAGGAGTTCAAGTTGAAAACTCAAAAAGAAATTTACCAATCAACAAGCAATGAACATAATTTTGACCTAAAAATGAACATACAGCAAGCTCAACATGTCTAAAATGTGAAACAATAAGAGTTTAGAGCTTATTGGATCCACAAAGGTCACTTCCAATTCAAACTAGGTCATGCACTTGTGTGAGCTGTCCTATGAAATGACCTAACTTGCAAGTCACCTCAAAATAGGAAAAAGGCTCAAAAAATACCAAATAAAATACACAAGGAAGCTAAATATGTTGGCAAACATAGGCCAAAAGATCAAGACAAATATTCCCTCAAAGCACCATCAAAAGAAAAGATTCATTTAGATGTACCACTTTGAAATGGGAGAAACAAAGGCAAAAAGAAAAGCCACAAAAGTCAACCCAAAAGTCAACAACCAGGGGCAAAATGGTCCTCAAAAATTGATCAACTCATCATTGAGATGAGGATCAATTTTCAATCATTGGATCAAAAAGGAGGAAGAGAAATAAATGCAAGAGTAAACAAAGTTACAATTTAAACCATTTAAAACCACTCCAGTATTTAATTCTTTTTTAAATTGAAAATAAAATCAAAAATAAAAATAAAAATATATAAAAAATATTAGACATCTCAAAGTTTATAAAAAATATTTTTGGTGAATTTTTAAGGCATTGGAGCTATTTTATTTGATTTAAATTGCAAACAGAAAATAAAAACAAAAATCAAAAAGAAAATAAAAGAAAATAATAAACATTGGTGTGGATAGCAACAAAATCAAGTGTAAAATGAGACTGGGCCCATCAGGGGGGTGCGCACAGCAGGCGCGTACAAGGCCCAAACAGAAAATCAACAACTAAAATAAAAATCTGGCAATCTAGTGTGTGAGAGTCAACTATGGTGCATCATGGAAATCAATAGGAGGCGCATGATTAAATGGTAATCACATCACGTGGCTGACAACTTGCCAACACATTAATGAGGCATTCAAAAGAGATTCCACGCATCAGGTCAAAGTTGGACTACCATGTTTCTTAATCAGAGGCATTGAACACAAAAGTAAGTAAATCGTGCGCTTCACAAGATGACACCACATCATCTTCTTCGTTGGAAATGGGAGGGAAACCAGAGGTGGCCAGAGACCAGTTCCGGTCATCTTCCTCGTTGCTCCGGCCACCGTGAACCAACAACGGCCAGACCAAAACTCAACCAAATTGGACGAATTTTATATGAAAATTCATCTAGAGATCACGAGGATCTCAAATCCACCATCAAAATTCATTAACCATGCAACATAAGAGCAACCCGAAGCAATTAAGTTTGTGCATCAAAACCATAAGTTCACCAAAACTCATCCAATTTGGTTTAAACATCATCTAGAGGTTATGTAGGTTACAGATCCACCAACAATCAAGCAAAAACACGCAAGAACAAGCCAATCCAAGTCCAAACAGTTTGGAGCTCATAAACTCAATCATCACAAATGCCAGTTCGTTTTAGTTATTAACGATCTACATGTTTCCTAGGTCTCAAATATGCAAAAATGGCAATGAATCATGGCATATTGAGAGTGTAAGGTTGATTTGTAAATACCTAGTGGAGAACTTCCACTGAGCCTTCAATTGGTGCTTAAGCTTGCAGAAAAATGTCCAGAATCACTCAACAAACTTCAATAGAGCTTTTGCAATTCACAATTTGACTTGAAATGACTTGTATCTCCAAATTCGAATTTCAAATTTTCTCCACTTTTTAAAAGTTGTTCTTGAGCAATTTGCCTCCAATTTCCAGTTCTGATGATTTGTTCATGATCAAAATCTTATGTGATGGATCTTGATAGGAATAAAGCCCAATGGCAGCTTGTAGAGCCCAATTAAAAATCCATGGAACTTGATTTTGGAGCTCTCACATATGCACGAAAATGCTTCAAATTTGGCTCCAATTTGCTTCAAAATGCTTGCTGGTAACACATGGAGTGTGAATGGCTGAGATTTGACCCTTGTTTAATCTCAATGGTTGATGTTTGTTGTGTAACTTCATGATGAAGTAAACTTGGAAATGGCTCACCAAAACACATCAAACTCAAATTCTAAAATTTCCAATGTGTTTAAAACATGATTTGCACTCAAAATATGTACCTATTTGCACAAAAAGGATCAAAAATGAATTAATTCCAATTTTGCCCTTTTAAGCTTTCTTCCATGAAAATTCACCCATCAATTCTTCATTCCAAGCCTAATCTATGACTTCTCAATGCTTGGTTAAACAAATAACACCATTTGGAGCACGTTTGATGTTGGAAAAATCTTCATTTGAAGTGTGCAAGTTGGTGAAATGGACCTATAATTTTATGACCTATAATCTCACTTTCCCAAAATGCCCCTGACTTGCAAGCCTCATAACTTGAGTTCTACAAATCAGATGAAAGACTTCTAGTACTTTTTGGAAAGCTAAGACTAAGACCTACAACTTTCACGTTGGCCAAAAGTTGAGGAGAAACATCCTTCTAGGTCAAAAATGGCATGGAAGTTGGTTGACTTTTGTTGACCAAAATCACATTCATCTGATGACCTGTAACTTGTCTGGATCATAACTTGAGTTCTATAAATCCAATCAAGGACTTCTAGTACTCAAAAGAAAGCTACGAACATGCTCTACAAGTTCCATGTTGGTAAAAAGTTGATATGAAACTTGTGTCTTGAGATAGGTGGTCTTGAAGTTAGGCACTAAATAGGGGATTTTACCCTGAGAACCCTAATTTAGTAACTTCTCACACACTTGATCCTTGATGAGTTGATCTTGAAATGATATCTTATGTATCTTAACACAACATCCCATGACCATGGAGACTTTGAATTGAGTTTTAATCTCCTTTAATTTCACAATTGACTCAGGGTTGACCAGATGAAAACCCTAGAAGCAACATCTTTGACTGTGGCTTGTTCCACCTCACACAACAACTTGAATAAGCTCCATATGGCTCTCAAAGCACTCAATGAGATCTCTCAACACCTTATATCCATACTTATGAATTCACAGTCCTTTGATGATCTTCAATTGGCCTCCAAGCTAGGAGCTGACCCACATACATCGATCCTTTCTTTCACAATACCAATGCCCACTTCCTGATGACTTGATGACTATCTAAACTTGAGTAACATCCCTTACTTAGGCTCAACCCTCTGAGTAGACTCCTCTTGTTATGCACAACCTCTTGATCCCCTATACAATGAAAAATTCTATGCAATGCAAATGCTAGAAAGAAATGAAATGAAACATAAACCAAGTTAAGAAAAGGTTGGGCAAATTTTCAACTTGAGTTTATTTTTCACAAAGCATTGGAAATTGAACAACTTTGAGTGAATAAAATCTTATTGATTTGTGTTCAAATATCTGATTCAATTTCTCATCTTAATCGGTATTCCATATAGGCGTCGTGTATATCCGATCTTTGTGGTAACAGTTCGTTTAGACGATTGTAGTTCCTTGGTGGCTTCTGCTTAAAAGTTTTAAAAAAACAATTCATCATAAGCACCGACTCTGTATAAGAATTAGTGATTTATTCAACCCCCCTTCTAGATCATTATCATCGTCTAACAACTTGAATAACGAAATTTGGGTTATGAGATGAAATGGATAATTAGAACAAATGGTTTGATTTGAAAATGGTGAATGCCTTTTATGCTTGATCTTTGTAACCATGAAAAATTCTTAACAACAACCAAAACTCTTGACAAACAATGCGCCTAAAACCTTGAACAATAAGAAACCCAAAGCACGGTCTCGACTTTAATGAGCTATGGCCACAAAACCTATCCAAGATATATTTGAAGTATTGATCCAAGGATGGCCCTAGAATGAGAAAGATTTCTAAAAGTGGGACCCAAATAAATAAAAAAAATCCCTAGAACCACTTTGAATCAGAAATAATTGGTCATGTCTCGAAGTACTTGACTGAGAGAATAAGTACTATCTCCACTTGAATTTAATGCACCTGCACAAGCTTGCTAGTCATAATGAGTATGCTTGCAAGATTCTAAGACCTAAACTTTTAGAGGATCATGGCCAAGAGCCAGATGATCCTCCAGAGAGAAAGTTGAGGAAGGTAGGAGAATATTGAGGTATGACAGATGCTCCTATCTTATTGCCTTGAACCCGGGAGGATGAGCTACTGCATAGAGTTCGTTCTTAGGGTAGAAGTAAATTAAATACAAGAAAACCCTAAAATTTGTCTACCAAGAAGAAACATGCAAAGTACTGGTCAAAAGTAAAATGAAACGGCATGATGCGAGATGAATAAAGCAACATGAGATTCTTTGGATTTCCAAAGTAGCATCTCAGAGACAAAAGAAACCTCTAAGTCACACGAACTAGTACCTTATGACCTACGACTCTTCGAGTACCTTTGGAGTAGTTTAAAAGATAATGATTTTCTTCATATTGTACGAAGTAGTACCTTATTAGTTAAGGCTCTCCAGGGATATTCGGAGCCAAATTCTGCAAGAGAGGAAAATGAGATTCTCTAAACAAATGAAGCAGGATCCTATTGATCGAGATATTCCAACTAGAGGGAACAATATCTCAATATAAGACTATCCAAGGATACTAGAGCAGTATCTCAAACAAGAGCATGAGATTTCCTAGACCATATAAAGTCGTACCTTATTAATTAAGGCTCTCCAAGGATGCTAGAACAGTATCTCGACAAAAGGCATGAGACTCTCTGGGTCGTGCGAAGTAGTGCCTTATTGATTAAGGCTCTCTGAGGAAACCAAAGAAGTGTCTAAACAAATGAGATTCTCTAAATTACATAAATAAGTACCTTATTGATTAAGGCTCTTTGGGAATAATAGAGAAGTATCTCGACAGATGTATGAGACTTTCTGAACTAGTTAAGCAGTACCTTATGAATTAAGGCTCTTCAGGGATACGAAAACAATATCTCAATCAAAACATGAGATTCTTTGGCTCGTGTGAAGCAGTTCCTTATGGGTTAAGGATCTCCAAGGATGCCAAAGTAGTATCTCGAAGATAAATGAGATTCTTAGAATCACACAAAGCAGTACCTTATGGAGTAAGGCTCTTTGGGAATAATAGAGCAGTACCTCAAATGCTAAACGTGAGACTTTCTAATTTATATGAAGTAATACCTTGTGGACCAAGGCTCTTCAAGAATACTAGAATAGTATCTCAACAAATAAGTGATGAGACTTTCTAGACCATGCGAAGCATTACCTTGTGAATTTAGGCTCTCCGAGGATGTTAGGATAGTATCTCAGCAAAGATATGAGATTCCCTGAATTGCAAAAAGCAGTATCTTAAGGATTAAGGATCTTTGGGGATCACTAGGGCAGCATCTCAGACATTAAATCTATCGGTGGAAACATTTTTAAGCGATATTCCTTTTGAAGTAAAAGGGTCAACAAAGCTCTACAAGGGAAAGTTCACAAGAAACTTTTCCAGGATAACCTCTGCTTGGGGAGCAACAAAAGCAATAATGTTAGGGGATTATCGTTATCAACTGTAAGGTTGGAGAATGAATTGTTGAGGTATATAAATCCCATAAGCATAAGTGGGATATCAGCTCTTTTTAGAAGAATACAACCAACTTTAAAGGAGGATTGGTCGGGATGCTTGCTGATTGATCCTGGATCCTGTTATGATATGATGTTCCAGTTGGGTGGACATGTCATGCATTGTGTGATGCATGGAGTTACATATGAGGATGCAAATGTTAGGGATTCTTATGTGTGTATGAATGCACAATATTGGTTAGTAAAGCTTCTTGACAAAGAGGCCATACACAGATATGCTAATAACTGATATGATTGTGTTTGATGCCATTCCTGCTTGGCAAAAATGTTATGCATGATGCATGTCATGCATGTAACCATGTAAATGATCGGGTACAATGGGATAGGTCTCCTCTTTGAAGGTGAAAGCCTTTTAAGTCCCACTAGGGGTTGTATTTAGGATTTTCCAAGTGAAATCAGACTTTAGGTTTTATGAAAATGCCAACAAAGGATGGACTTTTAGTAGTTGCCAATGAGGATTGGATTTTAAAGGGAAATTTTGAAGGTGCCAACAAGGGTGGACTTTTAGTAGTTGCCAACGAAAGATTCTACTTTGGAGGGTAAACTTCCAGACGAGAACTATATTTGAATGGTGGATTACCAAATGAGATTTGGTGAAATTTTTTGTTTGTCAGACAAGAACTGACTTTTGGATAGTCTACTAGACGAGATCTGGTGAGAAAATTTATTTGCCAAATACGAACTGGACTTTGCAAATATTTTCCAAATGAGAACTGGACTTTGAAAATATTTTCTAGACGGGAACTAGACTTTGAAAATATTTTCCAGACGGGAACTAGACTTTCAAAAGGTTTGCCAGACGGGAACTGAACTTTGAATTTCCAAGTTGTGTTGGACTTTGGTGTTAAATCTTGTGTCACAAGGCTTTGAAATGTCAAATTTATGTTGTGGGGTTAGACTCAATTAATGACATGATATGCATGGCTTTATGCATGAGCAAAGCGTCATGACTAATGCATGTGAATGATTTATGTAATGATATGAATGTTTACAAAGGTTCCCTATAGAGGGTAATGGATGGAAAGGTCTCTCTTGTAGCAAGGCTTCTTGTCAAAAGGCAAAAGATTATTGGATAAGGGTGATAGCATGATGCTCGACACTCGTCTTGAACTCAAAGGTTGTTGACAGACGATAAAGTTTTCTTAAGCAGTTTGAAGACATGGAGAGGACTTGCCCCTTTAAGGCTCATTTTGCCCTAGTCTGGGTTCTTTGAAGAAGTTTTCCTTGTAAGGAGGTTGGAATAATTTGTACCATGAGATGGTCTCGAGATGGTTTTCCCTAGAATTCCAAGTAGTGAAAGGATTTTTCCTCGAAAGGAAATTTGGAATCAGTTGTACCATGAGACGACCTCGAGATGGATTGCCCCAGAATGAGCGTTAAAGCGACTTAACTTGTGTTGTTTGAACACTAGAGGAATTTACTCTTAATTAAAGAAATAACCTATGGGTAGTTGTCCCTGGTTGGTAGAGTCTTGAGACGATGCTCTTCTGATCAACTAATTCTTGAATGATTTGCCCCATGATCAACTGGTGCTTGTGGACTTGCTTTAGAATGGTTGATTCCATAATCATTGGATACCAATGCCTTTGATCCATAGAGTTATGAGATGATCTTGATTTTGATTCACTTTGATGAATTATCAAGTCTTCTTTGATTGCTCCTTGTTAGAGTTTACTTGATGTCAAGTGTTGACTTGCAATTAAAACTATTTCTTCACAAATGGTAATTGTAATGCAATGCTCATGCAAGTTTTGAAAAAAATAATCATTATTGGAATGATGTGATAGTGTGTGATGAATGGACCATTAGCCCAAATGTGTTGCTGATTTAGCTAGTGAAATATATAGCAAGAAGAAGATTAGAAAATCTCTAGGAGTCAGCTTACGCAACCTTGATGTGGTATGCTTTCAGAACAAACCCTGCTTTACTTAGGTCTTTTGAGGGTTGTAACATGGTCTAGTTCACAATTTATGAAACAAAGGATATAAGGCTCAAAGTTTTTTTTGTACCCATCCCTTCTTCGTGATGTTCTCCAGTCCTATGTTCAGTTAAGTTGACACGCATTCATCTTCTAAGAGCTCGATGGTGTGACAATGAAGATGAGGATTCAAGATTCTCTTGAAATGACAGTCACCTTATTTTGTTTTGTCATGGATGTCAGTGACCCTTTTGATTATTGACATGGTGGTCAATGAATCTTGTTTTTTTTCTTTGCTTGAGTATTTGAGGATCTCTTTTGATTTATTTTTATTTTGCTCCCTAATTTTTGCCTAGACTAATTTTTTTTAAGTCCATCAGGACTGCCCTAATTTTTTCCTAAGTCGCCTCTTTAGGTGTTCGACTTAGCGGGCTTTTTTTCTTTTTTGAAAAGGCTTGTGACTGCCAAGTTATTGGTCATTGAAGAACAACCTTCATAACTTTTGAATTTTGCATGGTTTCTTCGACATGTCAGGATGTGTGCAAAGAATAGCATATGGTTGATCCATAGACGGGATGTATCATCTTGAAAATCAAATGTATAGTCAGATTAACTAAACACTACCCATACCCCAGGTTAAGCGTAAGGGTTTAGAAATCTGAAGGATACTTCTACTTATAGGCTCGAAGTGGTTAACTAGGGATTAACTCCTTATTTCTCCAATGTTTGGGGATTTGAAACAATGCATGTACATCATCAGCAGGATTTTATCTGGAAGCATACCAGCAGCAATGATGGGTATTCAATTTTCATCATCATCCCTCAAATCTTTGCTAAAACAACAACTTGATAACGAAAATGGACGAGAGGTATATGGATGTATTTTTTTGTATTATTTTGATATGGGCAAAAAAATGAGCGGATGCGCCATGATTAATTCAAAAAATGCATGATCACATCATTATTATTACCATTCAAAGCAATAATGTTTAAAAACAAGTAGCATTCAACAGGAAAGAAACTACAAATGTGAATGATAAAAAGTGATCCAATGGTTTCTATTTCCAAGGAGAATGTCTTCCTGTCTGAACCATTGGTTTTAGGAGATGCCTCTTGAAGTCTACAAACTCATTCAAGCAAGAATTTGATGTGCACAACCAAGTTTCCTTCTGGAAAGGGTATGCACTTCTTGTCAATCAATTGTTGTACTTTGGCTTGGAAAGCTTTGCAGTCTTCAATTGAGTGCTCGATTGACCCAGCATGATACCCACACTATACGTTAGGATTGTACCCAGGAGAATATCATTCTGGGAAGCTGAGTGTATGACATAGGAATTGGATCAAGAGGAGAATTCCTTCTTTCCAAGTTGTTGTGAGGCCTATGCTGATTATGGCGCTAATTCTTATGGCTTTAACCATGGGTTTGTTGATTTGTATGAGGAGCGGTCCAAGGTTTCTGGTATGGCACTTTAGGCATTGTTTGTTGTCCATAAGAATGGTGTGGCACTAAAGATGATGGCTTTTGAGAAGATGAGGGACCGAATGATCTTGCTAGTGCACCTTTGGAATACTCGACATTTGCTACGATTGCATCGGTTTCATCCTCCACCTCCTCTTGAGACATGCTGAGGGATTCAGTCTCACTAGCTTGACTGCCTGAGGTGCCTTAGATTCTTCCATTTTTTAGGCCACCCTCGGTGCGTTCTCCAATTTTCACTAGGTGGGAGAATTCTAATATCGCACTACCTATTAACTTTTCAAAGTACGGGCTCTACAAGGTATTCATGAATAGATTAACGAATTCCTTCTCTAAGAGTGGTGGTTTCACTTGGGCTACCAGTTCTCTCCATCATTGTACATATCCTCTGAAGGATTCATTGCTCTTTTGAGATAGGCTTTGCAATTTCATATGGTCTAGACTCATGTCCAAGTTGAGCTTGTAATGCTTCAAAAGGCGTTGGATAAGTCTCTCCATGACTGGATACGGCTTCTTTCTAAGTCTATGTACCAATTCAAAGAGCCTTCATTCAAACTGTCTTGAAAACAGTGAATCATCAACTTATCATTATCGATATAGAAGTCATCTTTCGGCATAACATCACCAAATGAAAATTTGGGCAACTGAGACCAATGTACTTCTTGGAGTTGCTATTTTTAATTTTTGAGGGATCACCAAGTTAGGTACTAGGCACATATCAGCAGCATCAAACACAATCGCATCATGCACTTTCAAAGCTCAGGCTTCCTTCTCAAGGGCACGAAACCTTTCCTTCATAGAATCATTCAATGGCATCATATAAGACTATGTAGGAATGCTCACTTGTGGAATTATCATCAGACAGAATATTGTACAATGGGTTGGTAGTGAAACATGATGGGGGATCAAGACTCTCTACCTCAACATGTCAAAAGTTGTCTTCTGACATAATTACCACGGCTTCCCACTTGGTTAGTCTGAATAGGCTTTCAAGTTGTCAATGCTCCTCTTATCTCTTCTTGAAGTTGCTTCAAATGCTTTTCATCTATCACAGGCTCAATAAGAGTGTCAGGAAATCAACTGGAGTGATGGGTAAAAGATGAAATGAGTTTTTGTTGGAAGAATGACATGCAATGCAAATGAGATGAATGTAAATTCAATGATATGTAGATGAATGCAATGTATATTTTAGGTTATTCCCAGATACAAGATCTTATAAACCAAGGTACGGATGAAGGATCAAGTCCGATTGCTTGAACACAGGGTTCTCACCATGTAGGATCTATAGTTTAAAGGAAATCCAAAGTCACGGATCCATATGATTGTTCATCAGACACGCTATGAACATGACGATTGACGACTCCATCATATGAATCTCCTCTAGGTGAAGTATTAGTATCGAAGTACACGAGGAATGCACCTCGATGTCCCATACTACATGACCATTGACATCGGGTTCTAAATAGAGGTCTTAGAGTCATGGACCTCATTGATTGTTCATGTGTATGTCATTGATTTCAAGGAACACGACTCCATTAAGAAAATCTCTTCTGATTGAGATCTTCGTATCGAACTACATGAGGAGTGTACCTCGGTGTTCCATACTACATGACCATCAATCCTAATTTTTTTGCAAAATGGTTCAAGGTTCTAAAAGGTCCTTAGCTTCATGGATCCCAATGAAGACGTTGGTCGTCCACGCCAAAGGTTTGATGATCGCCAACATTCTCATTAGAATCTACTCTAAGCAAGGTTCTCATATCGAACTACACGAGGAGGATTCCTCGGTGCCCCATACTAATCAACCTCTTCTATCTTATGATTTTATTCTAGACTCGAGTATAGAGCCTTTCCCTCAAGGATACTTAATCTAAACTACTGAAGGCTCAGTAGAATAGAGAACAAGGTGTACATGATGTACATATAAGAGGTACGGGAGATCACCATAACAAAAACCCAAAGCACTTAAGATTTCACAATATATACAGGGGTAAGAAATCATAAGGATTTTATAATTACAACCTAAAACAAAAAAATATGCATATTACATATAGTTGATAATAACTTAATCTTGCTACTCCTTCAACAGAAGAATCCTTGTTAAAAATTCAGGCTTGAATCTTTAGCCATATATATATAGCCTTTCCAGAAACTAGTAGTTGAGAAGGTGAATTGATCAAGTGTCTTTGCTTTTGCTCCATAATACAAGAGACATTGAAGATGGATGCACAACAAATTTCAGAATCCAGTGTGTAACACATTTAACCTTTGAGTCTTCAAGAGGTCTTGTACTAATAGAGTCTTTAGGAGCAGAGATCCATAGAATATACCATTTTTTCTTGAGCCTTGCAATCTTGTAGACTCGAGCTAACAGGCTGATAAGACAATACAACATGCTTTTAGTAGTACGGATAGTCGATAACTTTATCACCAACTCTGAATGGTACCAGAAGGTGATATACAATTACTAAGTGTAGAAACTCATCTGAATGCTGAGGCCTTATGTTCAGAGTCATCGTCAAACCATACTAGAAATTGTTCTTCAGACTCTGCCACCAGAAGCTAGAAATGAAACAACTCCAAGTGTATCTTAAGTAAAACAAATTCTGATTATTTATTGTAAGTCATGTGGTTTTTGGATTGGCTGCATTTTGGTAAAACAGCATGTTGTTAGCAAGATATTGAACCAGATGTTATGCAGACATCATGTTTTACATGATGTTACGACATGTTCCAGGACATGTTATACCAGGTATCTAGGGCATGGCTATTTTGGTAATTTTCGTGTGAATTTTGAGTATGTTCTGATGCACACATAGGAGTCTTGTATTGGATTATATTGTGGAAATTTCTGTGATTGCAGATTTTGTTACTTTTCATAAAAAGGATCTATGAGCCTTTTTTGGAATATTTGTATTTTCTCCTATTTTGATGCAGGTTGATTTGCATCCAGTTTATACTAATTGCTGCTATTTGTGCGTCTCATGAAGCCTAAGTCTAGTAGGTCTGGAGGTTTATTAAAGAGAAGAAAACCCATATTTGAATAAGAAAGCATATCGTGAGAATTTAGAGAATAAGGATTAGTTATCGTTTTGGTTGGTCCCTAGGGTTTTCATTTGTTAATTGTATGTCACTTATGTATCTTTTGATGCATTGAGTTTGACTGATTGTTAATTTTTCACTCAAAGCTTTTAAGCAAAGAGTGTATTATTCTTGGGTGAAGCTTTTAAGAAAACCAAGTATTATTTTATATCACTAAGGTGATTAGAAAGTGAGAGGAGTTCTCGTATCTAGGAGTTCCTAGGTAGAAGTTACATTGGGTAGGGATTAAGTGAGGAGTTGTAAATGGGGGTTGTTTAGCATTGAATTAATACTAATGATAATGGATTTCCTTTTGGCTTGGTAGCCCCCAGATGTTGGTGAGTTGCACCGAACTGGGTTAACAATTCTGGTGTTGATTTTAGTTTTCTGTTATTTAAAATTCCTGCATTTTGTCTGTAATGTGTTTTGATCCCAGTGTTGTGACATATGTCTTGACACCTAGTATTTGTGTGCCAGAATTTCAATTGGCATTAGAGCAGGTCACCATGTTCTGTTTTTGGGTGAGCTCCAAGTAGTTTGTATTCTGGTACTATGGACAAGGAAGGAAGAGAAAATGTGAATTATCCTTCAATCTTATATGGCACAAATTATGATTATTGGAAGACACGTATGATGGCTTTCTTAAAATCTATAGATTGCAGAACTTGGAAGGCTGTCATCAATGGTTTGGAGCACCCTGTGATTAAAGATAAAGATGGAAAATTAACCTTGAAGCCAGAAGATGATTGGACCAAGAAGGAAGATGAAACAACACTTGGAAACTCCAGAGCCTTTAATGCTTTGTTCAATGGATTTGACAAGAATATGTTTAGGCTAATCAACACTTGTACTGTGGCTAAGGAAGCTTGGGAAATCCTCAAGACAACTCACGAAGGGACATCCAAAGTAAAGATGTCAAGACTTCAGCTTCTCACCACCAAATTTGAGAATATGAAGATGAGAGAAGATAAAAGTGTTCGTGACTTTCACATAAATATACTTAAAATAGATAATTCCTTTAGTGCATTTAGGGAGAAGATATTTGAAGAGAAGTTGGTGAGGAAGATTCTTAGATCTCTTCCTAATAAGTTTGACATGAAGGTCACTGCTATAGAGAAAGACTAAAACATTAGCAGTATGAGGGGTGATGAGTTAGTTGGATCACTTCAAACATTTGAAATGACCTTAAGTGATAGAAATCAGAATAAGAGCATAAGCATTGCCTTTGATTCAAATTCAGGAGATAAAGTGGAAGAAGGTGGTCTTGACTCAAATGAAGAAATGGCCAATGCCATTGTGTTGCTAGGAAAATAGTTCAATCAAGTGCTGAGAAGAAAGGAGAGGAAGTCAAAACTAGATGTCCAAATCATCATTTATGACTCCAGGTATAATCCTCAGGGAAAATAAGAACTGAAGAAAATACTAACCAGAATAGAGGGGTAAAATGTCATGAGTGTGAAGGATTTGGACACTTTAAAGCAGAGTGTCACACTTATCTGAAGAAACAATCTAAGGGATTGGCAACTTTGTGGCCTAAAGAGGGAAGTGAAAGTGAGTGAGAAATAACAAGATATTATTGCTCAACTTCAGTATGAGAAGGAAGAATGTATGTCAAACATCTACAGTCTACAAGATGAAGTAAACATGTTGACTTACAAGCTTGAAAATATGGCTAAGTCTATAAGAATGTTGAACAATGGTTCTAACATGTTAGACGAAATCCTTCAAGCTGGACAAAGAGTTGGTGATCTGAGAGGCATATGGTTTAATAATCAGTTCCTAAAAAGAGACCTTAAGGATACAAGGTTCTAGGAAGGTCAAAAATTCAAGGATGTTAAAACAGGTGTCTCAACATCTAGGCAGACATCAGGTTAGCAAAAAGAGTAGTAAGGTTAGAAAATGTGTTGGACCTACTAGTTATGTTACTTTTAGGGATGGTGCAAAAGGAGAAATTAAAGGAATTGGAAAACTAGCTTGTGCGGGATCTCCTAGTCTTGAAAATGTGCTGCTTGTGAAAGGATTGACAGCTAACTTGATAAGCATCATTCAGTTATGTGATCAGGGGTTGAAGGTCAACTTTACTAAGTCTGAATGTAGGGTCACAAATGAGAAGGATAAAGTTCTAATGAGAGGAGTCAGATCTAAAGACAGCTGTTACTTGTAGACACCTCTTTCTACAAAGAGTTCTCCTACATTTTTACTATCTAAAGAAGATGAAGTTCAACTATGGCACCAGAAACTTGGTCATTTTCATCTTAGAGGAATGAAAATTTTGTTGTCAACAGAGGCAATTAGAGGAATTCCTAAGCTCAAGATAGAGGAAGAAAAAATGTGTGAGGAATGCCAAATTGGAAAGCAAACCAAGATGTCGCATCCCAAGGTCCAATATCTGACCACCTCAAGAGTGTTAGAACTTTTTCATATGGATTTGATGGGTCCTATTCAAGTTGAGAGCCTTGGTGGAAAAAGGTATGCTTATGTTATTATTGATGATTACTCATGATTCACCTGGGTGCATTTCATTAGAGAAAAGTCTGATGTCTGTGAAGTCTTTGAGGGTTTGTGCCAAAAGCATCAAAGAGAGAAAGAAAGCAAAATTGTCAGAATAAAAAGTGATCATGGAAAGGAATTTGAAAATATCAAGTTTGCTGATTTTTGTTCTACTGAAGGGATCAGTCATGAGTTTTCATCTCATATCACTCCTTAGCAGAATGGGTTAGTTGAGAAGAAAAATAGAACTCTACAAGAATCTGCTAGGGTCATGCTTCATGCTAAACATCTGCCATATTATTTTTGGGTTGAAGCTATGAATACTGCATGTTATATTCATAATCGGGTTACCTTAAGAACCGATACTTCAACAACTCTCTATGAATTATGGAAGGGAAAAAAATGATTGTCAAGTACTTCCATGTCTTTGGAAGCAAGTGTTATATTCTGGCTGATCGTGAACAAAGGAGGAAAATGGATCCTAAAATTGATGAAGGATTTCTCCTTGGTTATTCCACGAACAACATAGCCTATAGAGTTTTCAACACAAGAACCAAGAAAATCATGGAA
The DNA here is from genome assembly GCA_963859935.3 of Lathyrus sativus. Taxonomy (NCBI): domain Eukaryota; kingdom Viridiplantae; phylum Streptophyta; class Magnoliopsida; order Fabales; family Fabaceae; genus Lathyrus; species Lathyrus sativus. Next base: position 416,596,166 of record OZ012741.1, on the reverse strand, counting down.
TCTATTAACATGGTAATAGATGACTCTGCTCAAGAGAGGCATACAGATGTTGAAGATGATGTTGAAACACCACCTCAAGAGATTGTCGCAGAAGAAAATGAAGTTGAGAATAACATCAACAATGATCCTATCATTTAGAAGATGGTGACAATCAGACAAATAAAGGGCCCTTTATCAGAATTCAGAAGGATCATCCCAAGGAGCTTATAATAGGGAATCCAAATGAAGGGATTATTACAAGGTCAAGATAAGTGATATCCAATGTTTGTTTTGTTTCAAAAGTCGAACCTAAACGTGTGAAAGAAGATATGACTGATGAATTATGGGTCAATGTTGTGTAAGATGAATTGGAGCAGTTCAAAAGGAATGAAGTTTGGGATTTAGTTCATAGACCTGAAGGAACAAATACCATTGGAACAAGGTGAGTATATAAAAATAAGTCTGGTGAGAATGGAATGGTTACTAGGAATAAGGCTAGACTTGTGGCACAAGGTACACTCAAATTGAAAGAGTTGACTTTGATGAGACCTTTGCCTCATTTACTCGTCTTGAATCTATAAGACTCTTACTGTGGGTAGCTTCTTACTAAGATTTAAGTTGTATCAGATGGGTGTAAAAGCGCCTTTCTGAATAGGATCTTACAAGACGAAGTTTATGTTGAACAGCCAAAAGCATTTGTGGATTCCACTTTTCCAAATCATGTGTACAAACTGAAGAAGGCTTTTTATGGTCTAAAGCAAGCTTCTAGGGCTTGGTATGAAAGATTGACATGTTTTCTGGTCAAAAAAGGGTACAGAAAAGGAGGAATAGATAAATTACTATTTGTTAAAGAAGAGGATGGCAAGCTCATGGTTGCTCAAGTTTATGTTGATGACATTGTTTTTGGTGGAATGTCAGACCCGATGGTCCAACACTTTTTTAAAAAAATGCAGTCTGAGTTTAAGATGAGTTTAGTAGGTGAATTGACCTATTTTATTAGACTTAAAGTTAGGCAAATGGAGCATTCTATTTTCATATCCCAAAGCAAGTATGCCAAGAACATAGTACACAAGTTTGGCATGGAGAATACCAGTCATAAAAGGATTACTGCACCTGCTCATTTGAAGCTCTCTAAAGATGAAAATGGGATTAGTACAGATCAAAGTATTTACAAGAGTATGATAGGAAGTTTACTATATTTGACTGCTAGTAGACCTGATATCACATTTGTTGTTGGCGTTTGTGCTAGATATCAAGCTGAGCCAAAAGTTAGTCATATCAATCAAGTAAAGAGGATTTTTAAGTATGTAAACGGTAATAGTGACTATGGAATGATGTACTCAGATGGTATTGATGTGATGCTGGTAGGGTATTGTGATGTTGATTGGGCAGGTAGTGCTGATGATAGGAAAAGCACTTTTGGAGGATGTTTCTACTTGGGGAAAAAACCTAATTTCTTGGTTCAGTAAGAAGAAAAATTGTGCATCTCTTTCCACTGTTGGGGTTGAGTATATTGCAGCAGGAAGCAGTTGTTCTCAACTACTTTGGATGAATTAGATCTTGAAGGAGTACAATATCAAGCAAGATTTCATGGCATTTTACTGCGACAATTTGAGTGTTATCGATATATCCAAGAATCATGTTCAACATAGTAGGACAAAGAATATTGACATCCGACATCACTTTATCAGAGATCTTGTTGAAGAAAAAGTGATCAGTCTTGAGCATGCAGCCATTGAGAAGCAACTGTCTGATATTTTCACTAAAGCTTTGGATGCAAACCAATTTGAGAAATTAAGAGGCGAACTTGGAATTTGCATAGTTAAAGAATTATCACAATTACATATATGGAATAATGCAATAAATACTTTATCTTTCCTCTATAATCTGATACTTGGTAGGGCTAGGAAAGCTACTATAGAAGACAAGAATGATAGTGTAAGAAGGATAGATTCTGAGACAGGTGACACAGTCAAGGGGTACAAAAGGATCTTTGATAGAGGCAAGAGTTGGATTCATTTTGTTTTGCAGACATCATGTTCTACATGATTTTGTGACATGTTCTAGAACATGTTATACCAGGTAGCTAGGGCATGGCTATTTTGGTAATTCTCATGTGAATTTTAAGTGTGTTCTGATGCACACATAGGTGACTTGTATTGGAGTATACTGTGGAAATTTCCGTAATTGTAGATTTTGTTACTTTTCATAAAAAGGATCCATGAGCCTTTTTAGGAAAGTTTGTATTTTCTCCTATTTTGATGAAGGTTGATTTTCAGCCAGTTTATACTGATTACTACTATTTGTCCACCTCATGAAGCCCAAGTTCAATAGGTCTGAAGTTTATTTAAAGAGAAGAAAAACCATATTTAAATAAGAGAGCATATCGTGAGAATTTAGAGAATAAGGATTAGCCATTGTTTTGGTTGGTCCCTAGGGTTTCATTTGTTAATTTTAAGTCACCCGTGTATATTCTGATGCACTGAGTTTGACTGATTATTAATTGTTCACTCGAATCTTTTAAGCAAAGGTTGTATTGTTCTTGGGTGAAGCTTTTAAACAAACCAAGTATTATTTTGGAAGTGTGATCTTCTATTTGTTGTTTTGTATACAGTCACTGGGATTGTGATTATTTGATATCACTGAGTTGATTAGGGAGTGAAAGGGGGTCTCATATCTAGGAGTTCCTAGGTAGAAATTGCACTAGGTAGGGATTAAGTGAGGAGTTGTAGACTAGGATTTTTTAGCTTCGAATTAATACTACTGATAGTGGATTTCCTTCCTAGCTTGGTAGCCCCTAGTAGGTGAGTTGTACTGAACTAGGTTAAGAATTCTAGTATATATTTTAGTTTTCTGTTATTTAAAATTCCTGAATTTTGTATGTGCTGTGTTTTGATCCCAGTGTTGTGACATATGTCTTGATATCTGGTATCTGCGTGCCAGAATTTCATTTATGTACAAGAACAAGAACCTACATAAATAAAACACACATCAAATAAACCAATGTTTTTTTAATACTTTTGTTATCATCAAAATTAAAAGAGAATATGTCAAGAACAAATCTTGCTCTAACAATCTCTCCCTTTTTATGATGACAAACACAAGTATTTAAAGGACGATGTTGGGCATTTATTTTCTCTACAACAATAGGGTATGAGGCTTGTAAGCTCCCCATGAGTTTGATAGTTCATAGTTGAGTTTGTTCTAGCATTAAGAACTATTTTTCAATGAAAAATAAACTCGTCATCTTAGCAACATCAGGGTCTGAGGTTTGTAAGCTCCCCCTGAGTCAAACAGTTCCAAGGTTGAGGTTTGTAAGCTCTACTTTAGTTCCATATTTAAGAACATAAAGAAGACTGCATTTTAACTCCTTTTGGCAACACCAGAATACGAGGTTTGTAAGCTCCTTCTGAGTCTCATAGGCTAAGTCAGAGGTTTGTAGGCTCTGTCTTAACACTATGTACAAGAGAGTTAAAATATGTCGCCTTTTTAACTTTCCTTGGCAACACCAGAATATGAGGTTTCAAAGCTCCTTCTGGGTCTGATAGGCTAAGTTTGAGGTTTTTAAGCTCTTACTTAGACCTATGTATAAGAAAGTCAAAAATGCACCATGGGCAAGAAACAGAAAATATATGACCAATATGTACTCAATGGGTTTAGTTTGCACTTAAATACTTACTAATATATCTCCCGTTTTGTCACATCAAAAAGAATAAAAAGAAAAGAAAGAAATATAAAAAATATCACTTATAAATGTAACTCAGATTATCATTACAAGATCAGCTTCCAAGAAGGAAGAGTAATCAAGTAATAAGAGTCATTAAGGTTTGTAAAGTGCACACATTGAAGTCTTAGTGGTCTTTATTGTTCCAAGAATTAAACAAGGATTAATTTTAGATGCTTGGTATCCATATAAGTCATTATAAAAACATCTCACTCCTAAGTTATTCTCATTTATCACCATCCTAAGGATATGGCATCAACAACTGAGAGTCATAATGCATCTGTCGTAACAGACACAATAGAGAGCTCTACAAGCTTGGTTATCCAATCCCCTCAGTGGCGAGCTGCTTCTGAGTCCTCTACAGCTGTACCTCTGCTCTCAACATAACTTGCTTCTGAAGAAGCTACTTCAGCAGCAACTGAACGACCTTTATAAGGTGGTTCAGTAGTAGATATCTTGAAGCCTCAGAGAAGAAGCTTGAAAAGATCAAGGAAGAAAAAAAAGAGGGTCAACAAGTCGTTCTACCGCTCTCTTCCAAACATAGAATAAAAAGAAATGATTGATTCAGAAGACGAGGAGGTGGACTATAACAATGGTGAACACCGTTGGGCACGTGATATAATGGCTAGGGATGAATTCTAGACAACATCTTGTACCTTTTTTTTGTTAAAAAGTTGTAATCCTCATTCAATTAATGAAAACGTTTTTCAGGCCAATACTTCTTTATCACACATTTACATTCCAGAACTTTTCTTTAGATTTTATAAAGGTACAGTTAATAAAGTGAAACTGACACAGAAACGAAAGTTAGAACATATCAATCATAAACTCATACTAATTCAGTGAATCTTAATATAATAATTACATTACCAAGAGTCATTATTAAAATGTTGATTTAATCAGTACTTAACTAATATTAAACTCAAGATAATAAATGTAACATGTATATAAAAGGACTCTAGTAAGCTTTCTTCCATCATCACTTAATCCCTAAAACACCAACATGTATAAGCAAAAGCAGATCTGGGTTCCAAAGAGAGATTTCAGGAAGGCAGCATTATTGAATGCAGCAACTCAAGCAAATCAAAGCAAGTCAGCAACTGAAGAACTTGCAAGCAAGCTGACAACTTCAAAAGTGCTTTCCTCTTCAGCATCCTTTGTGAAGATACACAAAAGAAATAAGTCTTCTGGATCCAGGCACAGAAACAAACTAAGGAAGGAGGCTTTGGAGTTTTCTAAGGAAGAATGGAAAGATTTCTTAGACAATCTAGACATGTCAGATGGTTCTAGGGAGTTCCTTAGGACACATCCATTATAATATAGAAATCTAATTATCTTGTAATAGCTTCCTTTTCAGTAATAAAATAAATTGCAAACATTTGATTTTTTTTATCTATTTCAGATTCTCAATGAACAACACGAGTAAATATTAATCTGTTAAAACTGAACACAAGCATGAACAAACTCTGAATTTATTAATAACATGTTTAATTCAAAGATATCATCAACAATACAAAGCATAACTATGCAGAAATCTAACATCAGAATCTTTCATAGATAGCTTCAAACATTTCTCTCCAAATCTTGGAAGAACTAGCCTCATAACTTATGTTGACCCTTTGCTGAACAAACATTTTAGAAATAATTCGTCCAAAAGGTATGAAGAAGGTTTTTCCCTTTTTAAAAGAAGAAAGAGACCTCTTTAGATGGTCAAACATAACTTGAGGAAGATCAATCTTCAAATCTGAATTTAGAAGTAGAAGCAGATCTTTTTCAATAGGGTCCACTTGGTCTAAATCTTGATCCTTAGGCAGTAAGTTTGAATTCAGAATTTGACTATAAACAACAGCATCAGGAAGAAGATTAGAAACCACTGATGTATTGGATGGATCTACAAAGATACGCCAAGTAGGAAGATAGTGTTCCCAAATAAGAGTTCTTAGAATTTCTCCAATCTCCTCACAATTGATCACATTTGCAACTATTTTAGAGATTACTGTAATAAATACACCAGTTATGCTAGACAAAATAGCATACTCAAAATTCAGCTCAACAATGTGTCGCTACCGCGAAAATAAGATGCCGGAAAAACAGAAGAGTCGTCACCTTTCGTTATTTATCCCACAGAAAAGGAAAGGAAACGATCGGAAAAACCTGACGAAAAGGTATAAGACAAGGTCATCGCAACCATGTCTGGGTTCGGGATTCGGTTATGCAAGGGGAAAGTATTATCACCTCTCACGTCCATTGTACTCGATGGGATCCATGCTTGTTGTATTTTTCTGATGGGTTGGTTTAACTATCTACCTATCAAGGCTGGTCTGGAAAAAAAAAAAAGAAAATGACTCGGCAAAGCATCGCGCTTCGTGCCTACGTATTCTCATCAGAGAACGAGAAATCAGAGTCAACGTAGTTCGGCTAACTATGGGTTACGGGGGAAGGTGGCTCTCCAATACGTCAGTATTGTGCCTACGTAATCTCAACAGATATGAGAGATCAGAGCTTACGTAGTTCGGGATAACTACGGGTAACCGGGGTGTTCTCGATCACACAGGGGTGAAAGAAAGGATTGACGATACTAGCGTACGCATTCTAGCAGTTTCGATGCAACGCTGTAAGAGGAATCCTTTCAAGGAGTCAGTTTCGATGCGATCTTTACCGAAGTATGCTTTTGAAACAAACCTATTTCAATTAGGACTTTTAAAGGTTATAACTTGGCCAGGTTCACGGTTTAAGAAAGAAAGGATAAAGGCTCAAACTTCATTTTAACCCACCCATTCTCCGTGATGTTCTCCAATCCTACATTCAGCTAATTCGACATTAGCGCTCACCTTTCAAAGGTTATATGATAGGAGTGACGGTTCGGGAAAACCGCACATTTTCGGAGTGACAGTCACTCGTTTTTTGCCTTTGTTTGGGCACTAGTAGCCACACGATTTCGTTCTTTCTCGAGGATTTTTATTTGGTAATCCTTTTTCGCTTTTCGTTTTTCATTTTTTCATTTTTTTTTCATTCCCTACCTTTTGCTTGGACTAACTCTTTTGAGTTTATTTGATTTTGAAGTCCAGCGGGATGCCCTAATTTTTGCCTAAGTCGCTTGTTTTCAAGATTCGACTTAGCGGGCTTTTTCCTTTCGATTCTTTTCTTTTTTCTTTTTTGAACAAATCGTGTGACACCGGCTTGTGTGACTTGTTTGAAAAGAGATCGTGATTGTTTCACTCCTGATCGGCCAGGTTTAACCATCATGGTTTTTTAGGTACGACCTATAGCGGTGTGATTGATCCTCGGACGGACACTCCTTTTGGTAATTTGAACGTTCGGTCAAATTAACTGACACCTACCCTGCCCCGGGTTAAGATTGAGGGTTTTCTATCTTCAGAAAGAAACTCCTACTATTAGGCTCAAAGGGGTTAAAAGGGGGTTATCTTCCTTATATCTCCGGTGTTTGTGGGTTTGAAACAATACCTGTACATCATCAACAGGTTTTATTCAAAAGCATAGCATCGGAAGCTTACGCGTCACTGGATTTCGTCATCCTCCCCGGATTCCACTTAACCAAGCGTTTGACATCAGTTAAAACATTGAGTGAACACGAATGGATTAAATCAAAACATGCATATTCATTTCATTATCAATATCAATTGGAAACAATACAAGTTTTACGAATGCAATTTGCGCTTTAACAGAAAAGAAACTACAAATGCAAAGAAATGAAATGATAAAACACAGATTACCAGTTTCTGGGAACTGGGCTTTTCGAACTTGATTTGCTGTTGAGCCAGCCATCTTCAGAATTGCTCGTCGAAGTCATCCTGATACTCTTCTGAACATCTGCTCTCAGTGAACTCTCCCATAACATGAACTGATACACTCGCTTGGCTGGATGAAGGAAGGTCGTTAATCTGAACACCCTGAGGCGTGATTGAGATCCTGTTAGAATCCAACAGAGTCTGAACTTGGCTTCGAAGCACCTTACAGTCTTCAGTTGAATACCCATGGGCCCCAGCATGGTACTCACAGCGGGCGTTGATATCAAAACCTAGCGGATACGGTGGAATCGCAGGATTAATTTCTTTTGGTACAATCAAGCCAGTCTTGATCAAATCCGGAAATAACTGACTGTACGATACCGGTAGCTGAGCAAAATGCCTTTCTGGCTTCCTCGGTCTTCGTCTAGCGTGCTGACGCGGCTGACGATGATACGACTGTTGACTCTAGTGGGGAACAAATATCTGACATATAGACCCAACAGATTGCTGACTCTGAACACTCGAAGTGTCTGAACACTGAATTTGAGGTACGGAAGATTCTGGGGTAACATCACTTTCTTTCTCTCGTTCTTCTTGAGAACTGGCAACTGATTCATCTTCATAAACTGAAGTATCTGAGATGTCTTGAATCTTTTCTCTCTTGATTCCGCTCTCAACACATTCTCCTGTTATCACTAAGTCAGCAAAGTTCGACGCTCTACCACTGATCAACTTGTCAAAGTAATGGCCTTTCAAGGTACCCAAGAAGATATCAACCAACTCTCTATCCTGAAGCGGGGGTTGAACACGAGTAGCGAATTCTCTCCATCTCTGCACATATCCTCTGAAGGATTCATTATCCGCCTGAGATAATTCTTGCAATTGCACGCGGCTAGGAGCCATGTCAAGGTTGTAATCGTACTGCTTCACGAAGGCATTGGCTAAATCTGACCATGATCTGATGCAATCACTCTTCAACTGCATGTACCAATTCAACGATGCTCCACTCAGACTGTCCTGAAAACAGTTAATCATGAGCTGATCATTGGTGACATACGGAGTCATTTTTCTGCAGAACATTATCAAATGTAGCTTCGGACAATTATCCCCTTTGAACTTCTCAAAATTTGGCATTTTGAATTTCGGAGGGATCACAAGACCTGGCACCAAACACATGCTCGAAGCATTCAGGTTAAGAGTATTCTGACTCATCAGGGCATCAAGCTTTTCTTCCAACAACTGATATCTTCTCATAAACTCAACATTTTGTGGGTTCTCAGTATCAACCTTCAGAAAAACCCTCTGAGGATCTAGCACAGGGAAAGTGAAGTTCTGATAATCGGTGTCATGAAGAGAAGATGAATCTTTATCTCTGACAAGAATCTGCACATTCTGGGCTTGAGCAACATTATTTACCGGAGTCCTCTGAACATTAGCCTCTCCTCTAGTCATAGCAGTTATGGCTTCCATGAGTTGACTCAACTGATCCTTCAACAATTCAAAATCGGCCCTCGTAACAACCTGATTCTGCTCTGCTGAGTTCATGAACCTTCCAGAAACTAACTCAAGTCCAATGCGAATGCCAGGAAATCAACTGCGAGTTGGACAAAAGACGGGTAAGCTTTCTGTTCCGACGGAGGATGGACATGCAAGCATGAGATGCACATGAAATGCAATGCAAACTACTGATGCAGCAAACACGGGATCACAGCCCCTACAAAGCTCTGAATACTGTTGCGCTGCTGATTGGAGAAGTTTGCTCTAAAGAGAGAAACCAAAATATCAGGTTGGCTGGAAGTCAAGTTTCCTGCAAAAACCCAACCCTGCTCACAGGTATGGACCTAAACTGACAATGGTTCGGCATCCTATGTGCTTCCCAGCGTCACAGACTTTCATGAAATGATGATATGTTCACCATTTCTGGTTTGGCATCATCACCCTCTGAAGAGGCCTCACTCAGCTGAGTCACAAATGATCGGTCCCCAGAGTCGACAACCCTTCAAACCAACAACCCCTCAAGCCCAAAGGGCTGGAAAAGAAGTCAATCGGGAGAATCTCGTTTGAGCGTGGATTTTGCGAGACACTAGTACATGCAAAGCATGCACGCGCCCATTACTTTCCACAACTAATGCTAGGTATACACTCAAGCCTGGGTCTAGCTTATCACTCATCAGAGCCCCTCTCCTACAATAGCACAACAAATAATCATAATATACTGAAGATAAAATGCGGAAAGTAAAGTGCGATAAATAAATACAAACCCAACAAGTAAACAAACAAGCGCTAGGATTGACTCGCATAGGGGACGTTGGATTCCCAGCAGAGTCGCCAGCAGCTGGGGATGACCCAGACAGCTAGGAGGAAAATCCAAGGTGAGACTCGCATAGGAGACGGTTGGAGTCCCCAGCAGAGTCGCTAGCTGCTTGGGATGACCCAGACAGCTAGGAGGAAAATCCAAGGCGAGACTCGCATAGGGGACGTTGGATCCCCAGCAGAGTCGCCAGCTGTCGCTACCGCGAAAATAAGGTGTCGGCAAAATAGAAGAGTCGCCACCTTTCGTTATTTATCCCACAGAAAGTGAAAGGAAACGATCAGAAAAACCTGACGAAAAGGTATAAGACAAGGTCATCGCAACCATGTCTGGGTTCGGGAGTCAGTTACGCAAGGGGAAGGTATTAGCACCCCTCACGTCCATCGTACTCGATGGGATCCATGCTTGTTGTGTTTATCTGACGGGTTGGTTTAACTATCTACTTTTCAAGGCTGGTCTGAAAAGAAAATAAAATGACTCGGCAAAGCATCGCGCTTCGTGCCTACATATTCTCATCAGAGAACGAGAAATCAGAGTCAACGTAGTTCGGCTAACTACGGGTTACGGGGGAAGGTGGCTCGACAATACGTCAGTATTGTGCCTACGTACTCTCAACAGATATGAGAGATCAGAGCTTACGTAGTTCGGGATAACTATGGGTAACCGGGGTGTTCTCGATCACACAGGGGTGAGAGAAAGGATTGACGATATTAGCGTACGCATTCTAGCAGTTAGGTGTATGTTGCTCGACCATTGGAGACTTAGGCGTTACTTGTTTAAGGTAGAACGGACGTAGTATGTCGGGGTTTAAAGGTATGGGAACCTACGGGAACTAGAACTACGGTCTGGTCTCAATTGCGCTAGGGCAAGAGAAAGGGAAGATTAGCCGTCAGCGGGAAAGTCTCGATCGCACGGCAGCGAGATAACAGAGAAGTTAGTTGTTAATGTGCTCGCTAGGATATCGCATCCTATGCCTAAATATTCTCGTCTGGTACGAGAAATCAGAGCGGCTGTAGTTCGGCTAACTACAGGAAAGGGGGGAAAGTGAGCTCGCTAGGATTATCGTAATCCTATGCCTACGTACTCTCGTCTGGTACGAGAGACCAGAGAAAACATAGTTCAGCGCATGCGGAAAACAAGTCTCGATTGCATAGGGGCAAGAGAAGGGGTCTCAATCTCCAGGATGCGAGGGAAAAGGGTTTCGATCGCGGGGGGGCGAGAACAAAAAGGAAGCAGGCCTAACACGCCTAAACGGGAAGGAACTCGGGACACACGCGCGAGAACCTAGGGCGTAGGAGCAAATGCGTCGTATATCACCCAAAGGGTGCTACACTAAACACTCTAGACGATTGAGGGGAGACCGCTCAATTGTCATTTCCTACGTATCTAATGCTACACCTCACACCACTCGAAGGTTGATTAAAAGCCTTGAATAAGAAAGATGTTATCGAACTAAGCGGTTCCGTTGGCCCTTGACATTGTGCGCAAGCTCCATTCCAATCTTCTCCTCTCTGGATCTTTGATGATGGCGTTTTGAATCAGAACCAATGTAACACTAAATCGTCATGGTTCTATTTATAAGAGAAATCAAACTCTAAGAGGTAGTGTATTGATATCCGTGTCAAAGACAAGATAGAGGAATGATATTGAGAATCTTCTCCAATTGAATCATGTCACACGACCAGCACAGAATAAAATCAAAGTAAAATCAGATAGCAGAAGATAAATGAGGAGAGAAATCCAATAACAAATGGAAATAATACTCTACTTCTAAAATTGAAAATAAATCCTAATAGAATAAAATCCCTAAAGAAATATAAGGAAATATTGCATATAGAAAATAAAATGAAAATTCAATACAAAACTCTATATATCCTAAAAGAAAATAGAATATAAAACTAGAATATAAAATTTATTCCCATAATATTCTAAGAAATAATATCTAAGGAAAATAGAAAATTCTACGTAAAAATATATGCATAATACTCTAAGAAAATAAACTATAATTTCCTAAGGAGAAAATAGTAAAGAATTACTAAAATCTATTACAAAGCAATATCCAATACAAAAACAAAAATCAAAAGAAAATAAAGTGAAGGGGGTTACAGCAGCAGACCAAGGGGTGTAATACAGCAAATAAGCAGTTGGGCCCAGCCCATAAAACAACAAACAAAAATAAGCAAAAAAAAAGGGGAAACGGGGGTGCGTTACGGAAACGGAGGGTATGCTAGGAAAATGCAAGTTGGGCCCAAGGCCCATCAACCAAACCGGTCCGCAAGGACCTTTCTTCTCCCCCCCCCCCCCCCCCTTTCCATTTTGCCCCAAACGGAAATCCTAAGCCCTCTCTCTCAACATCTGCCGCCGTCCAAGATCTATCCTCACCGTCTCATCTCAGCTTCTTCCTCCCCACTTCTCCTTCGCGTCAACTTTTCCTCTCAATCTCTTATCAACTCTCTGCATCTTGGTCCGTCTCAAACTTCTCTCAAGTATTCTTCCACAGATCTAGAACAAGACTCCATACCTGAAACTATGGTTGTTGATGATTGCTGGCAACGGAGATGGCTTGAGTTCGGCCGTGAACGAAGATGGATCTGAAGAACTGGTCGGAGATCGAGGCTTGCATGTTGAAGATGAATTGTTGAAGGAGTTCCGTTGTCGATTTGAAGAAACTAACGGAAGATCTGAAGGTGTTAATAGAAGACCTTGAAGATTCGAGGAAGAATCTTGATGAACATGATGAATACGAAGGTTTCTTGAAGAGATTGCTGGATCTATGAAATTTCTGGATAGATGAACATGAAGAACAACGGATGAATATCCGAAAAAAGATGAAGGTCTATGAGTCTCGGTTGAAGGTTTATCGTAGATCACGGTGATGATTATGGTGGAGGAAGATCTGGCGTTTAGATCTATTGAAATCTGGTGATGATGTTGTTGATCTGGAAAATGTGCTTGCAGATCCGTGTTTAGTTGGAATTTTAAGTTGTATGGACAGATTCTGGAAAAAGATGAACATTCATGGATGTTCTTGAACGTATTGATAATTGTGAACGAATCTTGGTGATGTTTTCCGAAAATTGTATGAACATTTGTTGAATCTTGATGAAGATTCGTATGAGAAACTGGAAAATTTGATATGAAGATGATGAACTGTATGAAGATTCCGGTGACGGTTATGAATTCCGGTGAGGTTTTGGCTGTGTGAACCACCGTGGTTATTTCTCCAGCGTGCTTCCCAGCGTGTTTGCATGGCCGGAAGGGTGAGGTGGCGCTGGGAGGGTACGTGGCGCGCACTGGAAGAGAGAGAGGATGAGTGGGACATGTGGCCAGCAGAGAGAGAGAGAGAGAGAGAGAGAGAGGATGTGTGCAGCTTTATACGCTGCCAAGTGGCACTGGATTGGACTGGGCCCCAAAAACTGACACCTGACCCACAAACGGACGAAAATGGACTTCAACTCTGACTCAATTAATGAATGCAATCAATGAATACTAATGATGATTAAAGACCTGATTAAAGACTTATTAATGCTGCCAAATGAAGAAACTAAAACCTATTAAAATCCTCATTGGAAAATCTGATTACTAATTAAACTAAAATTGATGATATTCTAATTAAATCTTATTTATCTAGATTAATAAAATCTAATAATACCTAAAGAATTAAATCTAAGAAGAAATCAAAATCTATTAATTTCTAAAAAGAATTAAATCTAGAAAATAAAACCTATTATATTCTAAACAAATCAAATAATTTCTAGAAACCAATTAAAATCTATATTATTTAAAATCTACTAAAACTCAAAAGAAGTTCTAGAAATCAACATTCTACTAAACTCTAAAAAATAGAAAAAGAACTAAAAGGATATAAGCTATCTAGCAACTATTTCTATGCTAAAACTTAACGAAATAAACTCTAGAAAATTGCTAATAATTCCATAAGGAACAAAAACAATGCAAATTGATTAAATCGGCGAACAAGAGTGCGAGAATGCAACGGAATAACCGGTAAAAAATACGGACACCAAAATATCCTCAAAAACAACAGCAAAAGCTGAAAACACCGAGAGCAGCACCACTCCCAAAATAATCCTCCTTATTCGAAATGGTTTGAACTGTCTGAAGCGCGAGAAGAGGGCTGTAATCCTGATAGAAATCAATCTGATTGAAAAATGCAATGTACGCGCTATGCAAATGCAAATGCAAAATGAAATGAAACATAAGCCAAATTGCGAGAAACGGTTGGTCAAATTTTGGGGTGCAACACAATGGAGGCATTAATCAAAAATTCTTTGACAAGACTTGGATAAGTGAAACCACGGAGCATCACAAAGTAGTCACTCCACCTTTGTTTAGACACAATCTCCCAGAAGCTGAAACCAATCTTTAACAACTCATCAAAAACCACAAAATTTTCATTAATGACAACCAGCTGATTCAAAGAATAATAAACTGAAGAACTCATCTTAGGTTTGGTTTGATTAACATACA